>JZKD02S2136878.1:110477-131256 GCA_000966675.3 Picea glauca | reverse complement strand
TAGCCAAAAATGATTATTCAATCACAGAAAACAAACATAGGCTCACCAAACCATGTCCTCGATCAATGAGGGCTTCAAGCTCCCTGGAGCTTGATGAAACTTCAATGGTGAAAAACTTGTAGAAGAAGTGTTCAAATGGCCTTGAAAACAACACCAATGGATTCAGGACGTCCAAAAACCCCTATCTGGGCTTTTACGGCACCTCAATCGGCCAAAAGATGAAGAAGATAGGCCTCCTGCCATTTTCCTTCTTCAAGCTTGCTGTCTCTGGTTCGCCAAAATGCACCTTTGTGTGCTTGAACCAAGAACACGCTCCAAAATGCATGTTAAAACCCAGCACCGGGCGCAACCACGCCAACGATGCAAACTGTAGGACGATTAAGGTGCCTCCAGCCCCTAACCGCCTCGGCACCTGGGCATATGGCCATGTGACCTCGCGCTGGGCAAAATGGTGGTTAAACCGTTTGAAAACTGTGCAACTTCCATTTTGGGTCCCGCGCCAACATTTAACACACGGTTACATAGAACCATGGGTCGTGGTTTCAAACCCCACGCATACACATGATATATATATAAAATACATTACAATGGAATGCATTGCAATACAATGCAATACAATGCAATTGCGCACGCGCCAAACAGTGGGGCTCTATGTTATATGTTGGGTCATATGTAATACAAAACGACCATGGGTCGGGGCTTAGCCCTGGCCCGACCCCCCGCCTGATATACAACACATCAAACATAAATAGAATGTTTCCCAGAATGATAACAAGGACAAACGGTGGTGTAATGGCTAGCGAAGGTTCGCGAAGGCGTTAGTGTGGGGGGAGGTCTGGGGGTCGAACCCCACGGACTCCCAATACAATTTTATACAACCAAATAAACAATAATGAGGGGGACACGTGGCACCTAGGGATTGGGCCACGTGTCCTCATATTACTTGCCACCAACCGGACACGTGTCTCCACCTGATTCACCAACAACCAAGCAATAAACAACTGCCACATCATCACCGTACGACCTGTACGGTCTTGCCACGCCACTGTACGAACTGTACGGACAGGTACAATCATCATCCAAAAATTTTGCCTGTTTGGCCTGGCGAACAGATCGCGATATCTTCTCCATACGGACTCTGTTTGAGAAAGTAAATATACCGCCGGAATCAGGAAGACGAGACAGACACAATGGCATAGGTTTCATTGGATTCCGAGCATTTTGAAATTTGAGCAAAATGTTGACCCCTGGTCCAGATTTTGATCAGATAAGGGAAGATAGTTGGGAATGTTGTTGAGATTTGGTAGCTTGGAGGTACTTCTGCATTGGCAACGCTCAACATGCAGAAGTGACCAAGAAAATTATCTGCTAGTGACTTTATAATTATAAAGTGATTTTATAAAGTTGAGTCTTTTAATTTTGAAATGTAAAAGTGACTTTATGATGTTATGGGTCACTTTATTAATTAAAGTGATCTCAACGAATCATTAAATCATGACCGTTGATCTCAAGGGTAAGTGAAGAGTCACTTGAGGGAGATCAAGGGTTAGAGGAGTTACAATTCAAAATTGATAAAAGGCATCTCATTAGGAGATGAAGGCACACTTCTTGAGGAGAGATTGAGGGAAGGTGAAGGGGCATGCATCCCAAGGAATTTTCTTTGCTTGGAGGGAAAAAGTTTCAACAGTCAGAAGTTGGCACACATCCCTAGGAGGATTGGCACACACTTATAGACAGTTTCAACATTAAAGAGGAGGTCGTATGGCTAGGAATCCATACAGTACAGATTGGAGGAGGTCGTACAACATTTTATGCTGGGTTTTGCAGCTACATTTAGCACATAAATTTCTGTTGTGTATTGGCATGAATTTCAAGGTGTATTACTGCAGCGAATAAATCCGTACAACAAGGTACGGATTTGTACCTTTTTTTGGGCACAAAAACTGAGGCATATTTCTGATATTGGTGGTTGTACAGTCCGTACAGATTGTACCGAAAATCAGCTTTTGATTTCAGACTGTGCTACTATGGATTTATATGTTGTTTTTGTTTAGTTAGAGTGAAAGTACAGATGATTATTGCTGATTTAAAGTTGTTGTTGTAACTCGGAAATTTTCCTAAAGCTGAATAAGAAAATTTCTCCTCAATTCTGTCATTTTTTTTGTGCTATTCTTCTTGGGTTTTCCCAGAATTTTTCATGGTGCATATTGGATATTTTGTCCACGGTTAGTAAATGATTTCGCTGCAGATTCAGTTTCAGAACTACATTATTTAGTGTTTATGCTCAAGTGCAACTAGTAAAAGATTTAATGCTTGGCTATTATGACTTAATTGGAGGCTGAAATCTGGGTATAATTTAGTGAATTTATGAACTAATTTCAACATGGTATCAGAGCAGGTGCTTTGAAGTTCAGTGAGAAAAATTTGGCACTTGGGACAACAAGTGATTTGTTGGTACATTTGCTTGAAGAAGGCAGAAAAAGGTTCTTTTTCAGGAGGACAAAGATGACTTCTAGCATCAGGTTTGAAGATAGATTGGAGGGGGTCTCCAACTACCTGCAGTGGAAGGTTAGAATCAACAGTGTTCTCAAGGAGAAAAAATTGTGGTCGTTTGCGAACACCATTGTGCCTATACCTGCTTCAGATCCCATAGCTCTTAATGTTCATGAGGTGAGGGAAGCCAAGACTCAGAGAATCATCTTAGATGGGGTCAAAGACCACCTTATTCCACACTTGGCTGAGAAGAAGACAACCAATGGAATGTGGGTTGCACTGAAAGGATTGTATGAGGATAAGAATGAGAACTGGAAAATGGCTCTCCGGGAGAAGCTCCATGGAGCTAGGATGGTCAAAGAAGAGAGTGTGGCCACCTACCTCATCTAGGTTTCATAGGTGAAGGACGAGTTGGCAGTTGTTGAAGAAGTCATTCTTGACTCAGAGTTGGTGCGGATAGCCCTCAAAGGCTTCACCAAGGAGTGGGAGGTTTTCGTCAATTGTGTGGTGGGGAGAGAGAAGCTCCCTGATTGGAGCAGATTGTGGGATGATTTTACACAGGAGGAGATCTGAGAGGGGACTCAAGAAAAGGTATTGGATGGTGCAGACGACAAGAATGTTTCTCTTGTGGTAAAGGGAAATGAGAATAAGAAGGACATGAGCAAGGTGAAATTATTTGCATGTCACAAGACTGGCCACTATGCTAGTCAATGTCTGAACAACAAGAAGAAGAAACCAGAACCAGAGGTGGCAACATCAACTCATGTTGCATATTTTGATGAGAAATTTGAGAAGGATTTCTCTCTCATGGTTGGTCACGTAGGCAGTGGATGCCTAGTGTTCGAGGACATTGAGTTGTGGTTTGTGGATAGTGGTGCCTCTCAGCACATGACCAGATTACTGTCAATTTTCCTCAATCTTACAGAAATAGACTCATGTTGGAGTTACTTCACACACACATAGAATTTCTTTTTCCTAAGGTTTTTATTTGTTTATTAGTCATAATTAGTCATTATCCAGTCTCCTATATTTTAGGAGAGAATATTCCACCTGGAGAATATTCTCTTTCAGTTCACACTTCAGTTTGACTAGTTGAGTTGATTTTAGATGTTGCATTGGGATCATCACCATGAAACATTGGGATCATCACCATGATAATTCGACCTTGCCTTGGTATCATCACCAAAGTGGCACATTAGCCTTGATTCCTTGAGTTAAATCCTCACTACTTTCTGTTCAGTCAGTTAACTGAAGACTAGTTGACTAGTTAACACAACTAGGTGGCAGTTCACTCCCGTAATTGCCTGAGAGACTAGAATAGGTGGCAGTTCACTCCCGTAACTACTAGTGTGTGTCCAGATCACTCTAGACCACCACTATGGCGACTTGGTTTACCTCAAGTCAAACTCATTGAGTTATACAGAGTATATCATGTGTAAATTATTCATTATTCACAACGGTTAATGATAATTCTTTCTCTCCTTCTTCTTATTTTTCCAATTACCTCTGCAAATGTGTGTATCATTGTTTATATAGATCTATTCTATGTAGTTCAACACATTTACATGGTATCAGAGCCGACAGACTGCTAAGCAAAAGATACACCAAATTTTTTTGTAGGTACAAAAGATCAAAGAGAGCGAAAGATGGAATTCCAAAAAGAATTCATTCTTACACCTATTTTGCATGGCAGGAGAAAATAGCCCTACATCTCTGATCCAGAGGGTTGTATAGGTTAACGATGAATACATATACAAAACCGACATCAGCCATAGAAAAATCCAAGTACTTAAATCGCATGGATGAGGCACTCAGAACAATTTGCAATCGTATTTCTCCCGATCTCCTTTTTCATATATCTTCCTGTAAGACTCCCAATGAAGCTTAGACCATCTTGGAAGGGCTCTTTGGAAAATAGGATGAGATGAGGGGACACATGCTAGAGGTGGATCTGCTCACATTGGATCCAAAAATCTTCGAGAATATCCAAGATTTCTTTACAAAATTCAAGGATTTACTGTCACAACTCAAAGCTTGCGGGGTTGATAAATCGAAGGAGGAGAAAAAAATGGTTCTCACCATTCTCTCCAAGCTTGGTCATTCTTAGTATTCGTATCTACATTCCATACTATTAGGTTCGCCTCTGGAGCCACCTGGAAGATGCCTTCTCTTGAGGACTTTATTGAATCCTTGACACAAGAGCAAACCAAGCTCATCAACATGGGTGCAATCAAAGGCCCAAGGGCACATGCACTCACTGTGCATGATGGCAGCCACAAATATAAAAAATATAAAGATAAAGATAAGAATAAATTTCATGCACATATGAAGAAGGAAGGGTACACAAAACCCTTCACCGATGCCTCCGGATCCAAAGGAGAAAAGGGAAGAAAAGGAGAGAAATGCATGTACTGTCACAAAGGATTCCATTCAGAATCCACATGCATGAAAAAAAAAATAGATCTGATGTCTCAGATACTTTAGCAAAACAACCTTGGAGATCGCATCCCCGAGGGTGAAAATAAGAAGAAGCCAGAAGATTTGAATTCCGAGAAAGGAAATTCTAGCCATGCGTTGATTGCCATCAACTCCTCTCCCAATGCTTGGATCATAGATTCAGGAGAATCACATCACATGGCTGCCTCAGAAGTAGTCTATTCTTCTTTGGATGCATGCAAAGGTCCTCCTATTCTGATGGGGGACAACTCTTCTATTGAAGTCACCGACAAAGGAAGGATTGAACTCACCAATGGAAGCTTCGAGAATTTGTTGCATGTTCCCAAGCTTTCTGTCAACCTTCTCTCTGTGTATCAAATGATGAATTTTGACACCGGAAAGAAAGTCATATTCACACCAAATGCCATGGACATCTACGACATGAAAACCAACTCCAAGGTTGCTACAGGTGAGGTAAATCATCAGTCTAGATTGTATACATTTTCTGATTTCATTGAACCTGATTCTGCTTTATTGCTTACTCATGCTGATGAAAGTAGTAGGATATGGCACAAAAGGTTTGGACATTTGAATTTCATATACATGCAACATCTTAGCAAGCACAAATTAGTTGATGGTCTACTAGACATCCATTTCTCCAAGGGAGTATGTGAGGGATGTGTTCTCGAAAAACACCCTCAAGAGAAATTCATCAAAGGAAAGTCTTAGAGAGCTTCTGCACCTTTAGATCTGATCCACAATGACCTCATGGGTCCTTTTCTGCATCCATCCATCAGCAAAATGAGGTTTGTTCTCATTTTTGTTGATGATTTCTCACGTTTTACTTGGATCTACTTTCTCAGGCAAAAATCCGAGGTATTTCAACACCTCAAAGATTTCAAAGCTTTGGTTGAGACACAGTCCAGAAAGAAGATCAAAGTCCTCTGAACTGATAATGGGGGAGAGTATGTGAATCATGAGATCCACAATATTTTCCATGAGGTAGGGATTTAGTTGCATCATACAGTTCCCTACACTCCACAGCAAAATGGAGTTGCCGAGCGGAAAAAACCGATCTCTAAAGGAGATGGCATCTTGCATGTTGCATGCAAAGTCACTACCACAGAGACTATGGGCTGAAGCACTTAACTATGCAACATACATCCAAAACAGATCTCCCCATAGATCTGTCAAGGATAAGACCCCCTATAAGGCTTGGAGTGGCCTCAAACTGGAAGGACCCACTTTCGTATTTTTGGTTCCCGTGCATGGGCCCAGATTCCCTCTGAAAAGAGGAAGGCACTTGATCCACAGAGCATTGAGTGCATTTTTGTTGGATACCCTGACGGTGTGAAGGGATATCAGCTTATTGATCTTTCCTCAGACCGGCTCATCATTGAGCGTAGTGTCCAATTCAAGGAAAGTGTCTCGCATGTACCTTTGCAGCCGCATGTAGACACCTTCACTCTTCCACCTGTTCGAGATGATGAACATGCACATGCCGACTCTTATTCAGATGAGAGTTCTAATTCAGAGAACTCAAAGGATTCAGATTCAGATTCATAGTCCGTACAGTCAGATGTAGAGTCAGAGCATCTAGATGCAGTTGCAGAGCCATAGCAGAGGCCCAAGTGGGCACATACTACTCTTCAGGATGTAGGGGATCTCGTTGGTGATCACGCCGATACTAGGAGGACTTGATCTGATTTCGAGGAGCCTCCTATTGCACTCACTACCACTGAATCATTGCCTTTGAGGCATCTTTTCTTGGTCCAGTCTTCATATCCATAGCCTTATGGCGAGGCTGTTGGAAATCCCTTTTGGGAATCTGCCATGCAGGAGGAGTACAAATCCCTCCTCAAGAACTAGACTTGGGATCTGGTTCCCCTTCCTTCTGGGAGGAAACTTGTCAGATGCAGATGGGTCTACAGGACCAAGAGTGCAGTGGATGGACAGATCAACAGATACAAATCCAGGCTTGTCGCCAAAGGCTTTCATCAGGTTCATGGTATTGACTATGATGAGACCTTCGCTCCAGTAGCGAAGATGGATTCCATTCGATTGGTCCTTTCCATTGCGGTAGCCAAGGGATGGGAAGTCCATCAGATGGATGTGAAGAATGCATTTCTTCATGATGATCTCTCTGAGGAGATCTACATGGAGCAGCCCCAGGGATTTATGCAAGACTCATCTTTGGTCTGTCGACTGAAGAAGTCACTTTATGGCCTCAAGTAGGCTCCAAGGGCATGGTATGCCAAGATGGACTCCTACCTGCTGTCACAGAACTTTGTACGTTGTAAATCAGACCTGAATGTATACATTCTCAGGATGACTGATTCACTTCTACTTTTAGTTTAGTACATCGATGATTTGTTGATCACCGGTTGCTCGAATTCAACGATTGTTGCAGTCAAGAGGATTCTTCATGACAGGTTTTTGATGGCAGACATGGGTGCACTACACTTCTTCCTTGGACTTGATATCAGTCAGGATGCATCAAGCATCAAACTGTCTCAAGCCAAGTATGCACGAGATCTCCTTGAGAGATTTCACATGACAGACTGCAAATATGCTCTGACTCCTTTCCTATCAGGAGTCAAACTTGAGGATGGGGGGGAGACTCCATTGGTTGATAGCACACTGTGCAGACATCTAGTGGGGAGCTTGTTGTATCTCACACACTCCAGACCAGACCTCTCATATGAAGTTGGCACAGTTTCTAGGTTCATGCAGGAGCCACATGAGCTATATTAGAAAGCTACAAAGTGTATCCTTTGATACGTACAGGGTACCATCACCTTTGGAATTCGTTATGCAACAGACTCTACATTAGATCTCATTGGTTTTACTGATTTTGACAGGGCCGGCGATAACATTGATTGCAAGTCCACATCTGGTTACTCACTCAGTCTTGGTTCCGGGCCTATCTTTTGGTCGAGCAAGAAGCAAGCTGCCATTGCTCTATCTTTAGCTGAGGTAGAGTACAGAGGCGTAGTTAACATAACCATTCAGGCTATGTGGCTACAAAATTTTCTCACTTAGTTGGGCATTTAGTTTCATCGGCCAATCGTCATCTGGTGTGACAACTACTCTGAAGTTCTGCAGAGATCCAGTTCAGAGGCAGAGGACGAAGCACATTGAGATCCACATGCACTACATCCAGGACTTAGTACACGAGGGGATCATTGACTTACAGTTCTATCCTTCAATAGAACAGATGGTAGATATTTTCACCAAGACCTTCACTGAGCAGAAATTCCATTCTCTGCGAGGTCGTCTTGGAGTGAAGGATACAGTTGCTTAGCAATTGTAGTTCTTTTTTTTTTACATACATTGTACCTTGAGGGGGGGTTTTCCCTCTTTCCTCACTTTATTTTCAGTGTATCTTTTGTACTTGGGTACCTAACATGGCCTCGTTGTCGGGACCCAATCTTTATTTTCACCATAGTGATGTTCAGGGGGGGTGTTGGAGTTACTTCACACACACCTAGGATTTATTTTTCCTAAGTTTTTTATTTGTTTATTAGTCATAATTAGTCATTATCCAATCTCCTATATTTTAGGAGAGAATATTCCACCTGGAGAATATTCTCTTTCAGTTCACACTTCAGTTTGACTAGTTGAGTTGAGTTTAGATGTTGCATTGAGATCATCACCATGCTAATTTGACCTTGCCTTGTTATCATCACCAAAGTGGCGCATTAGCCTTGATTACTTGAGTTAAATCCTCACTACTTTCTATTCATTCAATTAACTGAAGACTAGTTAACTCAACTAGGTGGCAGTTCACTCCTGTAATTGCCTGAGAGACTAGAATAGGTGGCAGTTCACTCCCGTAACTGCTGGTGTGTGTCCAGATCACTCTAGACCACCACTATGGCAACTTGGTTCACCTCAAGTCGAAATCATTGAGTTATATAGAGTATATCATGTGTAAATTATTCATTATTCACAACGGTTAATGAGAATTATTTCCATTCTTTATCTCCTTCTTCTTCTTTTTCCAATTCTCTCTGCAAATGTGTGCATCATTGTTTAGATAGATATATTCTATGCAGGTCAACACATTTACAACTCAGATTGTAGAGTGAAATGTGGAGTCAGCCCACAACTTGTAGTAAAGGGGGTTGGAAGGGTGAGATTCCAACTAGAGTCAGGAGGTCTTCTGGAGGTTGGCAAGGTGTTATATATTCTAGAGTTGACAGTTAATTTTCTCTTAGTGTCAACTTTGGATGAGAGTGGATTTGGAGTTGTTTTCCATGGTGGACATGTGTTTTTATATCCTGTGTGAGCAATTGCTGACACAACATTGATGCTTGGTGTTAAGTATGAGGGCTTGTACCGATTGTTGGGTAGACCTGTGTCTCAGATTTTGTGTCAGAGAGTTGGTAGGTAGCATGGGAGAGAGAGTTGATACATGGCACTCAGTTTTCTTCCAAGACTCTCAAGGAACTCAACACACATGAGTCGACACAGTTGGATGCTCAGGAGAGTGTGCAGTGTCCTAGGAGCATGTCTTCAATGTGTGGTACAACGGAGGTAGCAGCAGAGGCTTCCAGCGCAGTGGGAGTAGTGGCTTCATGTTCATAGGGAGCAGAGACTTCTAGTACAAAGGGAGCATCTATGGCAGTTGATGAGTTGGAGACAGATTCTGGTGGTGATACCAGAAGTACCTCTCTCACTAAGAGGGAGTGTTGAGATTTGGTAGCTTGGAGGTACTTCTGCATTGGCAACGCTCAGAATGCGGAAGTGACCAAGCAAATTATCCCCTAGTGAATTTATAGTTATAAAGTGACTTTATAATTATAAAGTGAATTTATAAAGTGATTTTATAAAGTTGAGTATTTTAATTTCAAAATGTAAAAGTGACTTTATGATGTTATGGGTCACTTTATTAATTAAAGTGATCTCAACGAATGATTAAATCGAGGTCGTTGATCTCAAGGGTAAGTGAAGAGTCACTTGAGGGAGATCAAGGGTTAGAGGAGTTACAATTCAAAATTGATAAAAGGAAGCTCATTAGGATATGAGGGCGCACTTGTTGAGGAGAGCTTGAGGGAAGGTGAAGGGGAACGCATCCCAAGGAATTTTCTTTGCTTGGAGGTAAAGAGTTTCAGTAGCCAAAAGTTGGCACGCATCCCTAGGAGGACAGACATGCACTTCTAGACAGTTTCACAATTAAAGAGGAGGTCGTACAACTAGGAATCCATATAGTATGGATAGGAGGAGGTTGTATAGCATTTTATGCTGGGTTTTGTAGCTACATTTAGCACATAAATTTATGCTGTGTATTGGCACAAATTTTGAGGTGTATTACTGTAGCAAATAAATCCGTACAACAAGGTATGGATCTGTACCTTTTTCTGGGCATGAAAACTAAGGCATATTTCTGATATTGGTGGTTGTACAGTCCATACATATTGTACCAGAAATCAGTTTTTGATTTTAGACTGTGCTACTATGGATTTATATGTTGTTTTTGTTCAGTGAGAGTGAAAGTACATATGATTAATGTTGATTTAACGCTGTTGTTGTAACTCAGAAATTTTCCTAAAGCTAAATAAGAAACTTTCTCCTCAATTCTGTCATTTTTTCTGTGCTATTCTTCTTGGGTTTTACCCAGAATTTTTCATGGCGCATATTGGATATTTTTTCCACTATTAGTAAATGATTTCACTATAGATTTAGTTTCAGAACTACATTATTTAGTGTTTATGCTCATTAAGTACAACTAGTAAAAGATTTAATGCTTGGTTGTTATGACTTAATTGGAGGTTGAAATCTGGGTATAATTTAGTGAATTTCTGAACTAATTTCAACAAATGTTACCTGAAGTTTATTGCCTTAAATTTAAAATAATCACTTAATTCATAGGTAATATGTACGAGGGACCAAGGTTGATTTAATATTTTATATGTAATTGTGCAAAATAAAGAAAGCATAAATATACATAA
Source organism: Picea glauca (assembly GCA_000966675.3). Taxonomy (NCBI): domain Eukaryota; kingdom Viridiplantae; phylum Streptophyta; class Pinopsida; order Pinales; family Pinaceae; genus Picea; species Picea glauca. The sequence goes on along the minus strand of JZKD02S2136878.1, from coordinate 120,373 downwards.
GTGTGTACATGGATAGGAGATAAGGATTAAAGCAAAATATGAAAAATATCATTAAGATACACATGTGAGACTGAAATCAGAAATCTGATTTTTTTATTAACTTCATTATGAAATACAAAGAAAAATTCTCTTTACAAACCCCTACGAGGGTGGGGACCAAAGTTAGATTTAAAATTCTCTGATGGGAACCATACAAAAAGACTCTAACAACAAAAGAAAACTGAAGCTAAATATCTGGATCAGCTTGCCATAAAAATGTTGTCACTTGACTCTGCAAAATATTATTTATTAGTCATGAAATCTAATTCATAAACAAACAAGAAAACAGAGACTGCCAAAGATAGATCATACACCTTTAAAAATAATTTGTTGAAAGATATGATTTAGTTTTGAATCCCGATGCCTTCAATAAGACCTTGTTAACATCAAGATGGTTTAGCTTTCTAGTAAACTCAGAATGAATGAAGAAAAGAAGTATCTCACAAGTATAGAGCAGACCTTATATCAGAAGTTTCCCTTATGTTCTCTACCCTTTGTCTCTTCTTTTGATTGAGCTTTTATTTTTTCCCAATAAGTTATGGTAGTTCAACTACCTTTCTTTTGTTAAACTTAATTAGCTTAAGAAATTAGTTGAGACAAATACATAATATTATATACATAAGAATCTATTTAAATAATAACTAAATAGGTGGGACCCCTTTTCACTCCAATTTTCTTTTATTAATAATCATCAGAACATAAAATATAACACCCCAAAAATTTAACTAAAATATCCACCTTGTAACTCCCATCCTCATATTAATAGTCAAGTATTTTGGTATCAAAATAAAACATGACTATAGCCAAAAATAGAATCATATCCATGTTGTCCAAAACAAATATATCTAAATGTGTGTTTGTTGTCCAAACATTCTGTCATACCAATAAAAAAATTGTCCTCAAAAGAAAATAACATTAAAAACTTTAAAAACCATATTTGTTGTGACATGCATTTTTCCTCTTTTCACTGTTGCCTTCTCTTGATCCTTTTTCTGATTTGTCTTGTGCAACAACCTTCAATTGATTGTAACCTTGTGGATGGATTTACTAATGACATGGGGGCAACTATATTTGAGGTGGATATGGGAGGACATTGATTCAAAGGAGTCTTTGGAAGACTGGGAGGGATTAGCCAATTATTTTCCTTTATCTAATTATAGCTCGAGAATGGAAATTTTTAATCTATTGCTTGCATGAGAGGACTATATTGGCGAGGCAACATAATCATATTGTCCATTTGGGTTGAATGGAAATGGAGGTGGGGGCAATGGAAACGATATTGTAGTCCAACCATTATGTTGTACATCCGGTTGTTGGACAATCTCTTTCCAACCATCATTGACAGTTGGTTATGGCTTCTTAGAAACATGAGGGGGGACACATATACCAGAGAAATTTTTGTGTGGCTAGAAAGGAGGCCTCTCAAGTCCAGGTTGCAGGATTACTTGGCCAACTAGATTAAAAAACCCAGCTTAGAAAAGTTGATTTAGTTCTTGCAGATCAACGTCAAAATGTATTGAAAATCTTGGCCTTCTATGGCCTCTTTGCCAATTATTTCCTCTACCTTTGTTTGCATCTTTGCCATTGCTGCCCCTGATAAAAAAACTCATCCTGAAGCAATATTCCAATCAAAATATGAAAAATTTTAACAATCCATTCACTAATACTCTACCTAAATAAAATCAAGATATTGGCTCTATCATTCACAACATAAACATATGCAATCCATCCATTGACACAACTTCACCAAATATCAAATTTAATAATCAATTGCAATTGAACAAGGAATGATAGGGTCATTGGGAATATGAGGGGATTTATAATGAATGGAAAATGGTAGCATGGACGAGAATCAACAATGAATATTGTTCAAGCAAAATGCAGAGTCCTTTTCTTCCAAAAAAAATATCTCCATATCACAATTTCAAACTAAAATCATCATCAAATCCTCTTTAATCCTTTTCCTTTAAAATTGAAATTAAGATAACAGAATAGGGGATGGATTAAATTTTATTGGGAAGGTGGCGGGCATATAATGAGCGAAAAATGAGACAATGAATGGGAATAATAATGATTATTGTTTTGTTACAAGAAATAACATTCATTGACTTTAAAATCAACATTGTCAATATCCACAAAATCATTTGAATATCCATTGTTTGTCATGCACATTTATTTCCAAAACTTCCACCAAATTTTGTTTGTGCCATAGCGCTCTTTTAAACTTTAACACAAAGAATCCATAACATAGAAACAATCTTTTTAAACTGTGCAATATAAAACTCAAGAAAAATTTACAGGATTATCAAACCTGCGAATTTCATTTCTCCTTTTAAAAACTAGCATAACATTATGTAGGATATTATTTACAAAAAAATTGAATCAATCATAATCATAAAAGAATGCCTCAAAACATCATGAGAGGAAGAGAAACATAAATCCATCATCCTTTTCTTATATAACATTTACATCACAACGTCAAATAACAGCTACAAACAAACTGAGTTCAAAACCCCAGTGCAAACATGGTGAGCATCAAACCCTCATCAACTTCAAGTCGAAAGAATTTCCCCATGGGTAAACAACAAGCCAACCATGGTTCTATGGGTCAAATCAATCTTCCCTCTATTTGGTCAAAACAACCAAACAAGATTTCGAATCTGGGTTGATATTTATTTACTTGCCCACATTATTAGATGGGGAGACAAGTCTTGGAGTGGGCCTGTGGGCATAGATTTTGAAGAGTGGCTGCAATCAAAACCAAAAACAATTCCCCTCCTTCACAAACTTGTCCACAAACTTCCCAAAGCCCCAGAAAAAATACATGAGCCATTATTTCATCAAAAACAATGGTAATAATGAAACTACATATCTTCTACAGTTTGGGTATGCGATGAGGGTGCAATAGTCACAGAGCCTATCTGTTCCTTTTATTTTACAGAAAAAAACCCATTAAAAATAAACCACGAGAAAAGAGTGAAACTAAACGTGTTCACCATGAGACGTTTTCCAACAGTCATACCGCAATACCACCTTTGCTACAGGTTCCATACAGCCAAATATTTTAATCAAAAACCAATGTTGGATAATAATTTTAGCTGAAACACTCAAATTCCAACAGGAAGAAACCCAAATCGAATATATCTTACATGGCCAGAATTCCCATAAACAATCCACTATAAACTTTGGAAAACAAACTTTTGGCCCTTGACCAAGTTTTGAGGATCCTTGGTCATGTTTGACCTATTTTTGGAACTTCGATAGGCTGTCGAAGGTGGAGCGCAAGACGAAGAGGAGATCACGGGATCTCATCCCCTTTTAGGGCCCTTTTTGGGATTTGGGATTATGTAATGGGTATGGGGATGTCGGCCTGTGGGTTTACCCATGCTTAGGCCTATTTTGTAATGTATAAATAGAAGGTTGAGCGATGTAGGAAGTAGTTTGATCTATGTGATCGAAGAGTTGTAAGTTGTGCTAAGTGAAAGTAATAGTTGTAAGTGCTTCGAGCATACTGTGTGAGACTTGCAGAGCTAAGTGAAATTGATTGTAAGAGACTATGGAAGGATTTGTGCTATAACTCAAGGAAAGGAGGATCTAGTGAAGAGTGTGTAGATCTCCTATCCTCTGCGAGGTTGATCTGAAGGCTTTGTGCATGTAAGAAGATTGAAGAAAGCTAATAAAGAAGACGAAGAGTTGGTGGATGTAGCCCCAGGGTGGGGGTGAACCACATACATCCTATGTTGTGAATGATTTGTGTGATGTGTTTATGTATTTACTTGCTTAGTTATTTGATATAGAGGAATGATAAGTAGCTCTGTTGTTTCTTTGTGCTTAATAGTGAGAGTAAATGTTGGATCTGACCTATGTGAATGTTCTTAGTGCTTGAATCTGCTAGATCTGATCTGTTTCATCATGTTAAGTGTTGTTAGATGCTAGATATGGTTGAATATTGTGATGCTCTATAATTATGGTTTTACCTGAGAAGTAGATACTGGTTAAACATTGATGAACTATATTGCTAAGTGCTTTGTCAAGGTGTTACAATCATAGATATGTGTCCCAGCTAAGGTTGCATACACTAGAGTCCTGCAACCACCCCTGCCTCTACCTCGGGTGAGACTTAATCTACTTCATAGGTGTTGCTGAAAGGGCCGGTAGTTAGGGTTTAGTTGGTGCATTGTTGTAGAATTGAACCCTGGGTTTTCCCCTGTTCCAACACAAACACATTTTGAATGAAAACTCTAAGAGCCAACAAAATGATTTTATTTGGAGTGGAGCTTAACAATTTATGAATGGAAAGGCAAGAGCCAACATACCTGTAAGAAAAATGCCAGAAAGCTAAAGAGCACAACTATTTTTTCACCAACAATCGAGCACAATTGAGGCGGTACTAACCAGAGCAACAAAAATGAATGTGTGGAGAATAGTGAAGGTGGTGGCTTCGAGATAGGGTAAGAAGGACGTGCAGTAAATGAACGTCGCTTCCCTCTTTTCACAATAAATTCCATTAACCACAACCAAATATGGAGCGCACCCAACTCCCAAAAAACCTTGTTCCAAACATAGAATATCTACCATCGTATATCCAATATACATAAAACATAACATACCATTTCCAAATTCAAAGTCAAATCGGCCTCCCATATGAACTTCATAGCAATAATATGCCCATTTAACACTTAGCACTGAAACAACATGTCCCACATTCTTTGCTAGTTGAGTATTACATTCAACATAGTAATCATTATGCCCATATATAAATATACCATAAGTTGTATGTAGCTTGTATTTGGATTAATATATCAAAATTTAGGTGTAGCAAGAGTAAACTAATATGTTTAAACAAATAAACATTTCTCCTTTTTAAAATCAAATTGCTAACACACCCAACATCTTTTAGTTGCACATAAAAACGTGTTAGGATCTCCCCTTATTCTCAACCTGTAGAATATTTCTCGTAAGGTAATCATGAGCACAATAAGAGGAGTGATTTCTATCATTATTTTTCGAAAGGGGTCCCACCTATTCAATATTATTTAAAATATATATAATTAATAATGCATTGCAACTCATTTGCACAAAGGAATTTTAAATTTCTCTTTTTGGGCGTCAACAAACTGGCGACTCCATAGGGAAATCTGTTCTCAACATATTTAGAACTCATAATGCTTAGATCTGTAGACCAATAGAAGTAGGTGATTGAAGCTACTCATAAAATAGTTATGCAACAAGGGGTAAATTATGGTGTCCCCAAGGCCAAGCCCCGTTGTAAACCATGTTCTGAAATGAATTGTAATTATGATTTATAGGCTGGTGAGCCAAGTTTTTATAAGCTGGAGGCTTATGTGTTTGTTAGGCCAGGGAGCTTGAGTGTTGAAGGCCAGGAGCCTGCTGTTGTATATGTAATAACGCACAACAATTAATAAAATATAAACACCGCCATGTGCAGACCGACCATGATGAATGAGTGAAGGGGGACTAAGCATCCATAGAGTGGGCAAGGAATTAGGGGGCTGGAAGGGGGAAAAGGGGCTAAGTGCTTAGCCTAGGGGGCTTAAGCCTGGGAATAATATTTTAATATTATCCCAAAAGACATGTGTATTTTATGTTTTGTCCTAAGTTTCTGGCAAGGGGAGAACATGCAAGGGAGATGCGTGCTGGTGGAACGCATGTAGTTTCATGGGTGACAAGTGTCAACCCTGACGCATGCGAATTAAATGGCCAGGGTGAGCTGTGAGAAGGGTTCCTCCCCCATTCTACCCGATTGTCTGAACGCGTACAGAGCCCTGGATAGTACTACCAACCCGACTCCTGCAGAACCTTCGTGCATCCCTGTGATTCGAAAAGTTTGTGTCTGGCTCAGAGAAAACTAGTGTGTATATTCCCTGAACGAGAAGCCTGCGTGGATTGGGAAAGAGTCTGTGTTTGTTCTGGAAAGTTAGTACACCCCTTCTCTGTTCTAAACCAGGGAGTCTAAATCAACCCTACGTGGACGACTCGTCACGCATCCTTGAGAATCCAGAATGTGAGTCTATTTCGTGTTGCCAAATTGAGAAAACAGAAGTGTATCATCCCTGCTAATCCTGGTTATACTGTTGCACCTGTCTAGAGCTGCCCTGGGGTGTTCGTGTCTGAATTCCCGTGGATTGTGGTGGACGTGTAGTGTTTGACCCTGTGTGGCTTGTTGGCCAGTTTGTACAACACTCTCTCCAGGTGAGAGAGGTGGTTGAAGTTGGAAGACTGGGTTGTTGGACCTGTGAGCGAATCCCTCCAGGTGAGAGAGTGTGCAGAGGAAGGAGAGAACTACTGGGAGGAACCTTGAAGCTGCCATAGAGCCCGGAGACTTCTGGTCTGACCTGTTCCTATAACCCAAGGCAAGGGAGATTAGCAGTTGAAGGACTATCCAGGTGACAGAGAAGGTGTATACTCCTGGGGTGGAACAGGCATGTGGGGAATGAGGGTTTGTGGGCAGTGAGAGTGGGAGGTTCCTTGGAGAGAATCCCTTCCTTGTGGTTGTGTGTTGTTTTCCCTGTAACCTCAGTCTAGCCTAGGATTCCTTGTCTCGGGGTGGAGCTTAGTCCCAGCTCGGGGTTGACCCACTGCTAAGTTGATGAGTAGTGTGGTCTAAGGCTGGGATGTTCGTGGAAGGCTTGCACTTGGTTGGTGGATTCTACCACTATTAAAAAGATAAGTATCTGTTTATGTTTTAATCATGTTTTTGCATGACTCTACTACTTATGTTATCATGATTTCCGCTGTGTATATGAAATAGTATGAAATGCTATTGATTGTTAATTATGGCAGTAACTCATATGAATACTTTGTGTAGAAGGTGTTTATTCGTTTAAATGCATGGGATTATAATACCTATATGAGTTATGTACCAAGTGGTGTTAAGTTTCCTTTTAAGAGCGATTAATCCATGGTAGCTAAAAAGGTGCACTACAATTTGGTATCAGAGCCAAGGTTTCGACACTAAAAATAGATGTGCCAGTGGAGCGGTTGTTGGACCGAGAATGCGAAGGGAAATTGGGTCTGGAAGGCCAATTTTAGACCCTGGTGTGCTCCAAAGTGTCAAGGAGTTACTTGACGAGTTTTTAAGCTCAGGAGGTATAGCGATGTTATGAAACCGCAACCAGTGTGGTATAAGTCCACAGGGAGAGAGGACTCCACACCATAAGTGTAGGAGGTTTAGGATCTGTTTGGGAGGGAAGGTGAACCCTCATGACCGTTAGATCTAGAAAGTGTGCACGGGGTTTAAAGCCCTTTGGAATTGCACAGGAGTGTGGAAATTGCGATACGTGAAATCCCGAGTTAGTTAGGAACCGTTTAAGCTGTCAGATCTCGGTTGGAAAACCCGACAGCCGTTGGATATGTCAGGAGATATCTGAGGGTTAAAACCCCAGTGAATAGGGGTGAAATCCTCGAAATAGATCTAGACCGTCCGAATGATGGAGGCCATGTGTCGTGAGATTTCCCATTTCGGGAAATCGAGAATCGCGATATCGGGAGTCCTGGTAACAAGGGATCGGGACTTTCCATGGTGGAAACCCCAGAGCACTCATGGATCGTTTGATTTGAGAAGGCCACGTGTCGAAATATTACCCGTATCGGGGAATCGGGAATCAGGGATTCGAGAGTTCTATTGATGAGAGATCGGGCTCTCGCCTTAACAAATCCCGACCTATAATAGGTAGATGTGAGCATGTGGTTAAATCCTGATGAACAGATGAGATTCCTTTGGGAATATTAGGGTCTGTAACGACTGTTAGATGTGAGGAAGAGATGTTGGCTTTAAGCCGGGGCGCAAATGTGGATTAAGGTAAGTAGCGAGCAGATCTGGACGTCCAGAGTCCACCCACCCAGATCTACGGCTGAGGCTTCATTCTGGGACCGCCTTTCCATTCTGCCTTTAATGGGGGGGGGGGTCCGGAATGGTACGGTGGGTACAGTGGGGCCCCCTCCTGTCATGTTGACTACTGTGTCGCGTTTCCCTCTCTGCCACCTGTACTCCACTTAACCGCACGATGGGGCCCGTTCTCATTGGCGGTTCTCTAGCCCTCTTGGGATCTATTTCCATTGGCCATTCGCTAGCCCTATCGGGATTCGATGATTGTAGAGTCGAATGATTCGACATTCCTGTGGCGTCGAGTCGCAAAATACCAAGAGGCGCCATGATTATTTGACCTATGATCATGACCCACGATCACAGGGGAACCAACAGAGGAAGAGCTAGCTTACGCTAGGCCTCCATAGATATTTTGGGGCTCTGAGTCTGCAGAAATCGACGAAATTTTTTGATTAGGTAGTGGGTGTGTGACAAAGAAGAAATCGACGTTTTGGGAGATGGGAGGTGAGAAGAGGTGAACACCTTTGAAACCCGAAATCTCGAAACAATCTAAACCGTAGATTGTGGGGAGAAGAACTTGACCATTGGATCAAGTAAGTAGACAATGAATTCATGATTTCAGCAAATGGAAGTTCAAGATGTGTGGGTGCATGAACTTCTGATACCCGAAACCCCGAAACGCTGAAAGAATCTGCATCCTAGATCTGAGAAAGATCTGACCGTTGGATTTTACTAGGAATAGAAGTGGACACATGAATGTGTACCACGTACCAGTGGGTCGAGAAGAAAAGTGGGAGTGGTGGAACCAATGACGTCGTTAAAAAAAGTGACGTGGACCCTCATTAACGTGCCATGTGTCACCGTAGTTGTGGGTGACCATTGTACTATGTGGGCCCGGAGGGTAACGTAAATCAGAATTTCGGAAGTAGGGGGTTGGAAAGGAAAGCAAGTTTGAAAGCCTCATGGGCCAAAACCCCGAAACCCGAAGTCTCGAAATCCCGAAGTGCCGAAAATGAAAGTTTCGAAAACCCAAAAAAAAATAAAAATTGCAGAGCCGAACGAGAGCTCAAAAAACTTATTTGAATCGAAATGTCTTTTGTTTTTGTTCGTACTGGCTTATAAATGTTGAGGATTTTTCCTGAAGGTTTAATGGCCTGAAAAAAATTGAATTTAATTTCACAGTGCGTGTGCAGAGTTCAACGAAGGTCAGGACTCCAGTTAACCAACGCTGAGTATGGAGTGGGAAAAGGTGCAGATTACCCCCGAAACAGAAGACGAACATGAAGGAAAGGAAGTCAACCTTGGAATCGAAGGATTGAACTCCAATGGGCATGGAAAAGAGAAGGATAAGGAAGGACACATAATTAAAATCATTGAAGGATTGCAAAGAGAGGCCAAGGCTCGCCGAGCTGACAGTCGAAATCTCATGAAAGTTAGGGATCAGCAGGGTGAATTAAACTTAATTTTTTTGAAGATCCTAGAAAGAATAGAGAAGAAACTCGAGAAGGGAAGAGACTCAAGTACGACGGAGAGTCGCAGAACCCATGGGAGAAGAAGAAGGTTGAGGAGTGGTAGCCGACATCTTAGTCACTCCCAAAGACATTCTGATAGGAAGACACACAGTAGTTCAAGCCCGTCCCCTACCAGAAAACATAAAAAATCTGGAAAGGAGGAATTGAAAGGGGAGATGAACAAGATTAAGCTTCCAACATTCGATGGAGAACATAAGAAGGAGGAAGATGCCGAGACCTGGTTGCTTGGCATGAAGAAATAATTTCAACTATAGAATTATTCTGCCCATGCAGAAGGAAGAATTGCAATGTACCAACTGAAGGGAAAAGCATCCATGTGGTGGGATCAGTTTGTGTAGGTGCAACACATCAGAGAGAAAGGTGTTGGTTGTGGAGCCTGATTATCTTCCTGATTCAGAGGTCCTTGATTTCATCCGTGTTTATACCCCATGAAGTATTTACACCCCAGAAGTATGTACACTCTTCCACGCGGGGGA
>JZKD02S2136878.1:66403-78478 GCA_000966675.3 Picea glauca | reverse complement strand
TTCAGGAACTAGTTTGGGTATCTCATGGGATGAAGGAGTTTCATTTGATTACAATAGAACGTTTCATAGGATGGTTGCTGAGTTGTGTGGAGTGATAAGTAGCAAGAACTTAGATGTTTTCAGTTTATATTTTACATGCATATACAGAATAGTATCGGTTAGTACCGAGTAGTACCGAGTAGTACAGAGCAAAGTAGGGTACAATAGCTCTTTCCAGTGAGTTTCTTTTAGCAGTTCAAAGAGTAGCTTGGCATCCTTTAAACCCCCTCTTCAGCCCTGCATTTCCTGTGCTGGTTCCTCTAAGTCTACCTTCCCGGGTTGACAATTAAATGTTGATTTACATGGTATATCTGTAGCTCGACAGGTTGTCGGAGCCAATCGAATGTCAATGATAGATGGTTTCTCTGGTTATAATCAGATCGCTATGAATGAACAAGATAGGGAAAAGACTGCTTTCACCATGCCCTGGGGTACTTTCATGTATGACAAAATGCCTTTTGGATTGATGAATGCAGGGGCCACTTTCCAGCGAGCTATGGACATCACTTTCGTGGGAGAAAGGGACAAGTTCGTAGTTATTTACCTCGATGACCTGACGGTTTTATCTAAAACTGATGAAGAACATTTGATGCATCTGAAACAGACTTTCGAAAAGTGCCGCAGGTTTGGCCTATCCCTGAACCCAAAGAAATCTCATTTTGCTATGCGGGAAGGTAAGCTTCTGGGCCATGTAGTATCTAAAGAAGGAATCAGGATTGACCCTAAGAGGATTGAAGCGATAGATACTATCACTATCCCGAGAAATATAAAAGAAATTCAATCATTCTTAGGAAAGATAAATTTCCTACGAAGGTTCATTCCCAATTTCGCTGAGATTGTCAAATTGATTACAGGATTGTTGAAGAAGGATAGCGGGGTAAATTGGACCACCGAGGCCAGGGCATCGTTTGCGCATATCAAAAAAGTTATAAGCGAGGCACCTGTACTAGCAAGTCCGGATTATTTGAAAGATTTTCTCATCTTCTCTTTTGCTTCTGAACATACCATCGCCGCAGTACTCTTGCAGAAAAATGAAGAAGGGTTCGAACAGCTGATAGCGTTTTTTAGCAAAAGCCTTCGAGATGTAGAAATGAAATATGATATAATGGAAAAACAAGCATATGCAATGGTAAAAGCATTGAAAGAATTTAGAACCTATGTGCTACATTCAAAAATAATCGCGTATGTGCCCACCAATTCTGTAAAAGACATATTGGTACGGCCGGACAACGATGGAAAAAGAGGGCGATGGCTCGCTAAAATACAAGAATTTGATCTGGAGGTCAAGCCGACTAAATTAATAAAGGGGCAGGGTCTGGCCAAACTCTTGGCTAAGTCGAATATTAGAGCTCTTGATATTAATTGCCTCCAAGAAGAAGACGGAGACACACACCTACACGAGCCGGATGTCCAGACAGATCCAAGCAAGGTCGAGGAAAAGTTCATATCGTCAGGATGGTATAAAGACATAGTGTTCTATTTGTTAAACCTGAAGTGCCCAAATGAACTATCACCAGCCAAGTGCAGAACTTTAAAACTCCATGCTGTAAAATATTGCATTGTCGAAAACCAGTTGTACTGGAAAGATCCACTCGGTTTCCTGCTAGTCTGTTTGGTTGAGTCAGAAACTCCACGAGTTATAGAGGAATTTCATGAAGGAGTCTGTGGAGGACACCATGCATGGAGAGCCACAACCTATAAGATTTTGAGGTCTGGATACTATTGGCCGAAACTATTTTCAGACGTCAATGCCAAAGTACGCCCGTGCAACCCTTGTCAAATATTCGCTGGTAAACAGAAACTCCCTGCACTACCACTCATTCCAGTCAAAACAGAAGATCCATTTCAAAAATGGGGACTAGACTTCATAGGGGAAATTAATCCCCATTCTAGTGCTCAACATAGGTGTATCTTAACAGCCACGGATTATTTTACTAAGTGGGTGGAAGCCATTCCAACCAAAAGGGCAACAGACTCGGTGGTGATCGACTTCTTGGAAGATAATATCTTTTCAAGATTCGGGTGTCCCCGAAAGATTGTTACCGATAACGCCCAGGCCTTCAAGTCCATGGCTATGATCAGCTTCTGTCAGAAGTACAATATCGTTCTCAGCCATTCCACTGCTTATTACCCCCAGGGAAACGGATTGGCCGAATCATCCAACAAGAGCCTGGTAAACATAATCAAGAAAGTACTGGATGAAAATAAAAGGTCTTGGCATGTGAACTTGAAGTACGCATTATGGGCAAACCGCATTAGCACTAAAAGGTCTATCGACATTTCACCGTTTCAAATGGTCTATGGGACAGAGGTGGTTTTACCTATAAACTTGGCGCTTCCGGTAATGAAGTTATGGCAGGATCAAAACGAAGAACCCAATCATGTAACCAGGAGAATTAACCAGCTGATCGAGGTTCAACAGCATAGAGTGGAAGTTGATGAAAAAATGCAAAAGTACCAGGATGAAATGAAAGCATTGTTTGATCTCAAGGCAAAGGATAGGGAATTCCTTTAAGGTGACTTAGTACTAAGATGGGATGAAAGAAAAGAGGAAGCCGCAAAGCATGGTAAATTTGACCACCTTTGGTATGGACCATTCAGGGTCTCGGCTCCGGAAGGGAAAAATTCCTTCTTGCTGGAAAACATTGACGGAGAAGTCCTCAGCGCCCCTGTCAACGGGCGATATCTGAAACATTACATAAAATAAGAGTTGCCATTAAAAATAAAAAAAATAAAAAAATAAAAGTGTGTGTGTATATATATATATATTCGTGTACATGCATTTTTATTTAAAACATTACCCTTTGGGTTTTCTGTTTGCTTTTGTTCATAATTTTTAGACATATTACGAATAAAGTTCGTATTTTCTTTTTACAGGATTCCAGTTAATTGCAAAGCTAGCGGGAAGATTAATTCCAAAGCAATGTCAGAAATAAATCGCCATAAAACAGATGATACCTAAAAATAGCTTCATAACACACAAAGAAAGTGAAAAGAAAAGGTAAAGGTGAGCTTTTTCAATACACATGTTATGAAAGACTGTCAAAGTAAACCAAGGTAACGTCATTCAAACTACAATATCGGCTAATATATTAGGCAATAGGATTATTGCTTCGCTTGATACCCTTTGATTTAAAATAATTTGAATGATACACTAAAATCTAAAAGTAGTCAGTCAAAAATAGTTGTCCCCAAAGATATCTACAAGGGCCAGTCTCGAACTGTTTTGGCCTTCTGTATTTTAAATCAATGAATTGTTGCCTTGTATCCTGCCTGTTTTCGGGTCTAACTTTTGACAAGCTGCCATCTTTTCATTTCATTACGAAGGAATAAAAGTTTTCGTTTTAACCTCCTGAGTCTCAAAACAGATTGTGAAAAGAAAGCGGGTCTCCGCAACTACTTGATCCCCTGTTAAGCGAAGGAACGTTTAGAGCAATCCTAACTTTCCTAGGTTTTTCAACAGCATCAGAAGAATCAAAAGCTTGCTCAAAACGGGATGCCCCTTAAATATTATTTTCCCTGTCTCCCTAAGAACGAAGGTGTTGTGAGGGTCAAGGGAAGATTGGCACCGAGTAATCAAAGTAAGTTGACAGACCTCTAATACAAAATATTACACGGATATCAGCCTTGATATAAACTGATTTCCCCCATCTTCGCGCTCAAAAAATAAATTATAAGACAGGTGGTGAAAGGAAATTCAGAAATGATTGCCCCCACCTATTCCAAGAAGACGATGAAAGGAAATTCAGAAATGATTGCCCTCGTCTTAGCATTTAAATTCATAAATAATTTCCGAAGTGGTGAAAGGAAATTCAGTAAAAGGGGCTAGATAACTTCACCGGGGTACTGAACAGGCTCGCTGGCAGTGAAGCAATGTCTGAGATATTTGTAAGGCTGTTATACATGAATATCACTCTACTCTGGTAACCAGTACTTTCTAAAAACCTGATCCACATCCCAAATTCAGACGGGACTTCCCAATTAAAAAATATATAATCTCATTCTTTTGATACAAGCAGAGAGCCACAAGATCTGTTGAGTCTCCTAGGGTCGTTTCGACTGTCTTAAAACATACCCAAAGTTAGTAGTGGGAAAGGGAAAATTGTGAAAGGGACTACAGCTGTGTTTGGAAAGAGTATCTGATTTTGAACAAACTTCTCGAGGTAAAAAACGAAGTCTTTTCCCCCCTTCGATCCTTTTTCCTTGGAATTTTTCCGCATGTTTGAGCTTTTGACTCCATTTACCCAATATTGGCGCGTGGTCTACTGTTCTTCCTGCCTCACAGGAAGGCGGGATCCCTAGTTGGAGCCTATGTTGGAGCCGCCCTTGTTTTATTTTTACCCTTCACAATTTTCATTTTTTGATACTTGAAATCTAAAGATGGTCTTTTGATTTTTTCTCCCGAGACTTTGAAAACTTTGCAACCTTATTACGTAAGTAGCGATGCTTTTCTACTCTCAAAACAAATCCACTTTCGTAAGAATGTCGCTCCCTTTTTTTTACTTCGGGATCTCGCAAGTCAGATACTATAACCCATGAATTCACACGTCCCGAGTCACGAAACGACGAAGTCGTTTTAAATTTTCACTCAAGACAGTAAAGGGTAAAATATTTTAACTCAGTGATTAGACGTCGTTGAGGTTTTGCGCCTCGACGTTTTCCAAGTTCGAATTTTTATTTTTACAGCTCCGAGAACCGAGAACACGAGGTTATTTCGGGCTAACCCTGGTCAAGGATTAAAGGCAAAAAGGCTAACCATGGCTAAAATCTGTTCTCGGCGTTTCACCACTCGGCACTATCTTTTCGAAAGTTACGGCACCTAAAACCCCGACTCACGAAGTCACGATGTAATTATAGCATGATTAATTAATCGCCTAATCCAAGTTTTTTTTTTCCCCTTAATTGAGTCTTAATTATCGCCATCTCGCGGTTTCGCGACTCGGCATACTAATCTCCCAGAAACTTGTTTTCGAAGTTTCGAGTTGCGATATGGCGAATAAAATGATTATAAAATTAATTATGCCTCCAAACCACAATTACCTTTAATTAAGCCAAATCGGCCCTCGCGGTCTCGGGAGTTAGGAACTCAAAATGTTGAAAGAAATTCAACGAAGTAGCGAACAACGAGGAATTGATGAACGTTGGTAAGATTTGATAATTTAAGATAAAGCAAGATATATCCCGTGCCTCGAGGCCTACACGATTCTCATGGTAGCCATTTGCTCTCCATACTTCGACTCACTGTCAAACCGCCAAAAATTTATGACATTTATGGAGAAGTAGGGTAAATCCATGCATATAAGATCGGATTTTACGCAATTAATTTGTTTCTAATTATGATTTGAAAGAATTATTTCGAAAAGTACAGAATTTTCAAATATATATAAGAGTTTCATTTTATTATAACAAAAGCATTTTCATAAGCACGCAGAGCTCGTCATTTTCGAGTGAACGAATTTCTGCATGTATACGTAGTTCTATCGCAGAAGGGCGAAAACGCAAGCTTCAACTATGGCTCCACAGAAAGCAGCAAAGGTGAATGTCGAGTTCACAGGACAAGGCTCGGATAATGTCTCCAACACTTCACCCCGGAGTGTCGACTCGGTCCCTAGCTGGTCGTTTGTTTCAGACATTCTGCGATCGGAGTTGGTGAATTATTCAGACTCAGACGACAATGAAAAGGATGACCTGAACACCAAATACAAGATAGTTGTTCAATCCGGAATGCACAGGGTAGAAACCAGACCACGGTTGCTCCCATATTATGATATGATCCAATGGGTGTTAGATCACATAGACTTACCCACCAGAACTATCATGAACGACCAACGGGTCACGGTCGGGACTTTTAGGCCGGAGCATATCCAAACCATGTATAAGCTTCCGACGACATCTGAATACACGTATGGTGCTGAATTCCTGGAGGAGTTCAAAGAGAAGGAGTGCACACAATATGATAAAACCATGCCCGGTTTGATAAAGGATTGGGTTTCGCACTCCGCGAAATTCAGAGCAAATGACCAGGGCGTTTATTCAATCGCTTCGCTGGAGCCACGGTATAAGTATGTGGCCATGATGGCGTGTTGATTATTTGGGAGAGAGGTCACATCACATTTCTTCATTGCGTGGGTGCCTCTCATGTTTTGGGTTGCAGAAGGTTGCTCGTTTAATTGGGCAAAGATACTCTCGGACAGTTTGGCCAACCAGGTCACAGAGTATCGGGAGCAGAAGGCAAGTGGGAGACCGTCCTCATTTTTCATGTCCACATATATTATGGATGCAGTATGTTCCATGACACCATTCCCCTTGATGAGATGGGCTTGGAATCCAGCCCAAGAAAAACCCGTACATGTGTATCACGACAAACTGTGGGAAAATAAAGCGGACAATTTCATTTACGAAATTTTAAACTGGGTGATGGTGCCCCTGCATATCGCCATTTTTGGTCACCCGCCACCTCGTATCTCGGACAACATTGCTGCAAATCTGAGTGTTATAGCGGACTGGTACGTGGAGGCAGAGTTCTCCTACTTCAGAGTGTTCGGGGGTGTTGTTCCCCCGCTTGCACTACCATTGTTCATCCCCGACAAGATGGCTTGTCGCGAGGTCACCCGACAAACAATGATTGGCGGGGTGAGTAAAGAACTCAAAGGATCTTCAAAGAAGGTGTGGCCGTCTTTTCCCATTTGGCTAAATTCTTATTCTTTATTGGATTTTGGGCATGCCAAAGCCGAGGCTGCAGCACTGGAAGACCTGAATTTGGTCTCCATCGAGTATAAAAAACATGATCCTCAGAGAGTTGTGAGCAACCATTTAGCTAATTGCAGGCTAAAGAGGTTTGAACATGAGATTTCACCCCCGGATGACATTTTCCGAGGGGAGAGGTCTTATGAGGAAGTGCTAGCTCGGATCCGATCCTTAGCACCCGAAGACACAACCTCTGTATTGAAATTTCAGGAACACAGACGAAGTTGTCTTCCCGCTTTGTTGCGAGGAGGGACTCTGGGCATTTCCGAGACAGAACCAAAGGATACTGAAAGCCCTAAAGATGCAGCTCTTGACTCGGGAAAACACTAGGATGAGGGGAAACAAACAAAGAAGCATGAAGCAGAGGCACAGACTCTAGACCCACCAAAGAAACAGAATCTGAAAACTGAGACAAATACCCCTGAACCTCCGAAGAAGCAGGACCCGGTCGATACCCCAGGAAAATCAGCGAAACAAATCAGGGAACCCATCACTTCTGTCACCCCCTTGTAGTCAATGCAAGGAAATATACAAGAACGATGGATTTTCAATGAGGAGCTGAGGCCCATAAGAGCAAAGGAACTTCCTCCGAACGAGTTTTTCTTTGATAAAAAGAGAAAAGAGGTAGTAAAGAGGGAATTCTACCAGGAGGGAGAGTCTACCGCTAAGAAATACAAAGTCATGATCGACGGAAAGAATAAAAAGAATGAGCAATTCGCCACTGAGATCGCAGGGACGCTAGGAGTGTATGCATCGACGAATCAAGTTTCGGTCGGGCTTTTAAAGAACCAACTCAACAGGAAAAATCACGTAATCAGGACTCTCGAGGCCAGATTGGCCTCGGCCACGAAAAATGCTCAAGGCAAGGTGAGCACAGAGATAGAACTGGCCCGACTGGCTGATAAGAATAAGATAGAGGTGCTTAAAACCAAGCTCGAACAAGCACATCTAGTGGTCCTAGACGGTCGGATACAAGCGGGCCAACAAAGAACTATGATTGAAGAGCTACAGGCTCAGGTAGAGATCGCCGAAAGAAGGATGATCGACATCAAGGGGTTTAAATCCTTAGCAATCGAGATTCGGAATAGGATCTCTTCTGCACAACAGAATTTGCTTGCCAAAGTGGGAGTGATTCGAGAGAATTGTCTATTGATGAATCAGGTTTCCGAGAACCTGACTGTCAGAGAGAGGGATGTTGAAGTGGCTCAGGTCGCCTTCCAGGAGGCGGTGATAGCCACGAACAACAGAGTTTCGACAGGTTCTCCCGGACTCGCCATCCCAGAACAAACTAGAGGTAATATTCTGTTGAAGGATTGGGAGCACAACATTTCCCTGGGCAAGGAACAAGCCCAAAAGGTAACCAATTCATTAGAAGAAGCCTTCAATTCTATAGATGGCGAGCTGTTGGGTATAGACAATGGAGGCGACGCAGAAACATTGATGCAAATGAATGTGGAACAGATCTCGCTTGATCTGAAAGAGAAGGATGAGAGAGATTCGGCCGATATCTCTCAGATAGATAGTGTGGACATGGCCCGAGTTGATAAGCACTTGATCCAGCCCAGCGCGCAACTAAGTGCCCTCGACATCATCGATGCACAAATGGGGGACAAGCTGCAGCAGTTAGCCCGAGAATGTTACTTCCTCGAGGCCAGCTGTCAAGCGGAACCTTCATGGCTCGTATCTCGGCTTGTGGAAAGATGTATCGCCTGCACCGAGTCCACGCGAAGACGAGCACCTGGTACTAAGTGAGGATAGAATAGGGGAGATGGAGCGATTTCTCTCTCCTCTATCATAACTGAAACTTTTGTGACTATTGAGATTCTACCTGCTTTGCAGAAATTGTATAAATATACCTCGAAGAGAAACAAACGAGGCTGGACCCTTTTGAGATTTTGTAATAGAGTTTTTGCATTGAGATTTAATACAAGCAGATCCGATATTCTCAATTCCGTCACTTCTGTATTACAAGTTTGCTTTCTTGTTCCTCATTTTTCAATTTCAATTCATATTCGTAATTGATGTGCTTCGTTATACTTTAGTACTACCACTACTATAATGAATAAATTTGGGTTTTCTGTAATTTTTTATTGCCTTTCCTCTGCACCAGCTATTAGCTGTGTAAGACCAATTTGCAGTTTCAGAATTCTACATGCATTTTTTGTTACATCGGTTATTTTCTTAAATATTTTCTTCTTCCGTTTACTTCGTGATATTTTCCCCTGGTAGGAACCTGACACTGTAAGGCTTAATGTTTTTCTCCCATCTCGCCCCTTTTATTAAAATATAATACAGTTACAGGAACGAGCCTTAGATTTGCATACATCGTTAATACTACAACCGTGAATTCTCTTTTATAAAACTAAACTGAGACAACACTCAACCTTTCTTAACAGTTCTCTTACATGTACTGTTCCCCCATGACAGTTCCCACACCAACTCAACCTAACGTTGAACCCGGATTATTGAACCAAATGCACATCGCTTTAAACCTCTTCAACACTATCCTTAAAACCACAACTAGCCGGGCCGAACTTGAACAATCATGGGCAACCATTGAACGAGACATAACTATTCAGGAGCAGTTCGAAGCCAGACAACCCCAATGCAGAAATATCCCTTAGATTCTTTCTCCGAAGGTTGACATTTTCCCTTCTCCTTATCCTAACCACTTTTGGATGCCTTGACACTGTACTTTTGAGCCTTAAGTACAAACTCAGGAACAACAGGTGGCTTCAAGCACATGATTAATAGGTCTTTGCCTTTTCCTAACTGGGTTTTCCCCTTTCTTGATAGGAATGGCATGTTGTATGAGAGAAGGATCAAAACCACGAAGGTTCTCCTATGACTAGGAAAACACATCTTAAAACTCAGAGAGTAATTCCGTGAATTTCACTTTATCTTCATCAGAACATTGGGCACCTATTTTAATGATCTTTGGAGATTCATATGTCCCAATATTCAAGGAAATGGTATCATTGACTTTCCTTTTTGAATCCTCATCCTTATGTATTTCTTTGTTGCCTACATCACTTGATGAAAATGAACTTTCGAGAGGAGTCAATCCTTTAGGAAATTTTTCATCCTCAACATATATGATTTATTTGGGATTAAAAGGTTCATTTTGTATGAAAGCCAAAATTCCTTCTTCACTCAGGAAAACCTGCCATGATTCTACATTGTCGGGGAGGTGAGTACGGTATAGGGATTGGAATGTAGAATCAGGTCTTTTAGGTAAAATCGGTCGAGTAGGAGAAGATGAAAAAAAAACTAATCTATAAGCCATTGAATTAAGTTCCCTTTTAACATGAGTGATGTTGAATGATAACAGATTTGAAATCAATATCCAAACAACTTGGGTATAACATTTAAGTAACTTATTGTTTGGTACATAAATCTTCCATACAAGATTCGGAACAAGTTCAGAATCACCAAAGATTGTAAGGTGGCCACAACCAAGGTTATATGAATTTCCAATGCCCAACAATAAGGCCTCAAACTTAGGAACATTGTTTGTACAAGCAAATTCCAACCTATAAGAGAAATTGTGAATTTTTCCTATAGGGGAATATAGAATGATGTTGGCTCCATTACCTTCGTTTGAACATGAGCCATTGAAATACATGTGCCATATGCCATCATCAAAATCAATTGGATCAAGTATAGTGTCACCTTCATTAGCAAAGATAGAGTACACCCCCAAATCTTCTTCGAGATAATATACATTGGGTTGAGGAATGCTCTCTAAATAGGGTGAAATTCTCCATTCCCTGAGAACTATAATGTTATTTTTGTCTCGAGGGATGGATAAATGTGTACCATCAAGTGAAAGGTATCCACCAATTAAGGCTTTCCATTCCCTTTCCAAAATAATTGAGTAGTTACTCACCGGCATGACAATTACTTGGATATTGAGAGTCGTCCTTATTTCGGGATGTGCACATAAAACTAATGTTACATATTTGAATTCACTTATGGTTGATTGTTGTAGATTATTGTAAGAGAGAATGCTTCTAGAATTTTTGTTGGTACAATATAAACCAAGCTCTTCCATGATAATTTTAGACATCACACTTGGACCAAACTCGCCATCAATTAAGCAACAATGAGCTATTTTATCCATGATTTTTACCGAGATATAGAAAGGGGGTTTTTTAACAGGGTTCCTATAATTATTTACACCTATCATATTTATAGTTGAATCTTCTTCCTTTGACTCTTCAAATAGATTGGCTATGGTAGAAACCTTACCTTCCATAAAGTCCTTAAGATGATTTTGTTGTTCTGGTATGGAAACCATGTCCAAAAGGATAGAATCAACTTTGATATTAGCCAATTGGTTAAGGATATTGTACTTAGAAGAGGGAAGAGGCGAAGGTAATCCTTGATTACTTGAAGTTTTGACGGTTTGTGTATCATCACTTTGAGAAGATGAGCTTGGGGTAGAAGAAGTGAGGGGAAGATCAAATTTTCTCTTGGCAGTGTAAGATTTATTTTTTGTATTGACTACCATAACATCCGCTGGTTCAACCCAATATAAAAAAACGATCGTTGTATCGGGCCTTTTTCCAATGATCTTATCTCAATCATTTCTTTTATCTTTGCAGGTGTTATCATCATGATTTTATTCATAGAAGTTACACCAAGTGTGAGTCATTATGGCCTTTGGCTGAAGAGTGCCTTAATTAGTATTTCTAAAATGTACTAAGGAAGAAGAAGAATCCCCGAGGGAAGAGGAAGAGGAAATTCCTTTTCATTCGTAGGCTATCATCCTATTATTCATATCTTGCATGAGTTGTAGAATGGCAGACATGTATGTTTGCTTGACCAAGTATCCCTTAGGAAGACTCGTCTTTCAAGTTGTTCTTCATATTCTAGGGAAGTCTGAAGGGAGGAACCGATATTGTCAATAGCCTTTTCTTCAAGTCTATGACAATAAGGAGAAGGTAAAGCATTATAATAATGCATGAAAGAAGCATGATTTTGAGGACAGTTTAGTTCGGGGATTTGATTATATAGCTTGGTGAAATGAAGGTTAAAATACTTATGGTTTCACCATCCTTATAGGCAATATTGTTGTATTCTATTAACTGATCATCTAGACAATTGGGTTTTCCATAACTTTATTTGAACCAATAGATCAATTCTTCCCAAGTTGAAAGGATTTTGGGCGGGAGATCAAAAAAATCTATTGCAACTTTCCCTTCAAGAGAATTGAAAAATAAACACATGCAAGTGTTGTTATCATTAGCCCCTATGTTATGACAAGCATTAGAAAATGCTACCAGG
>JZKD02S2136878.1:39842-52963 GCA_000966675.3 Picea glauca | reverse complement strand
ATTTCCAATGCCCAACAATAAGGCCTCAAACTTAGGAACATTGTTTGTACAAGCAAATTCCAACCTATAAGAGAAATTGTGAATTTTTCCTATAGGGGAATATAGAATGATGTTGGCTCCATTACCTTCGTTTGAACATGAGCCATTGAAATACATGTGCCATATGCCATCATCAAAATCAATTGGATCAAGTATAGTGTCACCTTCATTAGCAAAGATAGAGTACACCCCCAAATCTTCTTCGAGATAATATACATTGGGTTGAGGAATGCTCTCTAAATAGGGTGAAATTCTCCATTCCCTGAGAACTATAATGTTATTTTTGTCTCGAGGGATGGATAAATGTGTACCATCAAGTGAAAGGTATCCACCAATTAAGGCTTTCCATTCCCTTTCCAAAATAATTGAGTAGTTACTCACCGGCATGACAATTACTTGGATATTGAGAGTCGTCCTTATTTCGGGATGTGCACATAAAACTAATGTTACATATTTGAATTCACTTATGGTTGATTGTTGTAGATTATTGTAAGAGAGAATGCTTCTAGAATTTTTGTTGGTACAATATAAACCAAGCTCTTCCATGATAATTTTAGACATCACACTTGGACCAAACTCGCCATCAATTAAGCAACAATGAGCTATTTTATCCATGATTTTTACCGAGATATAGAAAGGGGGTTTTTTAACAGGGTTCCTATAATTATTTACACCTATCATATTTATAGTTGAATCTTCTTCCTTTGACTCTTCAAATAGATTGGCTATGGTAGAAACCTTACCTTCCATAAAGTCCTTAAGATGATTTTGTTGTTCTGGTATGGAAACCATGTCCAAAAGGATAGAATCAACTTTGATATTAGCCAATTGGTTAAGGATATTGTACTTAGAAGAGGGAAGAGGCGAAGGTAATCCTTGATTACTTGAAGTTTTGACGGTTTGTGTATCATCACTTTGAGAAGATGAGCTTGGGGTAGAAGAAGTGAGGGGAAGATCAAATTTTCTCTTGGCAGTGTAAGATTTATTTTTTGTATTGACTACCATAACATCCGCTGGTTCAACCCAATATAAAAAAACGATCGTTGTATCGGGCCTTTTTCCAATGATCTTATCTCAATCATTTCTTTTATCTTTGCAGGTGTTATCATCATGATTTTATTCATAGAAGTTACACCAAGTGTGAGTCATTATGGCCTTTGGCTGAAGAGTGCCTTAATTAGTATTTCTAAAATGTACTAAGGAAGAAGAAGAATCCCCGAGGGAAGAGGAAGAGGAAATTCCTTTTCATTCGTAGGCTATCATCCTATTATTCATATCTTGCATGAGTTGTAGAATGGCAGACATGTATGTTTGCTTGACCAAGTATCCCTTAGGAAGACTCGTCTTTCAAGTTGTTCTTCATATTCTAGGGAAGTCTGAAGGGAGGAACCGATATTGTCAATAGCCTTTTCTTCAAGTCTATGACAATAAGGAGAAGGTAAAGCATTATAATAATGCATGAAAGAAGCATGATTTTGAGGACAGTTTAGTTCGGGGATTTGATTATATAGCTTGGTGAAATGAAGGTTAAAATACTTATGGTTTCACCATCCTTATAGGCAATATTGTTGTATTCTATTAACTGATCATCTAGACAATTGGGTTTTCCATAACTTTATTTGAACCAATAGATCAATTCTTCCCAAGTTGAAAGGATTTTGGGCGGGAGATCAAAAAAATCTATTGCAACTTTCCCTTCAAGAGAATTGAAAAATAAACACATGCAAGTGTTGTTATCATTAGCCCCTATGTTATGACAAGCATTAGAAAATGCTACCAGGTTTTCATTTGTGGTAACGATACCATTTCCTGAGAACCTAGGTAAATGATCTTTGAACTTTGGTAATGGTTGGGTGGTTGGTTGAAGATTCAAAGGAGAAGACACATGCCAGGGGGTGGTTGTAGCTTCTTCCTCAAATCGAAAAATTCCATATTTCTTAATGACCTTAGCAGGATTGGTAGTAGATTGAATAGGGACTTGATTATTATAGATACTACCAATCACAGATGAAGCAAAGGGTTGTGAGGAGGTAGAAACTTTGGTGCCACTACCACTACATGAAGACGTCATATTGAAGGTGATAGGTATGGGTGATGAAGATGGAATTTCTGAATCAGATAGGGTTCTCCTAAGAGCACTTTGTTGTGTTAGTAAGACAATTTTGCTTCTTCCTATTTTAGAAATAGGGGTAACTTCAGGGGAAAATCCTCTTCTTCTTCGAGAAATACGAGAATTAAAAGACATGAAATAAAAAAATAAAGCAGTTAAGAGGAAAAGTTATTGTTGATTTATAGGCTTCCTTTTCCTAGCTTCCCAACGTTCACGAATATTTATTCCCCTTTCAATTGCTTCCCAAGAGCATTCAAGTTAAGCACGAGTACTAGCAGTTTCTAAAATGGTGTTGAATAAAGTCAAGGTAATATTGGTATGGTCATCAAGACATTTTCCGATATCAGGTTGTCTCACAACATGTACTGTCATGGGAAAATCAATCAAAGAGTAATCACACAAAACAAAAAAATAAAATACAATCATAATACAAACAAAAAGAGAAATATAAAAGATCTCCTCGGTATGGTCGTCAAATAAATGTTGAGGACAAGGTACAAAGAACCTTACTAAAAAAAATTCATATCTTGCTAGGCTAAGGAAAGATAGTTGGGAATGTTACCTGGAGTTTAGAGCCTTAAATTCAAAACAATCACTTAATCAACATGTAATATGTATGAGGGACCAAGGATGATTTTATATTTTATATGTAAGTGTGCAAAAGAAAGAAATCATAAATGTACATGAGTGTGTACATGGATAGGAGATAAGGATTAAAGAAAAATATGAAAAATATCATTAAGATACACATGTGAGACTGAAATAAAAAATCAGATTTTTTTATTAACTTCATTCTGAGATACAATGAAAAATTCTCTTTGCAAGCTCCTGTGAGGGTGGGGACCAAAGTCAAATTTAGAAGTCTCTGATGGGAACCATAAAAAAAGACTCTGACAACAAAAGAAACCCGAAGCTAAAGATCTTGATCAACTTTCCATAAAAATGATGTCACTTGACTCTTCAAAATATTATTTATCATTCATGAAATCTAATTCATAAACAAACAAGAACACACAGACTGCCAAAGATAGATCATACCCCTTTAGAAACAATTTGTTGAAAGATATGATTCAATTTTGAATCCTATTGCCTTCAATAAGACCCTATTGTCATCAAGATGGTTTAGCTTTCTAGTAAACTCGGAATGAATGAAGAAAATAAGTATCTCACAAGTACAAAGTAGACCTTATATCAAAAGTTCCCCTTTTGTTGTCTCCCCTTTGTCTCTTATTTTGATTGAGATTTTATTCTTTCCCAATAAGTTATCGCAATTCAACTACCTTTCTTTTGTTAATCTTAATTAGCTTAACTAATTAGTTGAGACAAATAAATAATCATATATGAATAAGGGTCTATTTAAATAATAACTAAATAGGTGGGACCTCTTTTCACTCCAATTTTATTTTCTTTAATAATCATAAGAACATGAAATATAACACCCCCAAAATTTAACTCATATATCCACCTTGTAACTCCCATCCTCATATTATTAGTCAAATATTTCGGTATCAAAATAAAACATGACTATAGCCAAAAATAGAATCATATCCATGTTGTCCAAAACAAATCTGTCTAAATGTGTGTTTGATGTCCAAACATTCTGTCATACCAATAAAAAAAATTTCCTAAAAATAAAATAACATTAAAAGCATTAAAAACCATATTTGTTGTGAGAGGCATTTTTCTTCTTTTCATTGTTGCCTTCTCTTGATCATTTTTTTGATTTGTCTTGTGCAACAACATTCAATTGATTGGAACCTTGTGGATGTATTTCACTGATGACATGGGAGAAACTATATTTGAGGTGGAGATGAGAGGACACTAATTCCGAGGAATCTTTGGAAGAATCGGAGGGATTAGACAATTCTTTTCCTTTATCTAATTATGGCTCGGGAATGACAGTTTTTAATCTCTTTCTTGCATGAGAGGACTATACTAGCGAGGCAACGAGATCAACTTGGTAATTTGGGTTGAATGGCGGTGGAGGAGGGAGAAATGACAACGATATTGTAGGCCAACCATTATGTTGTACAACAAGTTGATGGACGATCTCTTTACAACCATCATTGACATGTGGTTCTGGTTGCATAGAAACATGAGGGGGGACATGGATACCAGAGAAATTTTGGTGTGGTTGGAAAGGAGGCCTTGCAGGTCTAGGTTGCAGAATTCCTTGGCCAACTAGATTAAAAAACCCAGCTTGGAAAAGCTTATTTAGTTCTTGTGGATCAACCTCAAAATGTATTGAAAATTGTGGCCTTCTATGACATCTTTGCCAATTATTTCCTCTACCTTTGTTTGCACCTCTTTCATTGCTTCCCCTACTAAAGAAACTCATCTTGAAGCAATATTTCAATCAAAATATGAAAACTTTTAACAATCCATTCACTAATACTCTACCTAAATAAAATCAAGATGTTGGTTCTATCATTCACAACAGAAGCATATGCAATCCATCCATTGACACAACTTCACCAAATATCGAATTTAATAATCAATTGCAATTGAATATGGAATGATAGGGTCATTGGGAATATGAGGGGCTTTATAATGAATGAAAAATGTTAACATGGATAGGAATCGACAATGAATATTGTTCAAGCAAAACGCAGAGTCCTTTTCTTCCAAAAACAATATCTCCATATCAAAATTTCAAACTAAAATCATCATCCAATCCTCTTTAATCTTTTTCCTTCAAAATTGAAATTCAAGATAACAGAATAGGGGGTGGATTAAATGTTGTTGGGAAGGTGGTGGGCATATAATGAGTGAAAAATGAGACAATGAACATAAATAATAGATATTATTGCTGTGTTACAAGAAAAAACATTTATTGACTTTAAAATCAACATTGCCAATATACACAAAATCATTTGAATATCCATTGTTTGCCATGCATATTTATTTCCAAAATATCCACCAAATTATGTTTGTGCCATAGCTCTCTTTTAAAATTCAACACACATAATCCATAACATGACAACAATCTTTTTAAACTACGCAATATAAAACTCAAGGAAAATTTACAGGATTATCAAACTAGCGAATTTCATTTCTCCTTTAAAAAAATAGCATAACGTTCTGTAGGAGATTGTTTATAAAACAATTGACTCAATAATAATCATAATAGAATGCCTCAAAACATCATGAGAGGAAGAGAAACATAAATCCATCGTCCTTTTGTTATATAACATTTACATCACAACCTCAAATAACAATTGCAAACAAACCGGGTTCAAAACCCCAGTGCGGACATGGTGAGCATCAAACCCTCATCAAATTCAAGTCAACAGAATTTCCTCATGGGTAAACAACAAGTGAGCCACAATTATGTGGGTCAAATCAATCTTCCCACTGTTTGGTCAAAACAACCAAACAAGATTTTGAATCTGGGTTAATATTTATTTACTTGCACACATTATTGGATGGGAAAAAAAGTCTTGGAGCGGGCTTGTGGGCATAGAATTTGAATATTGGTTGCAATCAAAACCAAAAACAATTCCTCTCATTCACAAACATTTCCACAAACTTCCCAAAGCGACCGCCAAAAGAAATACATGGGCCACTGTTTCATCAAAAACCATGGTAATAATGAAACTACATATCTTCTACAGTCTGGGTATGAAGTGAGGATACAATAGTCACATAGCTTGTATGTTCCTTTTATTTTATAGAGAAAAACCCATTAAAAAATAAACCACAAAAAAGAGAGAAATTGAATGTGTTCACCATGAAACATTTGCCAACATTCATACCAAAATACCACCTTTGATACATGTGAGATACAACAAAAAATTTGAATCAAAAACCAATGTCGAATAATAATTTTAGTTGAAACACTCAAATTCCAACAGGAAGAAACCCAAATCGAATATATCTTGCATGTCCATAATGCCCACAAACAATCCACTGTAAACTTTGGAAAACAAACACATTCTGCATGCAAACTCTAAGAGCCAACAAAACGATTTTATCTCGAGTAGAGCTTAACAATTTATGAATGGACAAGTAAGAATCAACATACCTGTAAGAAAAATGCCAGAAAGATAAAGAGCACAAATATTTTTTTGCCAACAGCTGAGCACAATTGAGGCGCTACTAACCATAGCAGAAAAAATAAATGCAAGGAGAATAGTGAAGGTGGTGGCTTCGAGGTAGGGTAAGAACAATGTGCAGTAAATGTACGTCGCTTCCCCTCTTTTCAAAATAAATTCCATCAACCATAGCCAAATATGGAGCACACCCAACTCCCAAAAAAACTTGTTCCAAACATAGAATATCGACCATCGTATATCCAATATCCATAAAACATAACATACCATTTTCAAATTCAAAGTCAAATCGGCCTCTCATATGAACTTCATAGCAATAATATGCCCATTTAACACTTAGCATTGAAATACCATGTCCCACATTCCTTGCTAGTGGAGTATTACATTCAATATACCATTATTCCCTTATATATAAATATACCATAAGTTGTATGTGGCTTGTATTTGGATTAATATATCAAAATTTAGGTGTAGCAAGCGTAAACTTATATGTTTAATAAAATAAACATTTTCTTCACTTTAAAATCAAATTGCTAACACACCCAACATATTTTAGTTGCACATAAAAACATGTTAGAATCTCCCCTTATTCTCAACCTATAGAATATTTCTCATAAGGTAATCATGAGCACAATAAGAGGAGCGCTTTCTATCATTATTTTTCAAAAGTGGTCCCTCCTATTTAGTATTATTTAAAATATATATAATTAATAATTCATTGCAACTCATTTGCACCGAGGAATTTTAAGTTGAGCTTTTTGAGCGTCAATAAAGGGATAATGTCGCAACCTGACAGGATCAAACCTAAGGCACAATGAAAACAATAGCAACAATTAATAATTCAATATCATATTTTAGGGAAGACCCTATCCCTATATGCCACTTTAGAACATGTACCTCACGGCTCAGTGGATGTCACCACAAAATGTTTTTAACAAATCCTTACCAAGTCCTTTATAAATCATCCAAAAAACACTAGATACAAGGTTAAATTGCATAGTAAAATATCATAAAAAATGATATAAAAGCATGAATTAGAAGTAATGAAAGGCATCATTTTACTATAGGAATAAAAATGGTTGTTTCAGACCCCAAAAAGGCCCAAACATGGTTTATTTGTGGATAAATAAGGCTCATTTTCATATCTACCTCGTTGAAATTCTTACCTATGGTAAAAATTAGTTACCTCCAAAAAAATTGGCATAGATTGTAGGATATTCAACCGACACAATTCCATTTTATCAGGACCAGTTATACCCTCAATCCATGCCCTTTCATTTAACTGTTTTCTTTTTTAGTTTAGACAATGTTTTCTGGTGATGGGGACCTTGCAAGGGTTGCACTAGCACGACCACGAGTTCACCACCCTACAACCACAACCAAAATGCCTTGGTCACATTTGTACCGAAAACAACCATGTTCAATCATGTCTATTGAACTAAATAGGTGTGGCCAACGTCCCAAAAGCAAAAAAAATGCATTTTTATTCATTTTTCCCTCAAATTTTTTATGTTGGATTAGTCTATGTTTTTTCATGATTGTGCATGCAGGATATCCACCATACTAGAGTGGAAAGGAAGGGAATATGAGGCTACATGTGTTGTAGCTATGAGGAACCAACATACATTAGATGCATCATGGGATTGTGGTCTTATGAAATTCTTCAAGAGTCAAAACATGAGGTCTTAGATGATGTTGTTAGAGAGGTTGGTTGGGTATTGGGACATTGACCAACAATTTTTTTGAGTGGGTCATGAGATATTGACCCTTGAGGTTGAGGATATCTACTTTATAAAAAGGCTATCATGGCATGGGAATATGGTAGCTATGAAAGGTGAGAACGGTGGAGAAACATGATCCATTGATAACTACATTGCTACTCATTGTCGTCAAGGGTCACAGGAGAGCAATAATCAATTGTAGACTAAATATGTGGTGGAGTTACCTCTTCGCACTATCCTCTTAATTATCACTCAAGCAGATGGTTCTACAAAACCCCACCTCGCATCCAAGGCTCATGTGTATTATTCTCTTGAGTGCCTGAACCATACAGTATTTGATTGGTGTACTCAAATGTCGGTTAACCTTAGTGACTTTCTTACTAGATTCAAGATAGGATGGCATAAACGGTTTGGTTATGGTTGGATTTTAGTGTCATTCTTCCTAAAGAGGATTCCTCAGATGATACCCTGTGTCTCAACACTTTTTGCTAGGCTTGTCGAGCCCAAGATGAGGAGACACACATATTGTATGGCCCGTCTCGATGGAGTCTTACCCCTTAGCACATTTGTCTAGGAGGTTCTTTGATTGGTGGGACGAGCAGATAGTCATGATCAAGGGCTATTGTATGTAAGCATGGATTTCATACATGACCTTGAGCTTGCATTACCGCCTGGGGCTTAGTGGGGGGACATCAATAAGAAAGAGGACTGCATTTGTTCAAATTTTTAAATTTTATAATGTTTTTGGATTTTTAGAATATGTGTTATATTTAGTATTCATTGCAACTATTCATTGTGATATTTTCATGAAACAGATGTTGGACTAGTTTGATCAGTAGGGATGGCCCTCAACTGCCACAGGGTGAGAGATGAGTAGTATCTAGAGGATGGAGACGGATATGAGGACATTGATGAGAACCTCTATGGGGTGTGTAGGAACCTCAAGGGATTGACCATGGGAGTCCCTATTATGAGAGTTGAGGAGGTCCCACATAAGTTACAACACCATGTGGTTGGTGTGCCACATCCCTTCATATGGCTACTAAAGAGGGTAGCCAACGCAATCGCGTGTTATCATGAGACTCACGCACCTTGTGGTGATTATATGACAGTCTCCCTCTTTTTATATCACTACAGATGTAAGTCTCACGGATGTAATTTTATCTATCACTATGGACCATGTATCCCAATTTTGTACACTACATAATTTTTGGACATGATGATGTACTGAAAAATCTATGTTATATATACATATAGTTTCAAATGACATGATTGGAAATACACGTTTTTATGTACATGCATGATTGTGTTGATGCTTAATTAGTGTGAGAAATGCCAATCTGGCACATAGTTAGCTAACAACTCAACCAATGTGTTTTAACTTCTTGGAACATGATCATAAACAAGCTAATCAAAGTGTCTCTCAAGAAGGTGTACCCTTAAAAATATTCTAATAAATGTAGGATTTCTAACCAGATAGACATTGTTCAACTATGATACCACTAACTATGAATTCAATTGCACAACCAAATTTCATATGATGAGAGCAATGGTTTCAGAAAAAATATCGATGACCGCACTATATTTTGCAACATTGTTGGTTGTAGGACCGAGGAATATGCCCCCCGAACTCACAAGTTGGTTTGTGGGATAAAATATCACCCAAGTGGTGGAAGCGATTTTTTGAGTACTACAACTAGTGCCATTTGCAAACCCTACATAGATTGTGGTAAACACTAACATCTGCAAATCAAGCATCAAGGATGATAAGCATAAAACCGAATCAATCCATATGAAAAACTTGACAGACTAAAGATGAATAACTATACACATTAAAAATTTTGATTAAAGAGAGACACATATATACATACATAAAAAACCTTTGGTTTCATCTTCCCACAGGTTATATGGTTGTTCCTATTCACCTATGACTCTTCATTTTCCTATAAATTAAAAATTTACAATACCATAATCCCAAGGATTAGGTATCTAGCATCCCCCCCCCCCCTTAATCTGAAGGGGTGGTTTGTAAGACCAAACATATTTTTTTGCTTTCCAAAATTTTCTCTTCCAAGCGCTTTGGTGAAGAAGTCTACAATTTGCTCACTTTTGGAACAATGTATCAGCTGAATGGTCTTGGCCTCTATGTGATGTCTAATCAAATGGTACTTCATGTTGATGTTCTTTTTCATGGAATCTAGGATTCTTAGCCAACTTTATTGCAGAAATGTTGTCAATCAAGAATGGAATAGCATTCACCTATTTCTCCTGCAAATCCTCTAGTATCTTCCTAAGTCACACAATTTTCTTTGTTTCCTTTGTAGCAGCCACATACTCTGCCTCTGTAGTGGAATATGTTAGAATGGACTTCTTGCATGATATCCAAGAGATAGATGCTAATCCAAGACTTGTGAGGTATCTTGAAGTAGACACGACATTCTCCTTATCCCCATCAAAGTATGAATATGTATGTCCAACTAGTTTGAAGTCTTCCACCTTGGGGTATTTGAGCCCAAAGTCTTGAGTTCCTTTCAAGTACCTTAGAACTCTCTTTCTAGTACAACAATGTCCTTCATAAGGTTTTTTCATTAACTTGGAAAGAATCCCAACTGCAAATGGAATATCTATAAGTTTTTAAACCTTTTATAGTAATGCAATGCACACATGGATTCCTAAAAAATAGAAAAGAACACAATTGCAATCACACATATACACAGAGATTTACCATGGAAACCCAAACCAGGAAAACCAACCACCTGTTTAGAGCCACACCTCCAATTCTTATTCACCATCATCCAACTTTATTGTTTACAATACAATATATATATGATCTCGTGGCATCCAAAACCACTAATCCATTGAACCATATTAGACTAAAAACCTAATTACTTAATCAAAATTAGAAAATCCATGGGCTAAGCCACAAATCCACCCATGCACCACAAAATCGTCAAAAGTGAAAACCGTGTGTTGAAGACCACTGCAAAATGAACACAAAAACTGCCAAAAAAAATCGGGGGCTCTACCCCTGAACCCATGGGCAAGGGGACTTCACCGCCCTACAACCCCCATGTGACCTCCCCTCTTCACTCGTCACAACGAATCACACATCAGGTTGGTTGTGCAAATAATATAACACATATCCAACAATATTTGGTCTGTTAGTATAAGGTAGATAAGGTTACGCACAATTTTTCTATATTTAGTTGCACCCTCAAATTCATTCCCTTCTTTTGATGTTAACTTCATATTTTGTTCCATTGGAGTAGAGAGGATTACAATCAACCATGCCAAATCGGTTCAACATTTCTCCAATGTACTTCTTTTGGGAGATGACATGCTTTGGATTCTGAGTTACTTAAATACCCAAGTAGTAGTGAATATATCCCATGTTCATCATCTCAAAACCCTTCTTCAATTCTTTCTTTATGGATGCAATATATGCTTCATTTTTTGTTGTTGTCAAAATATCATCTACATAAACCGTAAGATATACAACAAATTTTCCAACTTTCTTGAGAAACAAAGTTACATCATCAAGATTAAAATGCTTGAAATTGATCTTCAAAATATGCTCAATTAACTTTTTGTACCATGCGCGATGTGCTTGCTTTAAGCCATACAAAGACTTGATGAGCTTGCACACCTTATTTTCTTTACCTTTCGCAACAACTACTTTTGGTTGAGACATGTAGAAATTATCCTTCAAGTCTCCATTCAAGAATTTTGTCTTCACATCCATGTGATGAATCTTCCACCTATTATATGTTGCCAAAGACAACAATGCACGAATGGTAGCCCATTTTGTTATTCAACTGAAATCATTCAATTTCAATATCAAACAAAATTTTTATGACTAAAACAACGACTACTTGTTGGAAAAAATTTCAATTTAAGCTATTATTGTTTCAGTTTTCATTTTTGAGGATCTACTTGTTGCATACCTATTTTTATGAGTACAAATATTAACTATAGAAATGATGCTACAAGAATTTTTTACAGTTACTACGGATCTAACAATTTCTATGGATATGTTGTAGCTATTGTTTTGGATTCACAATGGTCATAGATCTGTTGAGAGAGATATAACAAACACATTGCATGTTGATCTTAATTGTTAAAGTCACCAAGATAATCCTAGAATGTTTTTATTTCTTTAAGAATTCAAGTCTATGGTACAAAATGGTAGCACATTTGTATTTGTTTAATGTTAACATTGGATGAGAAGATTGTTATAGATCCATTGGTTAGCTATTACAAAATTAGTTGTGGACAACTACAACTCTCACGAGTTGTTGTAGGCACAATAAGTGGATCATGAATAAAGTAGCAATGAGGTTAAAATCATAGTGTTGCAAACCTCATGATGTATTGCATAAAATTTAAAAAATGCAACTACTACAAAATTTTCTACAGAAAATGCTTCAGGAATTGCTATATAATTTGTTACAGAGCATGTTAAAGAATCTACTATAGAATTTTTCTATGAACTCCATTGTTATGGATCCATTCATTGTTATGGATCCATGCACTAGCAATACCACAAATCATGGCGTAACATCATATGACAAAAGGAGAATTGGACCTAGAGATCAAGTGAATACAAAGTGTTATTGAAGCAAACAGTACCACAGAAGTAGATATTGCAACACAACAAGCCTTAAAAAATATATATATGTTTTCTATTGTTGCGGAACCATGTTCTGCAAAAGCATTTTTGTACTCCTCAACTGAAATATTGTTAGAAGGAAGTGCATATTGAAGTCAATATAATTTCCCTCATTTATTTGGTTGAAGACAAATAGTTAAGCCTTTGTAATGTCTATTTTGGAACACTATATCCTCCATAAAGGCCTCCATAACTTCTTGCTCAACCCACTCCTAGCCCACACAATAAAATAACTCAACCCACTTACAATGTTGAGCTACATTTATATCCTACTTCTTTCATTGAAAAGGAAACTAAATAAATATCTAATAGTGAAAACATGTCTCAAGTGCCATTGAACCTTGGAATACTAGAAAATCAATTTACTAATTGGCATTCCTCCGGAATTAAAATTAAAAATTAAAAAATTAAACAAGATATTATCTTTAGCACTTTCTAGTTTTAGTTGTTGTTCAATAAAGTTTTCCCAGAGTTTGCTTCTCTCAATCCTTCAAAGTTGTGTTGATGCCCCCTTATATAGATTCTATTCT
>JZKD02S2136878.1:0-24910 GCA_000966675.3 Picea glauca | reverse complement strand
TGTGTGTATGTATGAATGTATGTATTTGAATGAAGTCAGCTTTCAAGTCTGCTCTCGCGAGATTTGTTCCCCTTAATTACCTCTCATGCTGCCCTGGATAGATTCCCCACAGGGATACCCTTTTTGGGATCGTTCCCTTAAACTCTAGAGCCGGGGTAAGTTCCCCAAAAGGACTACCGCCATGGTAAGATCTTGAATTTTCTTATTATTTATCACAGACGTTAACAGCTCAGGGATTTGAGAAAACCTCTCAGTCTGGTCATAAAACCCGGTGGAAATTTTCCCAGGAACCCGATGAAGGACTTTAAGACTTAAGTTTGAAAACCTTGCACGAGAGAGAGTGGGTCTCTTAGAGCTCGGTATTTCGGTGTTTCGGTACCCGAGACGTATAAGGGTAAGTTCCATGGTACTCACCAACCCCGAGATCCCGATTAGCGAAACCCCGAAATGAACATAGCATGATTCATTGTGATGTTTCAGAGGTTCAATAGCCTTCCTCTTGCTAAATGCACGAATGAGATCCTTTTGGAGGATCTAAGGCCATTTACGACCGTAAAACCGAATGAAAGAACGTAGGCGATAATGCCTCGACCCCTTTTTAACCTTCGAAAGTAACGAAGAAATCGGGACCGTTGATCCCAAGACCCATGGTAGTACCTGGACCGTCCAGCTGTAGAGCACATGTGGCAGCCGGTAATCATTTCGGCTTTTCGGCACCCGGGAGATCATAGGGTAAGAACCCTTGTCCTCACAACTCCCAAAATCCTAACTTGGGAAATCCTGAAATAGATGCGTAGGTTAAGAGTTAGTACTTCGGAGTTTTGGTTCCTGGAAGATCTAGGTGCGAGGCCTCCCGTTTGCGCACATCGCGAAACTCTGATTCGCGAAACCCCAAATTGGTCGAGTGTATGAAGAGCGAGTGTATTGGATTTTCGGCATTCGGGTAGTCGAGGAGTGTGAATCTTCGACCTCTTGTATAGCGAGGTTCTGATATACGAAACCCCGACTCGTGGGATCCCGAATTGGCATAGTATGACTTGGTTTGGCATTTTGGCATTTCGGTACCCGGAATACCCAAGGGTAAGTTTCCCTTGTACTCGCAAGTACTGAGATCCCAACTTGCGACATCCCGAAAATCTAGCGTGCGAATAAGTTATCATACTTCGATATTTCGGCACCCAGGGTACCCAAGTGTGGGCCCCATGTATTCGCCAATCTTGAAATCCTGATTAGCGAAATCCTGATGGAGGAAACCCTGAAAATAGTGGAACAGGCTTAGAGTTTTGATGACTCGGATTTTTCGGCCTCCGGGAAACCTAGGAGCGAGACCTCTTGTTCTCACATGATGCGAAATCCCGAAAGGAGAAACGTCGAAATGGCTTAGCAAGAATAATATTAGGTGTTTTGGTATTTCGGTACCCGAGATACCTATTGGCAATTTCTCTTGTACTCGCCAGTCCCGAAAGCCTGAAGTGCGAAACCCCAAAATAATAATAGTGAGCACGAGATGTGGTATTTTCGTGTTTCGGCGCCCGGGATACCCAACGGTAAGTTATCCTGTCGTCGCATATCCCGAAAACCCGGTGTGAAAATTCCCGAAATAGGCTGAGCAATATATATATGCATATATACATACATGTATGCAGGCTTCAGAGTTTTGGCTCCCGGGAAACCCAGGTGCAATATCCCCATGACATCGCATATCCAGAAATCCCGATATGCGAAACCCCGAAGGGTAGAACACCCAAAACTTGTTCCGGCTTGTTGTTAACCTTGTTAAGCGGTTAGACCTGTTTCAGGTTTCGGCCCTTCGAAAGACAAGAGAGAAAAGGAAACATATGTATCGCGATTTCCTGAATCGCGAAAGCTGACGAGCACCTCCCTGATAAGGCCTGTGGTCATAGCCATTGATCATATGAGTACGGTCAAGAGATAGCAGGTTCTGTATCTAGCCCCATATGGATTTGGGGAAGTCTGTTCCTCGCTGATCAAAAGAAAAAGGCCGAAAAAAATTTCATTTCCGTAGTGGGTATGTTACAACCAGCCACTGGAGCAGCTGGACAGAGTAATAGAAGAGATCATGAAGCTAATGTTGAGGTCAGTAGAAGCAGTCAACAAAGGAGAGTTGAACAGAAGAGAACCTGCCATAGCAGTAGGGAAGAAATAGAAGAAGAAAAATAAACATCAGTAGCATAGCTGGAGAGGAGCAAGAGGACAACTCTAGAAGAGAATTTGGGATCTAGGTGGACTTACACACTGGGGAAGAGGAGCTCATGTTCTTCCTAGCAGGGGAGTATGATGCAGGAGCATTGCTTCACCTTAGCAAATGCGCCAACACGCAAACGTGCAATGGAGAAAGGGAGAGGCATTAAACCTCCCATTTTTTTTAATTTGAAATAATCCTATACAGATTTTTGTGCTGTAAGGTTTTAAATGTCGAGCCATGTCTTTGTATAGGTAGTGGTTGGATTTCATTTAAAAGGTTGCTTATAGCAGGCCCAGATCGTGGTCAGGTCTGGGTAAACATTTATGAAAACTTCAATGTAATAGATGAGGTTAGGTGAGAGAGGACGAGCTCGCATAGCCCCTCTTTTGTAAGGAGATATTGTATCAGATTTCATAAGGAAGATAGGCAGAGAATGATAGAGAGGTCTAGGTAGAGAGGCCTTAAGAGGTAGAATAGTTTTGAGGGAGAGAGCTAGAGAGAATTGGGACCTTGTTGTAGTCCAGTTTTGTCAACATTTGTATAGACACACAGAGATAATAGAAAAGCAGTTTTTCTTGCTTATCGGGCGTTTATGTGTTTCATGAATGAATTTTGTAGATATATGATAAGATTTATTTACAGTACAAATATAGATTTCTTTTATCTTTATTGAGTTCTGTTATATTGTTCTGAATTCTTTAGGTTGTTCAAGGAGTGCACAATAGAATGTTGGAAGTTTTGTAGCCAACACAAGGAGTGCGCATCTAAATCTCTCTGTTGAGTTCAAAGGAGAACGTGCCAGGAGGGCACACTAGGATAGTTTGCAAACTCAAAGGGATCTTCAAGGTTATTGAACACCTTGGAGGTAAGATTGTGTAGAGAAGGCACAAGGAGACAGAACTATTGAAGGTTCTGTAGAGCTCTGTCAGGTGGTCATTGAGCCAGTGCAAGTGTGCACAAAAGAACTCCATGTTGAGTTTAGTAAGAAACAAGGTTGTTGAATACTCTGTGAGGAAACTCTCTGCAGGGAGTGCATCGAGCAGAAGAATTCCAGGTAGGTGAGAAGTATTTCTTGTTCAAGAAATCCTTCAGATTCTGAGTTTGACGAAACCCCGAGAATGTAAGGTGTGCGTGGGAGATCAAAAATCTTTGAGGAGATAAAGCTCATGAGGAATAATGCAAAAAGTGTGTAGGAGTCAGACTTGTTTTGAGACCATAAGCCTAGAAGATATAACACTTGCAAGAGCGTAAGTGAGACCCAAAGGAGTCGGGTTCACAGGAGAAGGTTCAAAGGTCGAGATCTTAGAACGCAGACTAAATCTTCCAAGTTGGGAGAAGGTCAAAATCTCAAGAGGAGGAGTGACAACAACCATCTAATCGGTTGTAGAGAAGAACCTGGACCATTGGATCTACGTCTAGTGAATAGAAGGAGTGCAAAGGAAAGAACGGATTCCCATCCATTGGATCTAAGCATGATGGATCGACAGTCGTCTGATCAGAGGAAGGCGGGCGAGTCTTAACACTCGCATGCATAGGAGAGAGAATCTCTCAAGGTTTGAAACTTGATATTCTCGAAGCGCGGAGAGCCGAAGGGCCAGAATGGATCTAGACCGTTGCATCCAGAGGGAATACATGTCAACAGGTCGGAAGATCCAAGGGAAGGTGGAGGTTTATATGTTGAAACAACCGAAGCTTGAAGAGCTGAAGAGCCGAGAACCGTTGATCTTTGAGGGGACACTTGTCACCAGATCGTGAGCTCCACGGAAAGTTACATTGTAGTTTCAATCTGAGAACTAAAATAACCAAAGTAGCTTTGAGCCGTTAGATCACCCGAAGTGAATCTGAGTCGTAGGATGAGGAGAGGAGACGTGGCGAGGATCTTAGCAATCTGGGTAAATTCCCGAAGTGATCTGTAGCCCTCAGATCAAGAGGACACACACGTCAGTGGATTATCAACTCTAGATGAAAGTTATAGGGAGGCAGGAGTTTGACATTTGAGATTTCCGAAGCCCGAAAATCTAAAGTGACGAGAGTTGTCGATGTGAAGGAGGACACACGGCGCTAGATCTAGAACTTCAGAAGAAAACAGAGGAGGAAAAGTACGAAGACCCGGAGAAGATCTTGATCGTTGATTGAGAAGGTACTCTGAGGACCGTGTTGAGCACTCAACACAACCTAAAAAATTATGTGACCATTTCCTTTTTTGGGTACCACTCGATCTTTGCATTGACAGTTTTCACATCAGTATGAAACTGATACCTTCACTTATCTTATATGTTTCATGATTGAATTAATTAAAGATTACTTGAACATACAAAAAAGAGTCATCTTAACTCAAAAAGGGACTTAACGACTACTCAAGGAATCGACGACCCAGTATTTTCCCCAACTCGCTTAAGAAGTTCGGCATCGGTATAATTTAAAGGTGGAAAAAACCATTTGATAATTCAAAGTAGCCGAGTACCGACCTTCATCGGCGTCGTTCGATAAAAACATTTCTTTTCTATGAATAAGCCTTGGGAAGGATCTTGTCAAAGACCGAACCATTCAGCTTTGGTGGTAAGGTGTAATAGTAAGCGATGCACAAAAAGAGGAGTGACATTGCTGACTATCGACACCTGAAACATTTTCAATGATGAAGGCTCATGAAGATGAGGACCTGCCAAGAAGCTGCGTACCTGAACTTTCCCTGATCACCAACCCCGATATCATCAGCATCATAATTTTTATCAAGAGGATATCAATATAAGTATACACTCAGATAGTAGACGATCCCCGATCTATATGTCATAGTGATGTGACGTACGAGACGTTTAACCCCTAAATGTGTCAGGTACGACACATTCAAAGCTAGTAGTCAATTCATGGATCGTGCATTAGTTACTAATTCATGTGTGAATCAAAAGGAACCGTTAAACCCGTCGATACAATGAATCTTCCTCCATGCCTCCACCGTCGACCAGTTAAGATTTATCTGCAGAAATCCGATAGTAGTTTATTTTGAATCTCCATTCATTACTCGTGTTAACTAATTGATATGACTGGTAGTGCCTCTACAATTATATCCTGTTCGATTCAATGTGTATGATCCTATTCTGTGCAGCAAGAAATTCAGAACAAACAGAAGAGCAAAGCTAATAGTCTGGAGGAAACGTCCAAAGTTCAGTGAGTATTAAAGAATTGTCTTAGCAAGCATTACAGGTATGTATCTGCTAATGGTGTTCTTACGTTCCATTTTTATATATCCTCTCCCAACGCTACTCTGTATATGTGTTTAAAGGGCATTTTTAATTGCATGGACAATGCCTCCGAAGAACCCCTCCACCAGGAAATCACTGAGAGACACAAAAATGCAAGAATCAAAAGCAGGAGAGGGATCCTCCCCAGCAGTTGCAAGACAATTAGAGTTCACTTCCAAGCTGGTGCCCGTCATTAAGATGATCACCAAGGAGGCCTTTTTCTAGCCCCCGGCTTTCTGAGACACAAAGGCAAGTATTGGAGCCAAGACAACATTTCCTCGTTGGGAAGAAGTGTTCAAGAAAATCAAGAAAAGAACACCTTGAATATACCTCACACAGTGATCCTAATACAAGGAAGCTTGATGATGAGGTCCTCCCAAATATTCGCAAGGCTTATCTGCACATGGTGGAAAACCGATCTCCGATCTTTCCTTGCATTGAGCTCCTAAAGTGGCTTATTGACCACGCTGATGCACAAAAATGTTTGATTAACGATGATCATGGTGAATGCATCGGTGTCTTCCTGCCATCAGAGGTTCAGAGTTACTACAAGATCAGGGAGTCTAAGCTAAATTTGAGCATTGATTTCGTTCTAAGATTCTATGCATTGCATGATACCAGAAAAATCATGGAATCATGGTGGAGATAAGACAAAAAATTCACGAACCAGACTGTCGTCTAGTACCCGATGGTCAATCTCAAAGAACCATACATATATCTCATGGCTCTACTCTGCAAATTGCATGGGGAGAAAGATTGCTCCCGGTTCTCAGAGGCTTGGATGCCTCTAGATTTTACAGTCGCCATTTCAGGTACTGGCTTCAATTGGGGTGCCATCATCTCCAAACAGTTGAGCACCTTCATAAGGAAAGCTCAGGTGCCAAAGGAAGGAGATACTCCTGCCTTCTACATGGCTTCATATCTGCTAGACATCATCTGTGCCAGGAATGCTTTCTCTGGGATGAACCTAAATTGGCACTCTTCGGAGCTCCCGGTCCATGTATATTTCAACATCGTATGGGAAAACAGGTACAAAAATTCCTATGTTGTTATATGTGATTAGTTTATTGCACGCATTTATTTCTTTCTATTCAGGAAAGAATACCCTAGGCTATCAGATGAAGCAAAGAAGGTTATAGACAAAGTTGATCACTAGTATTTAGATGAGCGAGAAACCTACATTAGTGTTTTCGGCACCACAGGGGCACCCCACTTACTACCCATTTATGTTCCCGACCGACTATTCTTAGGGGATATTTGTTATCAGACCATCCTGCAAGGATACAATGCAACTTTAGTAAAATACAAACAACGGGCCTTCATATCGCATGGATTTCATATTGGCTTTTGCATGGTCAAAGACACCGCGCATGCTAAGCAACTCGGGCTAGGTCAATTAGAATTTCGATTTCAAAATGGTTGATTTCAAAAACATGATCCCAAGGGCCTTGTCCTACAACACGCATCGTAGGTATCATCTTGTTGGACTTATGCCTATGACCAGTTCGAAGATGAGATTTTCACTGAAAATGCTCAAGACTTGAATGAGGTGGCAGCCAGGAGGGTTGATCCTAAAGGAACCAAGTTTAAATCTATGAGTTAGGAGGAGAAAGCGAGGAATTTGGAGCAGATAGATCAAGAAATTCTCAGGACCCGGGAAGGAGCAGTAGCATCTGAATCGGGTGAAGAAATAGGCAATCCCCAAGAAGACGTTGAAGCGCCGATATTTTTTCAAGAATCCCCGGTACGAGTCAAGGATTCCCCTGAAATTCAAGTTACACAGGGTATGGGGGAACTCTTGTACCAGAAAAGCAAGCTACTAATGAAGTGAATGCAAGATGACCCGTACCTTATCATAAGACCTGCGATTTCAACTACCGTATGAAGCGTCCTGACAGAGTCAAGCAATCTCGGTTCCACAATTCCTAATAACACCAATGGGTTAAGCAAACCTAAATCCACAACATCATCAATCAATCCATCGAAAGGAGGGACAACTCAACCAGAGACAGGTCAGGTGTCGATAGAAACACAAGTGCCCAATCCCTTGAGCACACTTATACATATATACAGTGACGACAAGAGTCTCGAGCCCACCTGTGGCACCCCAGTGCGCATCCAAGAGGAAGAAGGTCTCGAGAAAACCTCTTCCCCTGAGCCCGAGGTTCAAGACAAGGAGGTATCCCAAAAGAAAATAGAAGCTGAAAGTGGCCTCGACACAAGAGAGTCCAATGAACAGGAAGCAGAAGCAGGTCCAAGTGACGAACCTTCACAAAAGGAAATCGGCAGTTCTACTGCCGACGAGCAAGTAAGTCACGAGTCTATACCCAACATCTTTATTCTGCCCAATATTCAAATCCCCAACAAGTGACAAGTAGAGTTCGGATCTACAAGGCAAAGAGAGGAAGTTCGAGAGCCCACTCTTGAACAAATATACACTGCTAGGAGCCTGGAAAACAACCTCACATAGGGTGATCAGTAGATACCAGAGCCGGTAGATGAGGTAGCATACATCTATGTGATATCCTATGATCAAAAGATAAAGGCCATCATTCAAAGGACTGGAAAGAAGAGAAGGATCACCTTGGATCACTCCATCTTAGTTACCACATAGGAGAACTTAATCAACACAGCAAACGCACATACATCTGAATTGATCGACGTGGGAAACGCCATCTCTGATGCCACCCAGGATAGAGCCAGGAGGGATGAAAAGGAATTAGCCACCACCCTAAAGGAGCTTGAGCACTTGCGCCATCTATCAGAGCGCTACACAAACCGTTGTGTATATGAAAGGTGAGTTCAACGGAGTTTATAACGAGTTCAAGAAGGAAAGGCACCTGTTAACCATGAACATAGTCAAGTTCTAGGAGGACACTCTCATGGCACTCGCGACATGCAAAAAGATGGAGTGATGGCATGGAAAGGCA
This sequence comes from Picea glauca, assembly GCA_000966675.3. Classification (NCBI taxonomy): domain Eukaryota; kingdom Viridiplantae; phylum Streptophyta; class Pinopsida; order Pinales; family Pinaceae; genus Picea; species Picea glauca. Next base: position 16,535 of record JZKD02S2136878.1, on the reverse strand, counting down.
CAACAAGCAGTAGAGAGACTCGAATATATTGAGGCATTCCAGCAGGGTCGAGAAAAGGAAAGACATGGCGTTTGGGTGGTAGGAAAAAGTAGTCTCGACCGCATGAAGAGATCTACCGAGTATTGGGCTAAGATGTCCCGGGACCCACACCAAGAAATCCAAGAGAAATGGGTAGAGTGCCATAAACACTAGAGTAAAATTAACAAATTAATGAAGGATGTCGGTCTCCCCGAGTTTGGAACCCCCGATGAATTTATCAACCTGAGTGGCATGTTCAAGGTGCATGTCGAACAAGACTCGCTATGGGCCGAAGAGTGCACAAATATAATCGATGCAAGGCCAGGGCAAGTGCAACAATTTGCAGAACACCTGATCAGAGCTCGAACCATGCTACAATAGTTGAACTCCAGTTTGGTAAAGTATCAAGCGCATACAGTGGATATCAGAGGAGTATATGCTGCCCCGATGGAACAGCACAGATTCCCATGGGCTCAAACTTGTGAAGATATGTTTATCAGTTGGTCTGAATATGAAAGAAGTCATCCTTTTCAAGAAATATCGTGGGTGGAATGTTAAAGAAACTGTTAGATGATCACGCCATGTGGCGATTTGTGTTTGGTTCAAACCATACTTAGCCATTAATTTTGGTTGAATTTTATATTATAAATAAGGACATCAACCAATTAGTCAGGGTCGATGGTTGTTGTAAGAACTCTTTCTTTTTGGTTGTTAAGAATTATTTTGAGACTGCTATGAATTGAGAAGTCCTTCTAGACCAAAGACAAGCTATTTTCATTAGATGTATGTGATTGGACTTGGAGAAGAACTACTTCCTATCCTACTCCATGAATGATGCAGTAAATGAGTAAGAGAAATTAATTCTGTTGTCAAGTTATCTGGTGCATTGATTTGATGTTCTTTTCTTCAATTATGAAGATAAATCGTTGTGTTATTATGTGATGAATGTTATGGTAGATGAATTATTTTTCTTACCGTGACCTTGATTACATATGTGTTTTCTTTCTGTTAATTAGTTTTCTCATACAATAATTGGATGTTCATTTGGTTAATGTATTAGTACAAGGCCCTTTGGCATAGAATCATTGTCTGCATGTTTGAGCAGCGGGTTATCCCAAGCTCAGCCTCTTCCCAGTAGTTAAAACTCAATCCTGTTACTTATCAAGTTGGTTTATACTAGCTTGCATCTCTCATACCAGCCCCACCCAAGAGAAAATACAGAAAAGAATAGTCCTAATTGAAGAAAGAGCCTTCCCAACAAAACACCAAGCCCATCGATAAATTGGTCGGATCCCCAGATCTAGAGAACCATTCCATATTAAATGCTGCAGAGTCTAATTGGGCCTCAGTGGCAGGTTTGGTTCTTACTATTGATTCAATGGATTTAAACCCCATCAACACAAAATGGCGCTAGAAGGAGGGCCTGAGAATGAATGGTTGAGTATATAATTCATATAGTGTTTCGAATAGCCTACAGATTCGTAGACGTCCACATGCATGGCTAGTCATTCAACAGATAACCCACACTTGTTGAGTACTCCCGAAGCGGGTAACTCACCCCAGCCCAAGGAAGAACCTTTTCACCCTGAAATACCTTACGCCCTTCCTCACGAGGAAGTGAATCAATTCTGGAGAATCACTAGAGCCTACGCCTGGAAAATAATCTCGTTGTCCTTAGCTTCCATCCTCCCTCGAAGAAAAAAACAAATCAGACCAGTGGTTAGCACTCCTGACAAAGTTTTTTTACACTCCGTAGAAGACTTAATAGATTTCGTGATTACCAAAATCCAAGAACCTCTTGATCTAATACCCGAAACACCAGCCGGCAACATCTCCGAGTTAAACGATTTTTTGGAAGAAGAGGAGCTCAACTCGGATTTCAAATATATGGAAGGTAATAATGATCATGAGAAGGAAAGGGAAATCCCACTTCAAGACAACCAACCTTGGTTGGCCAAAGACGTCGTGGTCGTCCCGGGACGAGTACATAATCTTCCCTGGCACCCGAAAAAGCTACTCCCCAAGCACGATCCTGAAACTTCAGGTTCACCTGAAGATCATATCAAGAAGTTCATACTCATGATAAGGCTTATGAATTTTCAACATGAATATGCAGTCTGTAGGCGCTTTCCCTACACATTTGAGAACTTGGCTTCCATGTGGTATTTTAATCTGCCGGTAGGATCCATAACCAGCTGGACCAAGTTCCAGAAGGACTTTTTAGACAAATTTGCGGCGAAAACTACCACAGGAGCTCTGATGGCCACCATGAGCCCAAAAGAGAGGGTCAAAGATTTTAATCAAAGATTCACGACCATATTAAACAAATTCCATCCTGCGGTGAAACCAACTCAACAATTGCAAATAGAGGTTTATGCCAACGTGTTTCCTGCTTCTATTTCTATGTTCGTAAAAAGAGTCGTTAAGCAAACCCTTGCGAAAAATTTTAAAGAGGCCAAGATGATAGAATTCCAGATGAAAGGATGTAAAGAAGGCCAGGCCTCTTTGATGAAAAGAGAAACCCAGCCCCCTCCTAGGAGAGGACTCCTTTTAACCAGATCGTCGGGGAAACTAACCGAACAAACTCCTGACAAGGGCAATGGAGATATAGAAGACCTACAACGCATGGTTAAGAAATTATCAAATGAGATCATAGACATGAAGAGAAGCATAGGGGAAGGAAACCAAAGCCAAAATCTCTATAAACCTTTCTTTAAAAGAAACCAGCCTTTCAAAGCAATTGAACCTCCCCCATCCAACTTAAACATTGACCTAGGGAAAGTTGTGTCTGATTCTTTATGTACTTATCACCAGGAGAACCACTCTAAAAGAGAATTCCCTCAATGGGTCCACGCCATGGATTTAATGGCCAATCATTTTCTGGAGGAAGTCTCCCTGATCGAACAGTCAAGCAGTTCATCCATGAACATTGCCAATCAGGAAGAGATTGACCCACCGTGAGACACAGCCATGTTGATATGGGATCCCGAAGTGATCATGCCTTCGGATGATCTGTTTGAGTCTCGATAACAACCCACAAAAGTTTTGGTAATACAGACACATAGTAAGGGTCAACCCGGCTCAAAAGATACCAACGCCACCGGGGCCTCGCAAAGTAAGTTGACTCCCGATCGCCTGAAAATACCTTTCGCCCCCGGTAAAAATCCTATAAGCATCCATACCCAGGAATCTCCCATACTGGATTACAACGTAATCAAAGATTTGAAGAAGCTAAAAGATAATATATCAGTTATGGACATATGTAGGATTCCTCAGCAAAAAGACTTTATGTTGCAAGCTCTAAGCTCTATAGAAGACCTGACCACATGTAATGGTTAGAAGAAGAATTTGTCCCCGACAGATCTGGAAAGAAAACCAACCGTAAATACCTACTCGAAAGGTAGGAAGGAGAAGCCTTTTGTGCCACATTTTCTTTTGACATTTGAAGTTTTCAACAGGAATCTTCACAATTGTTTGGTGGATTTCGAGGCATCTTCTAATGTAATTCCCTTGGTCATTTGTAATAAATTAGGTGTTGTCCCTCTCAAGAGTGATAAGCATGTCATACAACTAGACATAACCCAAGTTAAGGTCATGGGAGAAATCAAAGAGGTGATGATCAGGATAGCGACACATCCTAATTTCGTGCAGGTGATTGACATCATTGTGGTGGATATCCCTAAGGCATATGGGCTATTGTTGAGCTGAAATTAGTCTGAAAAGGTAAACGAATATTTCGGTACAGACTGGGCACACCTTTGGCTATCGCTGAAGGGATACAAGAACATGATCATAATCGATATGGAGAGATATATGAAGCATACAGTCACTGATCTAGAAACCCCAAACGAACCAACATCTATTGGTTTCCCCATATTGGGAAATTATTCCTGTGATTCTCACTTCGGTAACTTTGCTCCTCTCCTTTCCAATGTTCTTCTTACCCAAAACTCCAAAATGATTTTTCAGGAGGAATTGCCAATGCCAACAAAAGACTCTCTCTTCTGCCAAAACTCCATGCTAGGACTTGTGAAAGAAAATATCGGAGAACAAAACATTGGTGATGGAAGAGAAAGGAGTGATTGTCGTTCACAAACTTGGACCCTCTATTTTGATGTATCTAAATCACAAGAAGGGTCAGGAGCAGGGTGCATCCTCATCGATCAGAAGGGTAAATTTCATTTCTTGTCCTGTAGGCTAGAATTCGAGTGTACCAATAACACTATCGAGTATGAAGCTCTAGTACAAGGGTTAAATAAATCCATAGATTTGGATGTCAACGAATTGAAAGTTTTTGGAGACTCTGAAATCACTATTAGACAAGTGAGAAATATTATACATTGCAATTCACCTCATCTTAAGAACTACCAACATGAGGTGCATAGGCTAATGGAGTGCTTTGAGGCTTTCAATATCACTGCAATTCCCAGAGAAAAGAATATTCTTGCTGACTCCTTGGCCACAATTGCTTCTAGATTGTCGCCTTTAGAAGATTATGAAGCCTCCCGATTCACTATAGAGCTGCTCTACAAACCATCAGTACCTAATAACATTTCTAGTTGGAAAGTCTTTGAGGGAGATGAACAGATCATAAGCTTCTTAACCAACCAAGACAACTTCAAAGATATCGCTATTGACGATGAAGAGTTCCAAGAGAAATCAACAAAAACAGATCCCCAGACAGGACAACATATGGATAAATCAAAGGCTCACACAATCCTGAAGGGGATAGCTAATTTAGAGAACCTATTTGATCTAAAGGAACGATTCAAAGGACCTAAAAACACAAAGACCGGTAGCTCTTGTCCCCTCCATGAAACTGTAAATCTTGGAACCCCAGAAAACCCAAAGCATGTGAATCTCAACAAAACTATATCTAAGGAAGAGAGGAGAGCCTACCTCATATTATTTAGACAACACCAGGATGTTTTCACGTGGTCCTATAAGGATTTGAAAACATATAATACCTGCATTATTCAACATACCATCCCATTGAAACCCGAAGTGAAACCTTTTCAGAAAAATCTCTGAAAGTATCACCCGTCCCTAGAACCTCTCATGTATCAGGAATTAAGGAAGCTTCTAGATGTGAATATAATTTTCCAGGTTAGGCATTCCGCCTGGGTGGAAAATCTTGTTACGGTAAGGAAAAAGTCGGGAGAAATCCGACTATGCGTAGATTTTTGGAACCTCAACATAGCTTCAGAAAAGGACAATTATCTAGTTCCACTGATGGAACAACTCTTGCAAACCGTGTCGAGCTTGGAGATTTTCTCTCTACTAGACAGTTTCGCAGGCTACAACCAAGTGTTGGTTTGAGGAAGACCGTTTGAAAACCACTTTCCGAACCAAATGGGGAACCTTTGCTTATAAACGCATGCCTTTTGGGCTAATCAATGCAGGAGCAACCTTCCAAAGGGACATGGACATGGCCTTTCGGGGACTTATCAATAAGTGTGTGGTACTATATTTAGATGACGTAACAGTGTATTCGAAGAATAGAGAAGAACACATCCCACACTTAACTCAGATTTTCGAAAGGTGTCGGAAATACGGTATATCTATGAACCCTAAAAAAACTATCTTTGGTGTCGAGGAAGGTAAGCTTTTAGGTCACGTTATATCTCAAGCCAGGATTCGCATAGACCCCGAAAGGATTAAGACCATAGCTCAACTTCCTCTACCCCATAACAACAAAGCTATGCAGTCCTTTTTCGGGAAAATCAATTTTGTGAGGAAATTCACTCTGGACTTCGTCGAAATCATCAAACCCTTACAAAAGATGATTCACAAGGATGCCGAATTTGAGTGGGATGATGAATGAAAATATGCTTTCAACAATATCAAAGCTGCCATATCCCAGGCTCCGGTGTTGCGAAGTCCCAATTTCAATAGAGACTTTAACCTTTATACTTTCGCCTCCGACCAATCACTAGTTGTGGTTTTGACTCAGAAGGATGATGACAACAATGAAGCCCCAGTGTCATTTATGAGTACCAATATTCAAGGAGATGAGCTCAATTATCCCGCCATAGATAAACAATCCTACACGGTCTATAAGGTCGTAAAGCATTTTAGGTCTTACATCCTCAAGAATCAAACTAAGGTGATTGTGCCACACCTTGCGGTCTGATCCCTGTTTACCCAACAAAAAATGGGGGAAAGAAGAGGGAATTGGATGGCAGTAGTCCAGGAATTTGATCTAGATATAAAACCTGCCAAACTAGTAAACAAACAAGGTTTGTGTAAGCTCGCAGTCGAAGCCCAGAATCGAGCAATTGAAGATTCTGGGTGGGAAAACAAAATAGCACTATGGTGTGGCAAAGTAGCATACATCTCCCCAGGACAAGGCTCCTGGTACAAGGATTTAACTTATCTTCTACATCACAGGACTTGTCCCGAGAATCTCAACCCTAGGGAAAGGAGAGCCCTGAGATTAAAATTTGCATAGTATCACCTTATAAATTTGGTGCTCTTCCAGATCAACTATGATGGGGTACTACTGATATGTCTCGAACGAGAAGATGTTGACAAAGTGCTAAAGGAACGCCATGAAGGCCCCACTGGAGGACATTTTGCAGGAAACGCCACCGCTCATAATATTCTAAGAGTCGTCTATTACTAGCCCACCTTTTTCAAGGACGCTCATACTTATGCTAGAAACTGTAAGACTTGTTAAATAAGCGTTGGAAAGGAGAAAAGGGCAGCAGTCCCACTTCATCCTGTGACTACCTCGAGTCCTTTTGAGTAGTCGAGGTTGGATATCATAGGATAAATTACGCCTACCTCTTCAAAACTGAACAAGTACATTCTTACTGCCACCGACTATTTCACAAAATGGGTAAAGGCCATCCCTCTGACTCATGTAAATGAGAAGGTAGTAATCCAATTTATAGAACAATAGTTGATCACAAGGTTTGGTGTCCCCTCTGTTCTGGTCTTTGATAATGAAGCTTACTTCTCCTCTACCCTATTGACCGAGTTTTCTCTGGACAAAGGAATCATAATCAAGTACTCCGCAAATTACTACCCTCAGGGCAATGGTGTGGTGGAATCAACTAATAAAAACTTGGTAAGGATATTAAAGAAGACAGTTACAAGTAACCAAATAAATTGGCATAATCAACTTCATAATGCCCTATGGGCCAATAAGGTCACACCCAAAGAAGCCATAGGAAATTCCCCATACTTTTTGGTCTAAGGGAAAGAAGCCATCCTCCCAAACGGGCTCTATCTGCCATCTCTTCAATTGGCTCAAGATTCCATCGAGTAACCCTCATCGGCCATGCAACAAAGAATCAATACTCTACTCATGCTTGAAGAAGAGAGAGAGAAGGCTAAGTCAAAATTCCTAGCTCACTAACAGATAGTAAAACGGTGGTTCGATAAGCATAAGGCTAAAGAAAATAACTTTGAGGTAGGACACTTAGTCCTGAAGTGGGACAAAGCAAATGAATCGAAAGGGAAACATTCCAAGTTTTAGAACCTGTGGCTTGGACCTTTCTAGGTGGCTGAGAAGATTGGGGCAGGCACTTACCGGTTGCAGAATCTGAGGGGGGAACCTCATGCCCTCCCAGTGAATGGCCAAGCCCTAAAACAATACTTCCAATAATAAAGTATGGAAAAAAAAAAAAAAAAACCTCAGTTAATACAAATAAAAGAAATGTCATAGATATTTGCTTTTTGATTCGGTAATACCTTAAGGGAAACGAAAGAGGAACAGATATTCTGCATTCGCCCAGTGAATCGCCATTTGTTGAGCACTCAACACACCCTAAAAAAGTCTGTGACCATTTCTTTACTTGGGTACCACTCGATCTTTTGCATTGATTGTTTTCATGTCAGTATGAAATTGATACCTTCGCTTATCTTATATGTTTCATGATTGAATTAATTAAATATTACTTGAACATAAAACAAAGAGTCATATTAATTCTAAAAGGGACTTAATGACTACTCAAGGAATCAGCGACCTAGAATTTTCCCCAACACGCTTAAGAAGTTCGACATCGGTAAAATTTAAAGGTGGTGAAAACCGTTTGAGAAGTCAAAGTAGCCGAGTGTCGACCTTCATCAGCGTCAGCCAATGAAAATGTTTCTTTTCTACGAATAAGCCTCGGGAAGGATCTTGCCGAAGACTGATCCATTCGGCTTCAGCGGTCAGGTGTAATAGTAAGCGTTGCGCAAAAAGAGGAGTGACACTGTCGACCGCCAATGCCCGAAACATTTTCAATGATGAAGGGTCATGAAGATGAGGACCCGCCGAGAAGTTGTGTACCTAAACTTTCCCCGATCACCAACCCCGATATCATCAACGTCAGAATTTTTATCAAGAGGGTATCAATATAAGTATACACTTAGATAGTAGTTGATCCCTGATCTATACGCCGAAGTGATGTGACGTGATGAGACGTTTAACCCCTAAATGTGTCAGGTACACCACATTCAAAGCTAGTAGTTAATTCATGGATCGCGCATTAGTTACTAATTCGTGTGTGGATCAAAAGAAATTGTTAAACCCGATGATATAATGCATCTTCCTCCGTGCCTTCGTCATCGACCAGTTAAGATTTATCTGCAGAAATCCGATAGTAGTTTATTTTGAATCTGCATTCATTGCCCATATTAACTAATTGATATGACTAGTAGTACCTCTCCAGTTATATCATGTTCGAGTCATTTTGTATGATCATATTCTATGCAGCAATAAATTCAGAACAAACAGAAGAGTGAAGCTAACAGTCTGGAGGAAACGTCCAAAGTTCAGTGAGTATTAAACAATTATCTTAGCAAGAATTACAGGTATGTATCCTCTAATGGTTTTCTTACGTTCCATTTTTATATATCCTCACCCAACCCTACTCTGTATACATGTTTAAAGGGAATTTTTAATTGTAGGGACAATGCCTTCGAAGAAGCCCTCCACCAGGAAATCATCGAGAGCCCCAAAACTGCAAGAATCAGAAGCAGGAGAGGGCTCTTCCCCAGTAGTTGCAAGACAATTAGAGTTCGCTTCAAATCCAGTGCCCATCATTAAGACGATCACCAAGGAGGCCTTTGTCCAACCCCCAACTTTCGGAGACACAGAGGCAAGTATTGGAGCCAAGATAGCATTTCCTCGCTGAGAAGAAGTGTTCAAGAAAATAAAAAAGGAATAACCCCTCGAATATACCTCGCACAGCGATCCTGATAAAAGGAAGCTCGATGATGAGATCCTCCCAAATATTCGCAAGGCTTATCTGCACATGGTGGCAAGCCGGTCTCCGATCTTTCCTTGCATTGAGCTCCTGAAGTGGATTATTGACCACGCTGATGCACAAAAATGTTTGATTAACGATGATAACGACAAATGCGTCGGGGTCTTCCTGCCATCAGAGGTTCAGAGTTACTACAAGCTCAGGGATTTTGAGCTAAAGTTGAGCACTGATTTCGTTCTGAGCTTCTATGCATCGCACAATACCAGCAAAATCATGGCATCATGGTGGAGAGAAGACAAAAAATTCATGAACCAGACTATCGGCTGGTACCCGACAGTCAATCTCAGAGAACCATACATATATCTCATGGCTCTACTCTGCAGGTTGCATGGGGAGAAAGATTGCTCCCAGTTCTTAGAGGCTTGGATGCCTCTAGCTTTTACAATCGCCATTTCAAGCACGGGCTTCAATTGGGGTTCCATCATCTCCAAACAGTTGAGCACCTGCATAAGGCAAGCTCAGGTGCCAAAGGAAGGAGACACTCCCACCTTCTACATGGCTTCATATCTGCTAGACATCATCTGCGCTACGAACGCTTTCTCTGGGATGAACCTGAATTGGCACTCTTCGAAGCTCCCGGTCCATGTATATTTCAGCATCTTATGGGAAAACAGGTACAAAAAGTCCTATGTTGTTATCTGTGATGAGTTTATTGCATGCATTTATTTCTTGCTATTCAGGAAAGAATTCCCTAGGCTGTCAGATGAAGCAAAGAAGGTTATAGCCAAAGTTGGTCACTGGTATTTAGATGAGCGAGAAACCTACATCAAGGTTTTCGACGCCACAAGGGCACCCCACTTACTACCCAATTATGTTCCCAACCGACTAGTGTTAGTGGAGATTTGTTATTAGACCATCCTGTAAGGATACAATGCAACTTTAGTAAAAGACAAGAAGCAGGACTTCATACCGTATGGGTTTCATATTGGCTTCTACATGGTCAAAGACATCGCGCATGCTAAGCAACTCGGGCTAGGTCAATTAGAATTTCGATTCCAAAATGGTCAATTTCGCAAACATGATCCCAAGGGCCTTGTCCTACAACACAGGTCGTAGGTATCATCTTGTTGGCCTTATGCCTGAGACTGGTTCGAAGATGACATTTTCACTGAAAACACTCAAGACTGGAATGAGGTGGCAGCCATGAGAGTTGATTCTAAAGGAACCAAGTTTAAAGATATGAGTTGGGAGGAGCAAGCGACGACTTTGGAGCAGACAGCTCAAGAAATTCTCAGGACCCGGGAAGGAGTGATAGCATCTGAATCAGGTGAAGAAATAGGCAATCCCCAAGAAGACGTTGAAGCGCCGAGAGTTTTTCAGGAATCCCCGGTACGAGTCAGGGATTCCCTTGAAATGTAAGTTACAGAAGGTATGGGGGAACTCTTGTACCAGCAAAGCCAGCTTCTAATGAAGTGAATGCAAGATGACCCATAGCTTATCATATGACCTGCGATTTCAACTACCTTCTAAAGTGTCCCGACAGAGTCAAGAAATCTCAGTTCCACAGTTCTCGATAACACCAATGGGTTAGGCAACCCTGAATCCACAACATCATTGATCAATCCCTCGAAAGGAGGGATAACTCAACCAGAGACAGGTCGGGTGTCGATAGAAACACAACCACCCAATCCCTTGAGCACACTTATACATATATACAGTGACTATGAAAGTCTGGAACCCGCTCGTGGCACCCCGATGCGTGTCCAAGAGGAAAAATATCACAAGAAAACCTCTTCCCCTGAGCCTAAGGTTCAAGACAAGGAGGTCTCACAAAAGAAAACAGAAGCCAAAGGTGGCCTCGACACAAGATAGTTCGACGAACAGGAAGCAGAAGCAGGTCCGAGTGATGAACCTCCACAAAAGGAAATTGATATTTCTATGGCCAACGAGAAAGTAAGTAACGAGTCTATACCCGAAACCTCTATTCTACCCAATATTCAAATCCCCGACGAGCAACAAGTAGAGGTCGGATCTACAAGGCAAAGCGAGGAAGTTCGAGAGCCCACTCTTGAACAAATATACATCGTTGGGAGCCTAGGAAACAACCTCACATGGGACGATCAGTAGATACCAGAGTTGGTAGGCGAAAGTAGTCTCGAACGCATTAAGAGATCTGTCGAGTACTGGGATAAGATATCCCGGGACCCACACCGAGAAATCCAAGACCAATTGGCCAAGTGCCAGAAACACTGAGGTAAAATTAATAAAGTAATGAAAGATGTCGGTCTCCCCGAGTTCGGCACCCCCGATGAATTTATCAACCTGAGCGACGTGTTCAAGGTGCATGCCGAACAAGACTCGCTATGGGCCGAAAAGTTCTCAAAGATAATCGATGCAAGGCTAGGGCAAGTGCAACAATTCGCGGAACACCCGATCAAATCTCAAACCATTCTACAACAGTTGAACTCCAATTTAGTAAAGTATCAAGCGCATACAATGGATATCAGAGGAGCATATGCTACCTCGATGGAACAACACATATTCACATGGGCTCAAACTTGTGAAAATTTGTTTATCAGTTGGTCTGAATATGAAAGAAATCATCCTTTTCAAGAAATATCTCGGGTGGATTGTTAAAGAAATTGTTGGATGATCATGCCACGTGGCAATTTGTATTTGGTTCAAACTGTACTTAGACGTTAATTTCGGTTGAATTTTATATTATAAATAAGGACATCAACCAATTAGTCAGGGTCGATGGTTGTTGTAAGAACTCTTTATTTTTGGTTGTTAAGAATTATTTTGAGACTGCTATGAATTGAGAAGTCCTTCTGGACCAAAGACAAGCTATTTTCATCATATGTATGTGATTGGACTTGGAGAAGAACTACTTCTTATCCTACTCCATGAATGATGCAGTAAATGAGTAAGAGCAATTAATTCTGTTGTCAAGTTATCTGGTGCATTGATTTGATGTTCTTTGCTTGAATGATGAAGATAAATCATTGTGTTATTATGTGATGAATGTTATGGTAGATGAATTATTTTGCTTACCGTGACCCTGATTACATATGTGTTTTCTTTTTGTTAATTAGTTTTCTCAGACAGTAATTGGATGCTCATTTGGTTAATGTAATAGTACTAGGCCCTTTGGCATAGAATCAATATCTGCATGTTTGAGCAGCGGGTTATCCGAAGCTCAGCCTCTTCCCAGTAGTTAAAACTCAATCATGTTACTTGTCAAGTTGGTTTATACTAGCTTGCATCTCTCATACCAGCCCCACCCAAGAGAAAATACATAAAAGAACAGTCCTAACTGAAGGAAGCGCCTTCACCAGAAAACACAAAGCCCACCGATAAATTGGTCGGATTGCAAGATCTGGAGAACCATTCCATCTTAAATATTGTAGAGTCTAATTAGGCCTCTGTGGCGGGTTTGGTTCCTACTATTGAGTCAAGGGATTTAATCCCCATCAACAGACCATTGATCTGGTTGAGGAGGCCAAATTTCTGAAGCGGGAACACAGTCGTTGATTGGGGAGGATACGTGTCAGTAGATCTTCCACTTCGGAAGATATCCAGTCAGCAGAGGTGAGGATTTGAGACTTGAAAGTCCTGAAGGCCGGATTAGCATAGGAGATATTGGCCGCACATTTAAAGGTATAGTGTCGTAATATCTTTCATTCCGGAAGATTTCCACACAGAGGTAGCAAAGGTTTGAGACTTCAAATTCCTGAAGTCTGGAATCGTGAAGGGATTTGGTCCGTAGATTTGAGGAGGACAGATCTGAGCCGTCAATCAAGGATACCATCAAGATCGAGAGATCGACGGTCCCATAGTATTTCAGAGATTAGAGGTGCGTAAGATTTAGCAGGAGGCTATGTGGTCATGTGAGGACGTCGTCCAGGGTCACATGTGAAGGAGGAGCTTAGCAAAGGGAGCTTGTGAAGGTTGAGAATCAAGATTCCCAAAGGCCAGATCCACGGAGGAGATCCTGATCGTAGATTCAAGGGGAAAAGTGTCAGCAGATATTCCACTCCAGGAGATTTCCATATAGAGGAGAGTGGAGTTGAGAGTTGGAGTCAACAACAGTCGTTGATTCGAACGAACTACGTGTCGACAGATCGTAGAGATCTGAGGATATGCATGGAAGGAGGAAAGAAGGGTGAAATAGAGATTGATAGCAACCATTGATCACTGGCAACGCTAAAGGAGAAAAGATCGACGGATAGAAGGAATTGCGGGGCCAGGATATGCTCAAACGATAATATTCCTTGAGAGGGCCGCAATTTCAACCACTGTTTTGGTGACGGGGTACGTGTCAGCTGGAGGAGGATTGCGGGGTGATAAGCAAGTTGGTTTGAAACCACTCTTTCTCATGCCCACAATTGCGCATTAGCACAAGGGCACAACCCAAGGACATATGAAGAAGGGGAAAGTGAAAAGGATCTAGCGCCCGTAAATTGAGAAGCACCGAGAGTGCACTAAGACAGAAAGTGTGGGTGTCATAGGACTTGTGCCAAAGGAAGAAAAGAGGCATGTGTAAAATTAATCTGGGTTCGATCAAGAGCTCGAAGAGTCGATACAACTCAACACTTGGAACGATCCAGAGACCGAGAGGTCGCGGAACCCCGGAAGGGGAGGGGGGTATCATCAACTACCAAGCTACAATAGTCCACAACACCTCATCTAATTTATTTTCTCCTTCTCTCATACCAGAGTACATCTAACTTGTTGCCACCTACAACAGTCACTTCAGCTCCCTCTGAGAGATAACTCTTCAACATTGCTACAACTCCCTCAAAGAGTTGTCCCCTGTGTAGATAAATCAGATCCAACTGCCCTTCTCAGAACCTCAAGCTCTGATACCATGTTAGATCTCTAAGTGCGCCTAGATCGTTACACACACACCTTAGTTCTAGGCTATCAATAGTATACACAAATGTTACACAATTTGAACTGTAAACATAAACACTCCAAGATGTCTAACTACTTAGCACAACAGAAGATGCAACAACAATTAAATCACACACATTACACAGGAATTTTGAGCCCAAATCACTTGTTCTTAAACCCAGAAAAATAGGCTCCCATACTAGGGACAATGTCCTAATTTTACATAAAGTAAAATACCAAATACACTTACAAGACACTGTTGAAACCCTCCTGGTTTTCGTGTCCAAGTATGTTGTCCTGAGGCTAAGAGTTATAGAATTGCTTGCCACCTCAAACCCTCCTTTGCCTCTGCAACCTTTGTACAAGTTTGGTTAAGTCCTTCCAGCTTTATCCACTATTTGTAGTTGAGGTTCCTAGGTTGCAGTTGATTTTTTCCACCCCTCGACATGCTCCTATCCTTGCTCACCAAAACTGAGGACAAAAACTGCTCCTCTCATCAACACCAATTGAACAAAATCCTGAGAAACTCCCAACTTACAAATATGTTGCAAACCACCTATACGACCTGTTGACATCATCATGTGCGGGCCTATTGTTGCCCAGAAAACCCTATCGTAAGACCTCGGATATACACGATTGTCTCCATTGAGACCTGTGTACATACACGATTATCTCCACGGAAACCTATGTACATACGCAATTGTTTCCATTGAAACTCGCGTACCTGTACGGAAATACTTTTGTACAGTCTGCACCACACATGTGACTTCTTCCCTTCTGTGGTTGACTTCCACATGTGTGACCTTCCACACCTCACATATGTGATTTCCCTGCCAATAACAGAAAAGAGAAGATCCATAACCCTAGGCCATATTTTCCAAAGTTGCAGAAATTTCCTTGTTGAAATCATCAAGATCCATGGCACAAGTGCAAGCTCACTTATGACAACTCCATTATGTCACAATATGAGATTGTCACAATCTGCCCTCTCCTTTTATAGGAGTCTAATGTGAATTTAGAAGCCCTTATCTTACTCTAAGGAGCCATCCACTAAACTCATCATTAAATTAAATATCGTATTCCTCCTTGTCGGTGTGAAGCCCCAACACAATCCCACCATCAAGGTCATGAAGCCCTAGCTTCATCCCAAAGGCATTTTCACTAAAATGAGATTGTAATCTGGTGCCAACGAAGATTCCCACATGCCTAACACCAAGGCCCCTAATGGGAATACCTCCCGAAGCTACAAAACATCAACATGGTTAAAGTTTGGAATTGGAGAAGGAAATCAAATTGGAGATTGGAGAGCATATTGAAGGATAATGTATTGAAGACACTCTTGATAGTAATAAAGTTCTTTCTCATTTCCATTTCAATTATTATTTATTTTTGGTTTAATATAACTTATTTTGATTACTTTTTATTTTATCTTAGTGTAATTTACAATTTAAGGAAGGCATGGAGATCTCCTTCATATGCATCAAAGAAGGCCCCCTTGTTTGCATAAGGAGAGATACATGACCCATTAGAGTAGGAGTAGAATAGATGCATTTCAATTCATTTCATTTTTGTTAAGTTTTATTTTAATTCTTGTATTTCACATTTCTACAAGTATGTTTTTTCATTTCCTTTTTGTTGTGCATGTTATTTTAATTATTGAAAATATATTTTCTTTTCTGCAATGTCATCTCTTTTCTTAGTTAGCAATGCAATTTTCTTATTGTAGACGCATATACAAAACAAATAGTAAATCAGGAACCGGGAGCCTGCACATACAGTGCATGACAGCTCACAAGAAATCTGGCATTGTGTTGATAAATTAATGCACAATCAATTTAGTTACTCTTGTCTATTAGCATCTTACTCATATACAATCACGAAGTGATAGAACCACCCAATGTATTTCACATTTAAGAATATAGTTTGTATCTTCTAGATTCCTACTTTACCTCCTCCTACCTTATCTCCCAATGAAGTGTCGATGTGAGAGCAATTGAGATGGTTTCATTATTGTATTATATAATTGTATCATTACAATGCATACAATGTTGTGAGATTATGCCTTGCAGGCCTTTTCCACCAAACTTCTTATCTTGATCTTCTTGTATTCTATATCTTCAATTGGTATCAGAGGTCTTATAGTCTTAAGAGCTTGAAAACAGTGCCAAGGTTGCGTATGATTGCCTTGTTGCCTCTACCAAAATATTGCATATCTATAATCTTTGGGATGCTCAATCATGGAAATAGCCTCTACCAACAAACTGCATATCTATAATCTTTGGGATGTGCAATCATGGAAATACAGAGAGCCACATCGGATACATTGTACGGACGCGATTCAAACTTTGATGTGTGTTCTACAACAGTGTACGGAATTTACAGCCCATCAAAAATTGAGTATGGCACATTTTTCCTGTTTTTTTT
>JZKD02S2136867.1:18267-34899 GCA_000966675.3 Picea glauca | reverse complement strand
GGTGTGATAATTAGTTACATTCATGAAATTGGTTTATAGATAGTGTTCCTATGTAACCATGATTGCAAAAAGAATTGGGAGAATGTGGTTTCATCTTGTGTTGTTGAAGAATAATATTGGGAGGCAGTGTCAAAGAAGTTTCTTGTGAAGGGTAGTTTGAATGAGGGCTATGAAATAACTCTCAAGGATTTATCAGTGAAGACGAACAAGTGAAGGAAGTGGATGAATCAAAAGTTAAAATGAAGAGGACAGAGTAGTGGAAAATATCAAAGTACATATTGAAGTTGTGAGAAGATAGACAAGAACCAGAATTTGCATGAAACAAATTATAGAAGATTGTTGTTGATAAGGAAGACAATCTCTGAGATAAATGGCTGCTAAGGATGGATGATAGTTGTGGTGGTGGTTATCCATGACTATCATCTTGAAAAAAAAGAGGCATTCTAGGTCAGGAGAGGATTCATTAGATGAAAACTGTGGTGGTAGTTATCCATGAGTTTTATATTGATATGAAAGTATAGTCACTGGGAATGAGCGAGTGTGGTTGTGAGGGAAATGCAGTCGGAAGGTTTCCTGGATTGGAAATTGGGATCATATGATATAAGGAGCATGTTGGTAGAAGTGAGAGAATTTTTTCTATATGGTGGTGTTGGCACAGGGGCAGACCCAAGGTTCAACACTCAAGAGCGCACCAACAAATCCCTAACTATCGACCCTTTTGACAACACTTGTGAAGTAGATGAAGTATCACTCGAGGTAGAGGCAGGGGTGGTTGCAAGACTCAGGTGTATGAAACCTTAGCTGGGACACAAATATGTGATTATCTTTCTTACAACGCACTTAGCATCAATTATTCCTTAACATCCATTCATTAATATACTTCGCAGAAGTCACAGAGCATCGCAGTGAATATTTATACTAAGAATGATTCATTGCTTATTCATAGAAATATATGTTAGATTCAATAGATCAAGAACTAAGAATCTCATATATCAGATCTAATGTTCATTCATTCATCAAAATCACAAAGCATGACTAGATCTACTTAACCACATCAAGCACTTAGCCAAGAAAGAGATACATACATAAGAGCGAAGCATAAAACACTATACACATAGTTACCATGGTTCACCCCCACCCTAGGGCTATGTCCACAAAGTCTTCTTTATCTTATCTTGGTCAAGCAGTTACAACACAGAGCTTCAACAACCCTTACCTTGCACAGGACAAAAGATCTGCGCAACTCACTAGATCCTTCTTCCTTTCCCTTCAGCATCAGACTATAACAACCTACACTTAGCTCTCTGATCTCATGCACAGAGCACTCCAATCACACAGATCCCATTACTAGCACTAATCTTTCATTCATACATCACACAGATCCCATTACTAGCACTAAGCTTTCATTCATACATCACACAAATCCCATTACTAGCACTAAGCTTTCATTCATACATCACACAGATGTACTACATTACTATCTACCCTATATTTCTATCTATATTTCCTACTTATAGACTACAAAATGGGCCTAACATGGGTAAACCCACTAGTTGACATCCCTTTATTGTTACATCAACCCAAAACCCTAAAATGGACCACAAAATAGGTCTTACTTGCTTATTTTTTGCTTCCTGTTGCGCTCCTTACTTGGCAAGCTGTCGTAGTCCCAAAAGTGGTCGAGTACGGCCAAGTACACTTCAAAACTTGGTCAAGGGACAATAGGCCCCCAACACTCACCTGTGACGCATCCTGAGTCACTCAGGTCTGACCAATTCTGCTTCGAATGCCTCAAGCTTAGCTCAAGCGGCTTGGACCTGCTGCAGTGCGAGAACCTCTTGTTCAGTAAATTATTGAAGTACCGTGTCATTGATTAGTCCTTTCAGGTGATTTTCTACAGTGATGACACCCTCTTCGAGTTGAGCTCCCTGGCTTTCAAGTTCGACGAACAATTGGAATGCATTCTCTTGGAGTGGTTGTAGTCATTGAGAGACATCCATTACTTTACTTTATAGCATGTGTACTTGTTGTTGGGCTGTGTGTTGCTCTAAAAACCTCTTCATTCATTCGACTGGGGTCACAGACTTCAGTTGCACTTGTAGCATGTCTGCATGTTGCTTTGATTCATGGAGTTGTGCCTCCAATGTATGCAATTCTAGATTCTCTACAAGGGTTTCATAGGTCTGGGTGCTTCTGGTTCTTAGCTACCTACATTCCGAAGCCAAATTTTTTAATCGGTCAACTGTGCTTTGAGAATTGGCTTCTCTTAGATCTCATATCTCTTGGGGTGTCTCAGGCATGGTGTGGAGCTCTAGATCCATGATGTGTTGTTGAAGTTGTCGGATTACTTCTTCCATTTGGGTCACCTAGCTCAAGTGCAAAAGGAATTCAGAGATGACAGTGAATAGTAAGGCAATGATCTCAGGGAAAGTAAATCTCAGGGTTCGCACTCAGATTCTTAGTTAGAAAAAAGTATTCTCAATGTGTGGCATGTCAGGTTAAGTAGGAAATCTCATAAATAGTCTACTTGCAACGGACATGGGGCCTTCATTAACTCCGTTCTATCCGTTCCGTTATTATCCAATGGTCTAGTGGTAACCCATAACTATTTTTTGATCCGTTCAGAGCGGCGTTTGAACAGGTATATCAGTTCCAATGGCTATATTTCTTCGTTGTGGAAAAGTACTCTATGTTGTTGTTTTGATATCACGGTGAAGATCCCATTCTACAATTCTTCTTGTTGCAAAGTGTCCTCTAGAACCTCTTGTAACCTTACATTATTATCCCTTTTCTTTCTTAACTTCCTAGCCTTCTTCCCAGTGAGTTGCATCTCAGTAATGATTTTACCATTCTTATGTTTATCTTCTATGGTCTTAGTTACTTCGTGCTGTGGAAAATCTTTCTTGGGGTTCCTTGATAATACTTCTTCTGTATCAAAAATAGGTAACTTGGTCTTCTTTAGATCCTCAAGTGTTCTCTTAGCTTCGACATCAGAGGTACTAATATTAAATATCTACGATCTTCTCTTTTGTTCTTCAATCAAGTGCACAATCCTTCTGGTCATAAATTCTTTTAACTCTTTCTTCTTCTATTCCAACACATTCTCTTCTTCTCTTCGTCTGGCCTGTTCTCTCTCAATCTAGGGTTTTCCTATGAGCATGGTAAATGGGGTGTTGTCTTCAAAAAATTTAATGATCTCAAAGTCTTCCTCTATTGAAGTTCCATTGACAGTCATAGGTATCTGGGTGAGCCTTCCACATAGGTTTACTAGATTTCCTCTAAAGAAACTTGTTCCTCCTAGGGAACAGATCATGGCAGGCTTTCCTATAGCTTCCCAAGTTCTTTCCAGCATAATTTTTACTTGCACTTCTTCATCAAGAGTACAGTCAATGTCAAAGTCCCCTATTCTTGCTTTGATTTTCTCCTTTTCTTTGAAGATCTCTGATAGCCTAACATGTCAGTGGTCATTCAAGGTATCTTTCATCTGTAGAAATATATTTTCTGATTCCTTCTGGATTTCTTCTATAATCTTGGTCTCTTGATCTCCCTTAGGGTTTTCTTGTTCCATATTCATCTTCTCAAGCCTAGCAATCATTCTAGGGAAATCCAATACTTCATGGTCCATAGCCTTACAACAGAGGCAACTAGGTCTTCTCCCAGAGCATTCTTTAGCAAGATGTCCTGGTCGTCTGCAACTATAATATAGGGTTAATCCTCTCTTCCGTTTATATTTTCCCCAACTCCTTCTGTACTGTGCACCAGGATCATGGTAGCTAACCTACAAAAAACTTTTTCTAGGAGCTTGCATCCACTTGTTAGTCCAAACATTCTTTCGATGCATAGGTATAACATATCTATCACTATATTTATCAAATCTATTCATATCAAACTTTCTTTCATCTATTAATGCCCTAGTTTTGAGGCTAGGACAGAATCTATCAAACATACCTAGATCCATTCTTTAGAAACAAAAAATTTCACTTTTCTTACTTCTTTAGAGCACAAAGCTTCCAGATCTAAAACTTTTAACTATTATTACCTTTATCAAGGCATAGAGCTTACAGATCTTACCTTTTTCTTCATATATCTGACTTCTTTTCTTTAGATCTGACCTCTCTTTCTTCATATCTGACCTCTTTTCTTAGCACAAAGCTTCAAAGGTCAAACCAAACACTGCACACTAAGGAAATAGATCTATGCACATAGCTTATTTCACACAAATCTTCTTCTTCTTCAGTTCCCAACAATCATAGTTACAGGTCCCGACAACAGAAACATTTGTTGGAACAGGGGCAGACCTAGGGTTCAACGCTCAAGAGCGCACCAACAAAGCCCTAACTACCAGCCCTTTCGACAACACCTGTGAAGTAGATGAAGTCTCACCCGAGGTAGAAGCATGGGTGGTTGCAAGACTCAGGTGTATGCAACCTTAGCTGGGACACAGATATGTGATTATATTTCTTACAACGCACTTAGCATCAATTATTCCTTAAGATACATTCATTAATATACTTCGTAGAAGTCACAGAGCATCACAGTGAATATTTATACTAAGAATGATTTAGTACTTATTCACATAAATATAGGTTATATTCAACAGATCAAGCACTAAGCATCTCATATATCAGATCTAATGTTCATTCATTCATCAACAACACTGAGCATGACTATATCTTCTTAACCACATCAAGAACTTAGCCAAGAAAGAGATACATACATAAGAGTGAAGATCAAAACACTATACACATAGTTACAGGGGTTCACGCCCACCCTAGGGCTACGTCCACAAAGTATTCTTTATCTTATCTTGGTCAAGCAGTTACAACACAAAGCTTCAACGACCCTTAATTTTCACAAGATAGAAGATCTGCGCAGCTCACTAGATCCTTCTTTCTTTCTCTTCAACATCATACTATAACAACTTGCACTTAGCTCTCTGATCTCATGCACAGAGCACTCTGATCACATAGATCCCATTACTAGCACTAAGCTTTCATTCATACATCACATAGATGTACTGCATTACTATCTCCCCTATCTTACTATATATATTGCCTATTTGTGGATTACAAAATGGGCCTAAATGTGGGTAAACCCATGGGCTGACATCCCTTTCCCATTACATCAACCCAAAACCCTAAAATGGACCCCAAAATATGTCTTGCTTCCTTATTTTCTACTTCACGTTGCGCTCCTTCCTTGGAAACCTGTCGCAGTCTCAAAAGTGGTCGAGTATGACCAAGTATTCTTCAAAACCTGGTCAAGGTCCAACAGATGGATAGAGGTTTTGAGTGGATCTGAATCTAAATTAAATGAAGAACAAATATGCAAAACAGTATAATAATGGAAAATAGAGGCACATGTGGTTGTGTCAGATGTACTGAAGAAAGGAGGGAGTGAAGATGGAAATATTTGTTTTCCCTTAACATATTATTTGCTTGCTTACATGAAAAATTAAATTTGTGGTTGTATATGGAAGCAAATGTACTTGGCTGAGAATAATATGAGGTAGAATGATGTTGTTGTAGTAAAAGGAATTGAAGAGATTGCAGGAAATTGTAGGATCATAAAGGTTGCATATGACGATGATGTCACAAGGATGAATGACCTAGGAAGAAGCACACATGAAGCTATCGAGTTGAATATGGATGAATGTACACTCTGAAAGATGAATAATCTATTGAATATGTTTTTTAAGAGAAAGAGAGAAGAAGAATACATGTTGGAAAAGAATTTTAGAAGAATCAAAGGTTGTTGAGGAATGAGTGTGAAGGTGTGTGTAGAGAGGAAGACTCTTGATCTATGTCTCTGGTAATTTGTCAAGAGTGTGTATATAATAATAGAATCACTAACTAATGAATTCTATGTGTGTTTTTGGATTGAGTCAGGGTAGGTGTAACATGGGAGCATGTAACTCCATGTTATGTGGCTTTGAGAATGAGTGGCTAGCTAAATCGAAGGCACTTTGTACACTACATGAAAAAGGCAATTGGGATTTCTTGGATGGGACCTGAATTGGATCTAGTTGTGTAGGTGATGCATAGATGAAAAGTGCATGAATAGTTCTTGTGGTAATGAAGAAAGAGATATAGAGAAGGTATCAATACTAGAAGGTGAATTCCTATAGAAAGTTGAGTTACAGTAAGAATAAGATGAAAATTCTATATCTCCATGATGATAGTATTATTGGGTTTTTGTGGATGGATGTGAAACAAGGGACAACAATGAGTTGAAATAAAGAATGTGTAGTATAGGAATATGGCTTTGAAGCATGTAGTAGATGAGGGCTGTAGAGTTGGGAGCGTAACAATGATGGAAGTTGCATTGGGAAATTGCATATGCATATGATTTACCTCATAATATTGAGGGATTTCTTTCTTAAAACTTAGGAAATTTGATGCAGGAGCATCTCAATCATCCTAGATATGACACAACAAATACAGTTTTCTGGGACACACTGACCACACTTAGAGGGGGGGGGGGTGAATGAGTGTGGAGCTCTTTTCAAAAACTTCCCTCTTACATAAAACTCATTAGTTAGAAATCATTATTTAATCATTACTTATTGTTGTCATTTATAACCAGTTAGATGTGACTTTACTTTATTTACTCATTACTTTACTTTATCATCTAAATAATAATTTATTCTTTGCAGGCTCTTTGACTTCTTTGACCTTTTGGGGCTTCAAGACAACATATAAGGGTCCTCCAACTTCATAAGGCCATAACTCTCAAACCATGAGGAGTTATGTGACATTCCACATACCAACATAAATGGCATGACAAGAACTATCCATATAGCATAGTTTCACCAACAAATTCATTGATCTTCATCTCATTATCCCAAAATTGACCATGGGTTCTCTGACCATTCTTCTAGGATAACTCATTTGTAAAGCATCTTCTCATGAGGGATTTCACCATAAGGGGACCCCTTTTGAGTTCATCCATTTGTGGGATTTTTCAACCATGATAAGACTATAATGATCAATCTAAATATGCATCATATATCAAGGAAATCACATTGATCCAGCTTCATCATTGCATCATGTATTAATGACAACTCATTGATCCAGCTTCATCATTGCATCATGTATTAATGACAACTCATTGATCCATCTTCATCTATGAATGAAATCATATGCATCATATACTTGACATCTATCCATTCTCATCAAGGACAATACATATTACATTTGAAATCAATCATCAATCAATCAATCCGTTGGAATAAATCAATCACTTGACATTAAACAATGACATCAATCAATCAAACCATTGGCATCAATGACAACATGATCCAACAATACCCCCCTTTGGCATTGATGGCGATACCAACATTGATGTCAACACCAATCATTGATGTCAACATGTAGAGAAGGCGTGCTCTACATGAATAGTGAACAAACATACCAATGTGACTATCTCTCCCCATGAATAATCATCAATCACATCAATGTGACTATCTCTCCCCCTTTGACATCAATGGAAAAGGGTCATTCTCCGCTTGGGGCTTCTCCCCCTGTCTGAATGCCTTTGATATTCCTTTGAATAATCTCTCTCCTTACTGATGTAATGTTGAATATACATCGCTCATATTCCCTCTGAGACCATCGCTCCCCATGAAATTATGCTTATGTGTTATTTCTTCAAATATAGGGCTCTTTCCTAGTATGCATCTGATAAATATCTCCTCCTAGAATCATGGGAAGAAGAATGAATCCCCCTATGGGTATGTCTCCCCCTATATTCTATGCAATATGAACAACATGCTACCACTGCAATATGCTTCTGCTGCAAATGGTACTTCTCAACTGGATTATAGAACAATCACACTTTCTATGATGATGCTTGGACCTATCCATGCGTCAAACACATGCCATACTAAACATCATGAAGTAAAAGATATGTCAATGAATGAACAAATACATCATGTACCAAAACATGTGGTCATCATGCACAACATCCATGTACGTCAACCATGCACATCAAAACCATACAATGTGTCATAATATATCATCAATGGAGTGCATCAACCATATGCCTCTACCAACATGCCAACCATGTGCATCTACCAACATGACAAACAAGTAATACCAATGGTGTATTTTTAGTCAAGTACTATAATCCAAACATATACCATCTATGAGTGTACCAAACATGTATGCCAACATGCATCACCACTTGTACTAAGCAAGTACCATAACAAGATGAATTGTCATCCATGTATACCAAATCCACACAAAACATGTTCCTATCAACCTGCTAGTAGGTGCCTCTACCAATGTATTAGAAGTGTACCAATCATGTATCAACTATAGATCAAGTTCAACAATGATGTACAACATGAACACCTCATCAACTCACCAACTAAATGTCCCAATATGTAGTCCAACCTTATGCCAAATGCATGCACCAAGATATCCAACAAAGATATATCAATGAAAATCAAATATGTACCAGCCATGTACCCCAACAGATCAACCTCAATCCTCCATTCACTACAACAAATACTAGGCATCCAATAATATATGTACTAGTAGTATGCTTTAAAATATCAATGACATCTCTAGCTATCATTATCAAGATATATCACATAACCAAGGTGCCATAAATTCACTTTCATAACCAACATTGTTCTTCAACAGTAAATTCTTGAATCCATACCCATGGGTTAGTGCCACCCATCCAAGATAGCCTTTCATTTTATATAATCAAATTACATAATCCAATATGTAAACATGAAAACCTTCAACAAACTATGTCAGACCCCGAATCACAGAGTTATACCATCACATCAAGCTGCAACCCATGTGCATATCCCTTTTCCCTAGGCTTTACCACATATATGTGGCTTGTTGCACAAACATCGTGTGTATGTATGGGACCTGCTCAAGGTCAGCCTACATATGTATGTGATTGTTACCATTGTCACATGTGTATGCTTCAGTAGATGACACACTTGAGCTTCTCTCAAGGATTCCATTCTACTCTGGTTTTTCAGTCTTCTTCACCCACTTATGAAGGTGTCCCTACTTCTCAAAACTTGAGGTCTGAGCTTCCATATTTTCAAATATGTCTCCCTTCCTTACTTAATTCCTTCTTCTAGTCATGCTATGTGAATTCCTCATCATATACTTTCTTCTTGTGTTCCAATACTCCTGGGACTTGTGTCCAAATCCGCTACAACTGTAGCATCTCATGGTGCTACAGTGAACAACAATGTGTCCTACTTGATCACATCTCCAACACCTTGTGGTGTTATGAAATATTACATTATATCTCCTTTCATAAGCTCTACATTCCAAATCTTTGTTACCATATTCATTACATGAATAACATTGACCATGAAAAACAATTTCATACCTTTGCTTTGGTGTGCATTTTATTTGAGGTGTAAAGGTAGATTCTTGATGTCTTTCTTGCTTAGTTGTTTTGAAACTTTCCTTGCCTTTTTTAGTTGGTTGACTTGCAACATTTTCTTCATCCTTTACCTCATGCTTCTTTGACTTTCTTGCTTCATCATGTGTAGCTTCTTTCTTGTATCCAAGACCTAATTTATCATTTCGTGATCTTTGACTTTCCAAGATCTCATTCAAGATTAGTGAGATATTCAAGAATTTGTTTGACTTCTCTAATTTCTTTCTAATATCAACAACTTTATATTCTAACTTATGACATGAAGAGTTCCTTTTCAATAATTTGAATTTTCAATAGTTCCTCTACCCTTTTGGTTTCTTCAATTTGGATCTTCAGATGGACAATAGTTTCAAAACTTTTGCTAATCTCATCATCTACCTTTATATCTTCTTTTTCATCCTTTAGTCTTGTGATTTCTTCATCATTTTCTTATAATTGAGTCTTATTACTCTCTTCTTGTTCTTTGAGCATTCCCTTTAACTTCAAGATGTGTCTTTGACTCCTCCTAATAAACTTCTTAGTGTTATCTGAAAGATAGATATAGTCTATATAATAATGTTCATTTCTATATTCATACAAACCATATTCAACTTTATTTTGAAGTTCTAATAGATCTTCTTCTATTGTTTCCATGGGATAACTACCATCAAACTCTACACAAACTATTTATATATTTTCTTCTTCACTTGTAAAGAAAAATTCAACATCATCACATTTTAAATCATTGCAATCAAGAGTCTTTGGAGATTCTTTACCTTCATTTGAAATACCTTCGAGATCTTCCTTTTTTCCAACATCATCACATGATTCTTTTCTTTCATTTGAAATTTCTTCAAGATATTCATTTTTGATAACATCATCACTTGATTCTTTTTCTTTATTTGAAATGTTTTCAAGATCACATTTATAAATAATGCATTCAAGAATTTTTGGAGATTCTTTACCTTTAATGATTTTGATGGAGTGGTCTTCAACATCTTCTTTCTTGTTTTGATATGTCTCCTCTAGATTTAGCCATATATCCTTGGTGGAAGTGCATTGTCCCATGCTCTCTTTGATAGGGCTTGAGAGTCCACTAAGAATGGTCTTGAGAGACAATGCATCATTCTTCTTTCCTTGCCTTTGAGCTGAAAAAATTGACTTGTTCTTCAAGGAAACGGATCCACCAATGACTACCTTCCAAATAGCTTCTTTCATTTCCTTGAAATGTAGTCTCATATCTATTCTCCAAGTAGAATAGTTTTCCTCATCAAGGATTAGAACGTCATCATCCATTTGTGTGTCTATAGATAATTTAGATATCCTCCAATCTTTTTAAGGATTATAGTGAAGGTCCGCTCTGATACCAATTGTTGGACACAGTGACCACACTTAGAGGGGGGCGTGAATGAGTGTGGATCTCTTTTCAAAAACTTCCCTCTTACACAAAACTCATTAGTTAGTAATCGTTATTTACTCATTACTTATTGTTGTCATTTATAACCAGTTAGATGTGAACATATATCATCAACATATATAAGCAATATATCATCATCAAATCATCACCACAAGGAACACAAAGAACACAAGATGTGTGTACAATTTTATTTTTATTACGAACTTCAATCCTTGGGGTTTTTCAGCAACAACTGAATAGAGTAAAACTCTACAAGAGCACCAACTCTATATGCAAGACTCAACTTACATCCTCAACACCAATTGAGATGAGGCAACAATCCTCCACAAATATCAATCTTTCACAGGTACGTGACCTGTCAGTAGTGTAGCCCATGTGTGTACATGCCCTGACTCACTACAACCTGCGTGTGTACGCGGTCAGCCTGTATTACAACCTGTGTATGAATTCAGAGTTACTTAGGGTTTTCTCTTCAAAATCAACTCAGATCCTTTGCAACCTGCAATCATATTCTCTTCTATCTTTTACTGTCCAAACTGACCCATAGACAGTCACAACACATCCAATATCTCCAATAACTTATTCATGCTTCCCAACCATTCAATATGAATGCTACTCAATAATGTATAAGAAACCAATATACTATAGCAATCATATCAACACTGAATCATAAGATTGATGCTCACTCCATCAACCAACACAAATCACATCATAACAACCATACCAAGAATTTCTTAATCATTCACCACACAATAAGCAATAGTATCCATCAAGACAATAATATAACCATACTAGAATTTCTATGGCATATCTGAGCCCACATAATGTAAATATGGAACCTGATTCAGTCTTCAAGATCTCGTCCTCATCTCAACCATCAATCTCCATGAATTCATCCACTGTACATGCCTTGTCTTCATACATCCCGCGTATGTATGCGTCGTGGCTCACTGTAGCCCACGTGCACCGTGGAAACTAGTGTTTCTGAATCTTTGAGACTTTTTTCATCATGATCTCAGACATTGCCAAAACTTTGATGCATCCATGAGATCATCCTCACACACTATCTCTCAGAATAGATCTTCAATTCATTCTCATAAGATACACACAAGATCTACACAAATATCCTCCAAAATGTGTACATTTCACAACAGACCCTTGCCTCTTATTTATACTCTTCATCTTCTAGGTCACTTCACCCACTTCTAGGTCACTTAACTTGTTTTCCTCATTTTAGGGTTAGCTAATTTCCATAAATAGAAAGATCTCCATTAAATTATCATTTAAATATTCCTCCTTGACTTTGTCACCTCACTTTATCATTTAAATAATATTCTTTGATTTTATGTCTTCACTTTATTATTTAAATAATCCTTCTTGACTTTGTCACTTTACTTTATCATTTAAATAATAATTTCTTCTTTACAAGCTCTTTAACTTCTTTGACTTTTTGGGGCTTCAAGCCAACATATGAGGGTCCTCCAAATTCATAAGGCCATAACTCTCAAACCATGAGGAGTTATGTGACATTCCATATACCACCGGAAATGCAATGACAAGAACTATCCATCTAGGATAGTTTCACCAACAAATTCATTGATCTTCATCTCATTATTCCACAATCGACCATTGGTTCTCCAACCATTCTTCTAGGATAACTAATCCGTAAAGCATCTTCCCATGAGGGATTTCACCATAAGGGGACCACTTTGGAGTTCATCCATTTGTGCACTTTATCAACCATGATAAGACTATAATGATCCATCTAACTATGCATCATATATCAAGGAAGTCACATCGATCCATATTCATCTTTGCATCATGTATTAATGAAAACAAATTGATCCATCTTCATCTATGCATGACATCATATGCATGATATACTTGATATCTATCCATTCTCGTCAAGGAAAATACATATTACATTTGAAATCAATCAACAATCAATCAATCCTTTGGCATAAATCAATAACTTGACATCAATCGATCAAACCATTGGCATCAATGACAACATGATCCAACAAGTTGCAGAGTTGTTACAATAATGATTAAGTTTTGTAGGAAATCAATAATAACATAATGAGATAGACTACAAGAATTAACTTTGGTAGTGAAAATCGAATGAATACTAGAAAGTGTGGTAGTGCAGTAGATGGATCACTGCTATATAATCGGTATGTTTCTACAGTATGGAGTACAATACATGTGCATGGAAGGAGAAAACGAACTGTAATAGAAGGAAATGATGCCTTGATGAAGAGTGCATTGACGATATAAGATAGAAGGTTGTGTGTAAGAAAAGAGATGCCAATGAAAGGAAGAATTAGAAGCTGGAAAGGGAATGGGAATGAGGAGTATACTAGGGAAACTAAAGAGAACACTTTTTGAAATAATAAAACACAACGTCAAAAATCTTGTCAAGGGAGCTTTCATAGTTAGCAAGAGGATAGATCATGTGAGGTAGTAAGAGAGAGTGGTGGTTGAGGTTTCCTTGGTATTTGGCCTAGCAACCCAACAAAGATTGTAAGCTTGTATCTATCCATGTATGGTTGTTGTATTTTAATCTATATGAATATTAATAAAAGGATTATGATTTTGTCGACTAACCCTTGTGCATGTGTGTATTGTTGTATGATATTGATGTTCTATTAACATGAATATATGAAAGTTAAATGCCATTTCTTGAATGAGTAAATTCTAGTTGAGAATGATCCATATGATATTTTTGTGTAAGTGGCATGGATATGTAGAATATCGTGCTTGATTTGCGATCCTCTAAAGGTGGATGCAAGTCTGAGAGAGGCCATAAAACTGAGGTGATTTTATAGCTTAATACGTTATGGGAGGAGCATATATTTGCATCACAATAGAAATGTTGTGGTTTCGACATTTTAATTACTATTGATTGATATTAGTAGGGACGAGCGATCTTGTTCTAGGAGCATTCAGAGTTCATGTATGAGTACACAAGTGTGTTTTTATTCCATAGATTTTAGAGGTTTGCATACATGCATGTTTTCTAGTTTATAAGATAACCATTGATTCAGGACTATGTGGCACAATCAAAGGGGATGCTACACTGAGGTCGCATAGAGGTTTTTGTGGAAGGTATGATGCCAATGTTAATTTCTTGTTGTAGTAGATGTGCATAGTAGCAGAAGATGTGTTGCAATAGTAGGTACGTTGAAAATAATATGTGTTGTAGAATATGTGTGTTGTAGAGTCTGTAAGATGAGTTGTATTGCAGTAGGAGGATGCAGCAGGAAGTGTGTTGTAGTAAGATGTTTGTTGCAACAAAATATTTGTCATATTGGAGGCATGTTATGATAAGAGACATGTTGCAGTAGAGGTGTGTTCTAACAGGAGGTAGATTGCACCATGAGATGTGTTGCAACAAAAGAGACATGTTGCAGTTGAGGCATGATGTAATAGGAGGCATGTTGCATCCAAAGGAATGTGGTTGGATATGTTTTGTAGTCGTATATATAGGTGTTTTGCAATAAAATTCATACTATAGAAGAAGGCATGTTGTTGCAGAAGGTGAGTTGTAGCAAGTTAATGTGTCGTAGATGGTTAATGAAGATTAGTGTTATGTATCCTTTTTTTATTGATTCTATGGGTAAGAAAACATGTATACATGATTGATGAGGTACAATTCCATGGGTTGTGACATGATTGGTTTGGAAAATAAAGGAATTGTAGCAATGGGGAAGAAGTGTTAGGACAATTGTGGTCCCAATTAAACATAACTCAAGAAATGTTTCATTTCAATTGTATTCTGATTGAAGGGGGTGGATCCATGTGCATCACCAGAGGGTACAAAAATGTATGAGAAAACTCATGTGGGTGAATTAAGAAACTACCGGAAAAATCAACACATGAATGCATGGGGAGCTGGGTGAAGGTGTTGTATTACTAGGTTTGGAAAACTGACATGAAAATGTCAGAGGGTGATATTAGTATATGCAATTGGTCTTAGAGGGAGTTTCTATATTCCAGTTTGAATCATATACCTGAAGGGGACATGTTATGGTCATATCATACATAATGTTGAATTTTTTAATGAGGACATGCATCCATAAATCAAAATACCCGAAGTGAAAAATATCTGATAATAAAGAATGTATTACAAAAATTTGGAAAGTGGTATGAAAAGAAAGCGTACCTGTTTCCTAGGTGTTGTGATGAGACTCTAGGAAATATGTATATAATGTAAATAATACCATACCATGGTGTATACTGGAGAATGAGGATTTGAGAGGTGTTGACAGTTTAAAAAATGAAGGTCTTGATGTCTGGTACGCTGGATCGAAAATTTGGGTTTCGGGTTGTCGATGGGTCCTAAATCCCTTGACTCAAAAGTAGGAACCAACCCCGCCACCAAGGCCCAATTAGACTCTGCAGTGTTTAAAATGGAATGGTTCTCCATATCTTGCGATATGACCAATTTATCGATGGGATTTTGTGTTTTCTTGTGAAGGCTCTTCCTTCAATTAGGATTGTTTTCTTCTCTATTTTCTCTTGGGTGGAGCTGATATGAGAGATGAAAGCCAGTATAAACCAAATTGGAAAACAACAGGATTAAGTTTTAACTACTGGGGAAGAGGTTAAGTTGGGATAACCCTCTGCTCAACATGCAGACAATTACTCTATACCACAGGCCTAGTACTAATACATTCACCATGTGAGAATCCAATTACTGTCTGAGAAACTAACTATAAAAAAAAAGCACATATGTAATAAGATAATGGAAAGAAAAATAATTCATCTACCATAACCATGCATCACATTATCACACAACGATTTATCTTCATCATTAAAGTAAAGAACATAAAGACATTCTACCAGATAACTTGACAAAAGAATTAATTTCTCTTACTCATTCCTCCATCATTCATGAAACATGATAGGAAGTAGTTCTTCTCCAAGTCCAATCACATGCATCTGATAAAAATAGATTTTCTTTGGTCTAGAAGGACTTCTCAATTCATAGCAGTCTCAAAATAATTCTTATCAACCAAAAAGAAAGAGTTCTTACAACAACCATCGACCCTTTGCTAATTGGCCGGTGTCTTTATTTATAACATATATTTTTAACTGAAACTAATGGCTAAGTGTAGTTTAAACAAAACAAAAAATCGCCACGTGGCATTATCTTCTAACAACATATTTAATAGTCGTCTTGAGACACTTCTTGGAAAGGGTGGATTCTCTCGTATTCAGTCCAGCTGAAAAATAGTTCTTCACAATTTTGGGCCCATGGAAATATATGTTTTTCCATCGAGGCCGCATATATTCCCTTGATGTCTATTGCATGCACTCGATACTTTACTAAACTGAAATTCAACTGTTGGAGCATGGTTCGGGCTCTGATCGAATTTTCTGTGAATTGTCGCACTTGCCCTGGCCTCGCATTAGCTATCTTTGTGAACTCTTCGGTCCATAGCCCATCTTGTTCAGCATGCATCTTGACCACATCGCTCAGGTCAATGAAATTATCGGGGGTGCCGAACTCGGGGAGCCCGACATCCTTCATTATTTTATTAATTTTGTCCCAGTGCTTCTTACACCTGGTCCATTTTTCTTTGATATCTCGATGTGGGTCCCAAGACATCTTATCTCAGTACTTGGTTGATTTCTTCATGTGATTAATACTACTTTTTCCTATCATATGAATTCCATGTTTTTACTTATCTTAGCCTGTTGGGCCCCAACAACTCCCCCTAAATTTTTACAAAATTTAAAGGGCCCCCATTAGAATCTTGATAATTATAATGAGCTACAGAATCAACTTTTTCAAATAGTTCCATACCTTG
>JZKD02S2136855.1:10176-23132 GCA_000966675.3 Picea glauca | reverse complement strand
TCCAATTTGAGCACTTTGATTTTTTTGTCACTTGTCATATTTTAATGCAACATGCATTGATGTGATTGATTTTTCCTTGATATGTTTGATTCAGGATTAGAGTATTTCTAGTAGGACACATGGCTTATTATTCCATGGTTATTTTGCATAATTATGGTTCAATATATTGTAGTTGGATCATACACATGATACGAGACTAGGATACTAATTGACACTATTTGTATACCATTTTTTAAGAGCAGTTTTGTGGACATTTTTTTCACATGGATGGTCATTTGACCTATCATAGGACAACTAAAACCATTTGTATTGTTTCTTTTCATTTGATTGGGACATCAAACATTTTCAGGAATGTGCCATACTTGTAGTTGATTCACTTCTTATTATTCACTCTCATAATATATTGGATTTCACAATAGTGAACAATTGCATGCATTCTAGTTCATTTGTTTACACAATGGGATTTTATATATTCTATGAGTTTTCAACATTGCGATTTTGTAGTTTTTTAGTAAGATTGGTGAAAACCCCCCTTCTCTCCTAAAGGGTTTGTGACCTCCTGGTCAAGGATATTAATCTCTTGAGTTGTATTATCTCTTTCATACCTTCAATGGCACTGGAACAATTTACAAAGGTCCCCCTTTTCTCCTTAAGCGCAGGTCTTATGGAACCTGCGGGCCCCTTCCCTAGTGCTTTTGTAGACTCAGAACTTTGGGTTCTAGCTCCTTTATGCTAGTCCCTCTCCTTCACTCATCCTCGGGCTATGACCTGGGGCTAATTTCCTGGCGCTTCACGATTTCATACCTTAGCTACCTTGGGTGTAGCTGATCTTCTTTTACGCGAACTTCGAACTAGCGGAGTTACCTGGAACTGGATCTACGGTTCGTGCTCTCTCTGATGATCAACGATGAGGATCTCATCCCACTTAGTGCCTTCGTGAATTCAAGCTCTAGTTGCCTTGCGTGTAGCTAGTCTCTTTCTACGTGGACTCTACACTGACGAAGTTACTTGGATCCATATCTACGGTTTTCTCTCCCTCTGATGACCAACGATGGGGATCCCTTCGCACTTTGCAATTTTGGGAATATTGATTCCTCAATACTCTGAAT
Organism: Picea glauca; assembly: GCA_000966675.3. Classification (NCBI taxonomy): domain Eukaryota; kingdom Viridiplantae; phylum Streptophyta; class Pinopsida; order Pinales; family Pinaceae; genus Picea; species Picea glauca. Next base: position 22,023 of record JZKD02S2136855.1, on the reverse strand, counting down.
CATATGATCCAATAATATCAGAAGGAATGCACGACTAACAACCGGATAAATTTTCCTAGATCCGATGGTCTAGAATGATCTCACTTCCTTTGAACGGATCTATGGTCCAGATGGACTTTGGGTTCTGTAACTTCATAAATTTTTCTTCCTTCACAAAGGTAAACCTTCGAACATGCGGATTTTGAAAGAATTCGAGGTGTAACCTCCTCTCACTTTCTTGATATCTAACAGTTGTTCATGATTTTGATTCCTTCCAAAGGGATCCCAATCGTCACTCCATGACCTTCAAAAAATCTCTCTTTTTTGTTCGATCTTTGTTGTTGTCTCTCCTGATCTTGACTCTGACGCACTCCTTGAAAACTTATAATCTTCGACAAATTTCAGACTTAGTTATTACTCCAAAAGAAATTTCTCTATGCACTCCTTGCGCTTAACAGTCTCAATCTCTCGACACTCAGTCGATTCTTGACCCTGTGCATTCCTTGCAACACTTGGTCTAATATTACCATTGTCCCTTTCGAGATTTTTTGAGTTAAATCTAGGCTCTGTCGACGCAATCCTTGCAAACAATATGCACTCCTTCCATCTGAACTCTTAGAAGAGAAATGATTGGAGCTTATCTAATATTTCACAGACTCATACATTCAACAGTATAATCCATGCATTCATGAAACACAAAATAACATATAAGATTTTAGCAACAACAACGCCACACACATTTGGATCAATTTTCCTTTGTTATCTTCATTCAATGTAAAAATGCTTATAGCTATGAAAAAAACAACAACTAAAAATTCAACAATCTAACAAATTTCAGCTATCATCATGTTCAACAGCCTCATTTGGGCATACAACGCTTCTACTTATCCCAGAGGGATATTAGGGTTCCTTAGAATACCTCTATGCTCCAGAAAAAAAAAAAAAAAAACTCTAACTACTACTTAAGTTTCATTACATTAAATTCTAGGATTGAAACTCCTAGATCACTCACAATCATTCACTCCCAAGCGTTTTGATCTTCTTCAGTTTTCAATGTATTAAAAAAATGATTTGTAGCAAACACCAGCGTTTAAGATTTTGAAATGATTCAAAGGCGCGATAAGGCGCTGAGTTGTCTCTCCACGTGTGCTTGTTGATGATGCTTCTGCATCATACTCCCTTGGAAAAAAATTCATGGACTCATGTCCATGAGCTCTTGCACTAACTTTCCATGCCTCTAGATATCAACTTCATTTACCCAACTAACATCCTCTACTAGGTGTCCCTTCCACTTTACCAAATACTCCAAGTATGTATTTCTCCTGGTCTTCTTACGAATCCTCTGATCAATGATCTTCTCCATCTATGTATTTTCTACTACAGGCATCTAATTCTCCCATTGAATCTCTTTCTGATCTTCTGATTCTTTTGCGTCGTCTTCCCTGTAAGGATATAGGTCTAAAACGTTGATTATGGGTGATATACCCACATCCTATGGGAGATCTATCTCATAAGCATTGGCACCAAATTTCTTTAGGATATTTTATGCTCCTATGTTTTTCAGCTTTAACTCGTTATATGTCCTCGTTAGGAAACTTTCCTTCCTCAGGTGTGCTAAGACTTGATCTCCAACCTCAAACTAAAATTCTCTCCTATGATGATCAACTCTTCGTTTATATTCTTCATTTATGTTTTGCAACTACTCCTTGATCTGATTATGAAGCTTTTGCATTTTTGCAGTGAAGTCTTCTGCTCCAACACTTCTGAATTCACTCTCCTCTAGATCTCTCAATTATAATACTCCTCTTGGCTCCATTCCGTACACTATATGGAATGAACTCTTTCATGTACTTCTGTTCACTGAGTCATTGTATGCAAACTCTGTTTGTGACAGAATTTGATCCCACTGGCTATGATGTTCAGTGACCAAGCTTCTCAGTAATTTCCCTAAACTTCTATTTACCACCTCAGTTTATCCATTTGTTTGAGGGTGATATGTTGAACTAAAAGACAGTTTTGTCCCCAACTTCTTCCATAATGTTCCACAGAAATGACCAACAAATTTTGTGTCCCTATCCGAGACATTACTCCTGGGCAATCCATCAAGTCTCACAACTTCCTTGAAAAACAAATTTGAAACACGTGTTGCATCATTAGTCTTCTGGCATGGGATAAATTGTGCCATCTTTGAGAATCTATCAACTACAAAAAATATGGAATCACTTCCCCTTTGGTTTCTTGGCAATCCCAACATAAAATCCATGCTTATTGCAGCCCAAGGCCTATCTGGAATAGGAAATGGATGATACAGTCCAGTGTTTTGTTTCTTTCCTTTTGCATACTGGAAAATCTTACATTTGTTCACAAATTTCTTCACCTCTTCTCTCATACCTGGCCAATAGTATGAACTATTCAACTATGCAAATGTCTTCTCATGGCTGAAATGTCGTGCTAGACCTCCACTATGTATTTATTTCAACAGATTTTCTCTCATTGAGTAGCTTGGTATGCACAACTAGAAACCCTTAAAGAAAAATCCATCTTGAATCATATACTCTGTCCATTGGATTCTTTCTCTGAGCACATGATTTTCACATGCTTCATATGCTTCTTTAAAATATGGATCATCATGATACATATCCTTAAGGTGTTCAAACCCCAAGGTTTTCACTTGAAATTCCTGTAGAATCAGACATCTCTCATTCAATGCATCAACAACCTTGTTAGCATTACCAGAAACATGTTTAATGACAAAATTAAAAAAATTCATAAACTCTATACACTTAGCATGTCTCTGATTCAACTTCTCCTGTTTGGTTATGAATTGTAAAGCCTGATTAGCATTGTACAAAAACAATTCCTTTGGTACAAGATAGTGCCTCCATTTCTTCAAGGCTTAAATTATTGCGTAAAATTCCTTATCATATGTGGAGTACTTCCTCTTAGTCTCATTCAGCTTCTCACTAAAATATGCAACAGACCTATTATCTTGGCTTAAGACCACTATAATTGCAACTCCACTTGCATCACATCTTACATGAAATGTTTTCTTGAAATTTGGCAAGACCAGAATTGGTTGTTCTATTATCTTCTCCTTCAATATTTTCAAGCTTTTCTCAGCTTTTTATGTCCACTGAAAAGACTTGTGACTCTTCTTCACCATATCCATGATTTGTGCACCAACCCCACTGAAATTTTTGATGAACTTTCGATAGAAACTTGCTAATAGATGGAAGATTCTCACTTCAAATATACTTCTTGGTGATGGTCATTCCTTGATTTCTCTCACCATCTCTAAATCCATCTTCAATTCATTTGAAGAGATCACAAAACCCAAATATATGAGTTATGTATTCATAAAAGAGGACTTATTCGGAGTAATCAACAAATTCTCTTGCTGCAGTCTCCTCATCAGTAAGGTCATATGTCTCAAATGCTCCTCTTTAGTTTTTCTAAATGCTAATATATCATCCAGATATACAATCACAAAATTACCAATGAAATCTTTCAGTACTTCATTCATCAAACTCATAAAAGTACTTGGTGCATTTGGTAATCCAAATGGCATAACAAGCCACTCATACAACCCCTCATTTGTCTTAAAGGTTATTTCCCACTCATCACCTTCTCTCATCCTTATCTGGTGATATCCACTTTTCAAATCTATCTTAAAAAAGAATTTTTCTCCACTTAAACAATACATTAAGTCATCCATTCTTGGTAAAGGAAATCTATACCTGATGGTGATCTTGTTTATGGACCTTGATTATGTACACGTTCTCCAGCCTCTATCCTTCTTCGGGATCAACACAGTTGGTACTGCGCATGGACTCAAGCTCTCTCTGAACAAACCCTTGTATAACAAATCCTGGACTTGTTTCTTGACCTCTTCATTCTCTTGAGGTGTCAATCTGTATGTTTCTTTGTTCGAAAAACTTTCTCCTGGTATCAAATCAATATGATAGTTGATACTTCTGATGGGTGGCAATGAGTTAGGAAAATCATCCACTATTATCTCAACAAAATTCTCCAACAAATCTTGAAATTCCTCAGGAAAATCACCCATAAAGTACTTGTAAGGAAAATTATGGGTTTCCTCACCACAACAAATTGCATCTCATGTTCTTTCTTGACTTCACTCAAGATCTCCTTCCCACTCATGAGAAGTATGCTTGTGATGGATTCTTCCTTTACTTTCTTCTCCTCTATTGGCAACAACAAGTGTGTCCTACCATTCTTCTCCAAAGTGTAATTATTTTTTCTCCCAACATGAATGACACTCCTATCAAACTGCTATGGTATTCCCAACAAAACATGACATACATCCACGGGAATCACATCACACAAAATTTCATCTCTATATCCTCCTATTTTAAATTCGACGAGGCATTGTTTAATTACCATTACCTGGTGTCATTTTTGCAACCATCAAACTTGATATGGCTTTGGATGTGCAGTTGTCTCCAACTCCAATTTCTCCACCATCTCTGTGGATACTAAATTATCAGTACTCCCATTGTCAGTTATCACTTTGCATACTCTATCTTTAGTCTTGTAAGAAGTCCTAAACAAATTGTTCCTCTGCACTGTCATTTCAACCTCTGGTTATGGTTTCAAGAGAACATTCTTCAACATCAAATAGCTTCCATCTTCTGCTCCTTATGTTTCAAAATTTAGCTTCTGAGCTTCTAAAATATGAGCTTCACCTCCTTATTTATTTTTCTCGGGACATTCCCAAGACATGTATCTTGTCTTTCCACATGCATGAAACCTTACCTCTCCTCCTCTGCTTCTTCCTCTTTCTTTAGAAGAATAATTTATTCCACCACTTTGTCTCCCTCGAGAACTTCCTCCTCTTTCTGAGTGACTATGTGGTTTCTCAGTCTCATCCTTAGGTTTCTATGCCTTGTCATGGGAAAATCCTTTATCTTTTCTTAGGCTTCTGCCTCTGTTTCATTGACTCTATTTTCTGGCCAACTTATCCTCTGCCTTCAGAGAAATCTGATAAGCATCCTCTACTGTCCTTATTAACATCATGTTGATCTCATCCTAGATTTCATACTTCAAGCCATTTATATACCTGGAAACTTTTTGCTCACCCTTCTCTCATTGTCTAGTCCTGATATTAATCTTGTAGAACTCCTATGTGTATTATTTCACTGTCATATCCCCTTTTGTCTTAGGTTCTGCAACTTCTTGAACATATTTATCTAATAATCCTTGGGTATGAATTTAGCCTTCATCTTGGCTACCATTCTGTCCCAATTCTTTATCTTTTGTTTTCCCTTACTTCCCCTATCATCCTGCAGTTCATCCCAACATAGTGTTGCATGCCCTTTTAACCTAGTGACAACATGTCTCACCTTCTTTTCCTCATCAACATCCTCATAGTCGAAATATTTGTCCATGGATCTTATCTAATCTAACAACTCTTCAACATCCAAATTTCCTTCATATATTGGGATGTCTATCTTTTCTCTAGCTCCCAATTTAACAACTTCTCTCAGAAAGTGTTCCTTGACAACATTTTCCCTTGCAGATTCTTCAACTTCTATTTCTTCACTTTCTACATCACTGATGTCTCCAACATCAGGTGTTCTCCTCTACGCCACTTCCAACACCTCCAATATTGCATGTAGCTCTCTCATTTCTCTTTCTACAGTGCGATTGGCTACAGGTGGCTCCACACGTCTCCTTAGTGGCATTGTGATGACGGTTTACCACACACAAAGTACAACTTTGAGCTCTTTCTAAGATACCTGAAAACAATTTCAGGCTTTGATACCACTTGGTGCAAACCCCCCTTCTCTCCTAAAGGGTTCGTGACCTCCCAGTCAAGGATCTTAATCTCTTGAGTTGGATTAGCTCTTTCATACCTTCAATGGCCCTGGAACAATTTACATAGGTTCCCTTTTTCTCCTTAAGCATAGGTCTTATGGAACCTGCAAGCCCCTTCCTTAACGCTTATGTAGACTCAGAACGTTGGGCGCTAGCTCCTTTCTGCTAGTCCTTCTCATTCACTCATCCTCAGGCTATGACATGAGACTAATCTCCTGGTGCTTCACGATTTCGGACCTCAATTGCCTTGGGTGCAACTGATCTCCTTTCACGCGAACTCCAAACTAACAGAGTTACCTGGAAATGGATCTATGGTTTTCATTCCCTCCGATGACCAACGTCGATGATCTCATCGCACTTCGCACCTTCACGACTTCGGGCTCCGTCTCCCTTTCGTGAAGCTAGTCTCTTTCTACGCAGAATCGGAACTGACAAAGTTACTCAGAACCAGATCTACGGTTCGCTCTTCCTCCGATGATCAATGATGGCGATCTCTTTGCACTTCGCGATTTAAGGAGCCTTGATTCCTCAATACTTGGAATCCTCTGATCCACGAATCTCCGAAGGAACTCACAACTAACAACCACGTAACTTTTTCCAGATCCAACGGTTTGGAACGATCTCACTTCCTTTGAATTGATTTAGGGTCTAGATGGACTTCGGGTTCTGTAACTTCAGAAATTTTTCTTCTTTTGCAAATGGAAACCTACAAACATGAAAAATCCGAAAGACTTTGAGGTGTAACCTCCTCACACCTTCTTGAGATCGAACGGTTGTTCATGATCCAAATTCCTTCCAAAGGGATCTCAACCGTCACTCTGTGACCTTCAACAGATCTCTCCTTTTTTGTTGGAGCTTTGTCACTGTCTCTCCTGAGATTGAATCTAACGTGATCCTTGCGAACTTGGAATCTTCGACAAATTTCAGAGTTAGTGATTTCTCCAAAATAAATTTCTCTACGCACTCCTTGTGCTTAAGAGTCATGATCTCTGGACACTTAGTCGATTCTTGACCCTGTGCACTCCTTGCAATAGTCAGTCTAAGCTTCTCGTTATCCCTTCCAAGATTTTCTGAGTTAAATCTAGGCTCTGTCGACACAATCCTTGTAGACAATATGCAGTCCTTGCATCTGATCTCTTAGAAGAGAAACGATTGGAGCTTATCTAATATTTCACAGACTCATACATTAAACAGTATAATCCATGCATTCATGAAACAAGAAATAGTAGAGAAGATTTTAGCAACAACAACTCCACACAGATTTGGATCAATTTTCCTTTGTTATCTTCATTCAATGTAAAAATGATTATAGCTATGAAAAAGAAACAACTAAAAATTCAACAATCTAACAAATTTCAACTATCCTCATGTTCAACAGCCTCATTTGGGCATACAATACTTCTCCTTATCCCAGTCCCAGAGGGATCTTAGGGTTCCCTTCGACTACCTCTATGCTACAGGAAAAGCTCTAACTACTGCTTAAGTTCTGTTACATTAAAGTCTAGGAGTGAAATTCCTAGATCACTTGTGATCATTCACTTCCAAGCATTTTAATCTTCTTCAGTTTTCAATCAGTTCAAAAAATATATTTACAAGAAACACTAACGTTTAAGATTCCGAAATGATTCAAAGGCGCACTAAGGCATTGAGTTGTCTCTCCACGTGTGCTTGCTGATGATGCTCCTGCATGAAAGATCTTCATTGAAGCTTATCCTAGAGTTTCAGATTGAAGACTTGAGGGAGGATTTCTAGCCTATGACTCACTATACCATCATGAAATCCTACACCACCTTTATGTATTTCACATTATATGAAATAGGTTTTATCGTAAGTGCATATTTTAGATCCTATTTTACCTCCTCTTAGCCTTATCTTTTGATTAGGTGTCAGTGTGAGAGTAAATCTATTTTTTTGAGGTGGTTACATCGTTGTACTATAAATTTATATCACTGGAATGAATATTAAGAAGACAATGGCTTAAATATTTTCTTGCCAAGCTCTTTTGTCTTGTTCTGTGTTCTATTTCTTAACTTTCCATCCATCCTTCTCATTTTTCCATTGACTTTGATGATTTCTTTCTTCCATAATTTAATGGAACTCTACAATTTGTTTTCCATTTCCTTGTTAATTTAAGAATGAGTGATTGCCATAAATGCATACAAACTTTGACAACTATGTGCAAAAAAATATTTTGGTATCAATTTAACCTAAACAAAAATATATTTAATAAATTACTAGCTCTAGTGAAACCAACTTTATATATACATGATCTTCAAATTTTAATGCAACAAATTACTAAGATAATTTAAAATAATTAAATATACATCAATAAAGAGTGCAATGATAATATTGAGAAGAAAATCAAGTTGGATTTTCACCCAACAAGTATAAATAAAGAGTGCAATGATAATATTGAGAAAAAAATCAAGTTGGATTTTCACCCAACACGTATAAATAAAGAGTGCAATGATAATATTGAGAAAAAAATCAAGTTGGATTTTCACCCAACAACAAGTATAGACCTAAACAAAAAAACCCAAAAACGAATTAACCATTCAATTATTCAAAGAATTTCAATTTCATAATGAAATATACATAATATAAAAAAAATACAAAACTATATGTTCCATTTTTTCCATATTCTTTGTATTACATAATGTATAGAAATTTAAGGAATACGAGGGAACATAAAATGAAAAAAATGATATATAAACTACCAGATAAAAAGTGCAATGATAATATTGAGATTTTCACTCAACAAGTTAAAATGTACAATAAGTATAGACAAAAGAAACCAAGAATAAATTAACCATTAAATTATTTAACCAATTTCAATTTCATGATAAAATATAAATAATATAAAAAAATACAGAACTTATGTTCCATTTTTTCCATATTTTTTGTATACAATAAGTATAGACAAAAGAAACCAAGAATAAATTAACTATTAAATTATTTAACCAATTTCAATTTCATGATAAAATATAAATAATATAAAAAAATATAGAACTTATGTTCCATTTTTTCCATATTTTTTGTATTACATAATGTATAGAAAATTTAAAAATACGAAAAAAAACATAAGAAAATAAATCATATATAAACTATTGAATTGTCAAATTTTGCTACTACACAACACATTGTTTTGTTTGGTTGTGCTTTTATGATAAAATCAGCATAACAAAGTTACATTGAAAATATTAATATGGTCCATTTTTCTTGCTACATGAGCAATGCTTAAATTACACATATTTTAAGATGTCCTCAATATAACATTTATTATCACTTTGGTCCAATGTGAAAATCACCTACATTTTAGGATGACCCATGCTACTGAGCGCTCCGATAAATGTGAAGTGAATCTCTCTTTAGCATCATTCTAACAACCATAGATTTAGTTTATCAATAACTCTTTTCAATATAAACTATAAAAACATTAAACTCTTTTCAATATAAACTATAAAAACATTAAATTAAATTATAAATATGTGAATATAAACTATAAAAACATTAAAGTCTTTGTAATATAAACTGTAAAAACATTAAATTAAATTAGAAATATATGAACTAGCTCACATATATAAACCTTTTTACAACTTAAATATTTAGATAACAATTAAAAATTAATTGTTAACATTGATTTAGTTAATCAATAACTCTTTTCAATATAAACTATAAAAACTCTAAATTAAATTTTAGATAAACATTTTCAACAACCTAAATGTTTACCTTAATATTTTTAAATTGATAACAATTAAAAAATAATTATTAACATTTAATTCATATCATTTTAGGTTTAATTTTTTCTGGTTAAAAATTTGATTTAAAAAAATAATGATATATTTATAGTTTTTAGTTTTAATATAAAACAAGTTATATTTTTTATAATAATAATAATAAATGAAATATTTAAATTTTAAAAAAAGTCATATAATAATTTAATTTAATTATTAAATTAAAGTTATGTTTTTTTATAAGTATTATAATGAAATAAACAACTCCTAGTTCATAATGCAATAAGTAGGTTTTGAAGTTGATGGATTGACCATTCTATTACAAATAAGAAGAAATTATTTGTTCATTCTCTGCGATGAAGACGGATGGGAAAACCTTTAATCAAATAAGGTAATGGAAAATATGAAGTACGATCATCAGCAAGTGCTTCCCATCTGCAATTTACATAACAATGATCAACATAATTATTAATATTAATTTTTTTCCATACTTATGACTTCACCATCTAGTTTGTTAGTTGGATGCTTGTAAAGTATTGTAAATCTATGGAAATATTCTTCATGATAGTGGTCTAAAGTTTTAATTATGGTGAAATAAGTGTAAAGAGGAAAAACAAACCTGAATCTTGTGATAAATATGTGAAGAAAAAGTGACAACTCTAGTTTAACTAGATGGGACCCTGGACACAGCCTAGCCCCAGCTCCGAAAGGCAAAAATAAGCTATCATTGGATACATCCTGAAAATTTATGGATAAGTTTAGTTATGCTAATATTTTACAATGCACACTTTTAAATTTAGAATGAGTCATAAATATGAACCTACTTTATCCAATTGCCATCGCCATGGATTAAATGTGAGAGCTTGATTGTGGAAATTTTCTTGTAGATGTGTAGCAGTCATAAAAGCAAAGACCACCCATCCTTTTGGAATGAGACAATCTGTAAAAATGATGGATGAAAATTATGTTAATATCAATAATGTTATACACATAATTTAGGAAAACTATGTAAGTCATCAAACATTATGAAATAAACAATGAACAATACCTTTCACTTTAGTGTCTTCTTTAACTTCTCTAAACATCCCTGAGGCAAAGTTACCGAGTCGAAGTGTTTCATTTATAACCTGTGAAGAATAAATAAAATTGAAATCACAACCTATATATCCATATTTCATATTTTGAATGAAAAAATAAATTCATAATAATTCTAAAAAAACTTTTCTAACCACTTTAAGATAGTTAATAAATTGTCAATCATGTCCTTGCTAATATGAAATCATGTCCTTGTTAATATGAAATTTAGGTGAAAGGAAAGGAAAGCAATAGATAACATACACATTGAGTGAATTTCATTGATTGGTAATCATTCCAATCAAGTTTCTTACGATCACCCTTGGCTTTTAGTATAGCATCATGTTCTTCCTATCATACCAATATAAAATACTTATTTTGTGATTTTATAAATCTAAGTTTTTAGTAAATTTAAAAAAAATTGAAAATGAAGAAGCTATAAATACCTTCATATGCTTGAATGAAAAACTTACTAGCAAATATGAATGTCAAAACAAGAAAGGTGATGAATCTATAGATACTTTCATTTTCTCTAATGCTTTGGGGCAATTAGTGAATGTTATGGTTTGAAATTCTATGTTCAACACAACAAGAAAGGAGAGAAATCTATACATACCTTCATTTCCTTCAATGCCTTGGGACAATTAGTAAGAAAATTGATAGAAAATGTCATGGCTCTAGAGGAAGTTTCATGTCCAGCAAAGAGCAAAAATAAAATAAAATCACAAATAATTTCATCGGAAATGAGCCCCTCTTTCAGAAGTTTGTTTAACAAATCATTGTGGACAAGTTCAGGATGATTCCTCCTCTCTCTTATTATGCCTGAAATCTTTCTTACGAGAAGCTCCCTCGCCTACATCATCATAAAATGAACTTATTTTAATTCATTAAATCTCTGTTTTAAAAATAACGTTATCTTAATTCATTAAATCTTTTTATTTTCATAACTAGAAAAATAGAGTGTATTTTACAATTTTAATGAAAGAGATATGAACGATAACAGTGGGTAACATTTATCGAAAGAGATCTCAATGGGTAATAGTGAGTGGGTAATATGGATGAAAGATTACCATGAATCTGTGTTAAACAAAGTGTTATACCTCAACAGTTTGAATATGTGAAAAGTGGGACAAATTGTTATACCTTAAGCCCCTTTGCATAGGTGGAACCTGGGATTTTGATGGGAATAGCAACCACTGCATTGCTAAAGTGAACGAATAGC
>JZKD02S2136843.1:10217-21013 GCA_000966675.3 Picea glauca | reverse complement strand
TAAATTTACCATATCATTTCACATTTTTACCATTGAGTTCCAAAAACCCTCATTTTACCCTTTGCATTCGGTGTCGATTTCCAGGAGCTATGGGTGATCATTTGACGAGCCATCAGCAGCATCTTGGTAAGTTCTTCATTCTTGATCTTTTCATGGTTTAAAAATTTGATTTCATTGGTTAAAAGTTCTATTTTAAGTTAGTTTTTTGAACCATATTTGCGTGGAGGCATTCTCGCAAGTGGCCCATACGGGACCTGCGAGAATGAATCATTCTCGCAAGTGGGCCTTAAGATGCCTGCGAGAAGTTCGCACTGTGCATAATATGGCACCTGCAAGCAGCGCAGAACTCAAAAAAATTTAAAAAGTTTAGCCAATAGAAAAGATTCATTTCATGAATAAGATCATTAATCATGTTTGTATGTTTCTTATGCAGGTAAATAGCCACAACCATGGTTCTTGAGTGGCAAGAACGAGAACATGAGGAAGCTAACACAAATGCCGAGAATCACCCTCCCACCATAGCTTCACTAAGAGACTGTGGTCTCTTAAAATACTTCTGTATCCCGGGCATGAGAGCCCAAGTCCGATTACTGAGTATCTAGTCCGAATGTGGGATCCAGACCAGCAAGTTTTCATTGTAGGAGCTCGCACATTAGCCATTGACATCGAGGACATATATTTCTTGACCGGATTATCCAGGCATGGGTCCTAGGTCAGTTTGACCGGCAGCAGAGCAGGCGGGTTAAAAATGAGTGAATATTGCAACCAATACTGTGTACCTGAGGCTGAAAGAAAGAAAGGGAAAGTGGCAATCTGGGGAGTAATTGACTTGACTCTCCGCACTATTCTCTTCACGATTGCTCGTATGGCTGGAAGTGTCGCTCCCCATATGGCATTGTAGATCTATTTCCAGTACGCCATCAAGTGTACTGAGCCTCGAGTATTTAACTGGGTTGATGCAGTGTTGCGCAGTATTAAAAGACAATTGACCAAGTGCAGGCGGGGTGAAATGAAACAATTTGGATATGGATCTTTGTTAGTGTCTTTCTTCCTCGAGAGAGTCCCTGTGCTTAGACTACAGGCTGAGTGGAACTTTCCGGGTCCTAGGGATCTGAGGATGTTACGATGGTGTCGGATCATGGCCCGACACGTGGTAGGACCAATCGTCAAATATGATGATATTTTCTTTGACTGGTTGCAAAACCAGATGCTGATGGTCGATGACTACGCATATGCCGGGTTGGATTTCCAAGGAGATCCAAATCTAGCACTACTTGAGGACGCTCAGTGGGGAGACCTCGGTAAGAAGTACACAAAATTTTTTGTTTTTAAATGTTTTTGAATTTTTATCATATTTAAATGTTTTTGTTTTATAGATTTATCCGAAGACTAACATAAAATATTTGTTGATAACACGGACATTGGACCGTATAGACCTGCTGGCAGTTCTCCTATCCGGCGACGAGGAGAAGAAGAAGCAGTATTACCTCAGTATGTCGAAGATTACCAAGTGGTGGAACAGAACCTAGAAGGCCTGACAGCAGACATTCCAGATATGACTCTGGAAGAGGTTCCACGACGCGATCAACATCATACTGTAGGGGTTTCAGCAGCTATGGGTCGACTGCTCCGCAGGGTAGCTAGGGAAGTTATGTGTTACCGTGAACGTCATCTGTGACGTCACTATGTAGAAGCTATAAGCTTCAATTTTTGATATTTTGGTCTTCGGACAAACATTTTGTAAAAACAAACTCTTTTGATCGTTATATATATACAGACGGCTTCTACCGGTTTACTTTACATTGTGTGAATTGTAATGTGTTTGATTTATAAATGATTTAAATGTCTATCCAATACATAATTAGCTAAAGCATCTGTTAATGTATTAAGACATCTAGGAATATGTTGATATTCAATGTGATCAAAATACCGTTCCAAGAGGTGAATCCGCAAATATACCCTTAATAAAGTAGGACTTCGAATAGAGTAGACATTACTTAGCTATAGTACTACAAGGTGCGAGTCAAGTCACACAACCAAATGACGAATTCTGAGAGAGATAGCATCAACCAATAATTCAATAACGGCACTATACTCTGCGATGTTGTTGGTTGCTCGGCCAAGACATACACCTCATAAAGATATAAGCTCATTTGTTGGGGCATAGATTGCCCATGCAGCGGAAGCTAGATTCCGAGTACTACGGCTAGCACCATCAGGGAAGCCAATATAAGGTAGCGAATATTCTGACATCTGGCAATCAAACACAATGTCATGTAAGGGCAGAGACCAGATAATGTCAAAAGCAAACTAAAGTAACACACACACAGTATGATACATAAAAATACAAGTACTCTTGCACAAATAACTTATGCATAGTACTTCTTCAAGTACAACCCATTCCTGCGTTCACTCAAAGGTATACCATCGTAATCAACCAGCCCATACGCTCCTTTTTCCAAAACTTTGCGAACAATGTAAGGACCACGCCACATTGGTTTGAATTTCCCAGCTCCTAAGACATCTTTATCTTGTTCATACAGAAGAACAAGATCTCCTTCAGAGAAAACACGAGGCTTGACATGCTTGTCATACCGTGCCTTAACACATTTCTTTTGGGCTTCTATTACTAGAGTAGCATCACGGAGAGTCTCGTCTAATCGCATCAGATACAACAAACGTTCCTCTTCAGCATAAGTATTGGGTAAGAGTTCGGCAGCTAGCTTCAGAGAAGGTATTTCACATTCTATTGGCAGAATGGCTTCCATGTCATAGAATAATCGACAGGGCATAAACCCCATAGCGGATTTAACAGATGTTAGATATGCTCACAATGCCGAAAACAACATCGTGTGCCAGCTAGTTTTATGAATTCCTATCATCCGTCGAATCAAAGTTATAAGAACCTTATTGATTTCTTTGACCTGACCATTAGCTTGCGGATAATAGGGTGTTGAGCTATCATGACGAAGACCCAACTTTTCCGTAAGTTCAGACATCATAAAATTCCTAAAATGACTACCGTGATGGGTAACGATAGCCTGAGGAACACCAAAATGAGTTATGACATGGTTGAAAAGAAATAACATTGTAATCTTTTCAGTATTATCGAATGTTGGCATCGCCTCGGCCCACTTTGTAAAGTAATCAACAGCTACAATAATGTAACCATGCCCCCCAGCTGAGTGAGGGTGACATGTCATGGAATAAATGCCCCATTTTTCAAAAGGACTAAGTGAGACTACAGGATGAAGGGGAGCAGGATGCGACCGAATTTTCTGGTTGTAGGTCTGGCAGGCATGACACTTCTGAATAGCAGTAATGCATTCATTGAACAAGGAAGGCCAAAAATATCCCACGCGTAAGATATTCTGGGAAGTAGCATACCCAGACATATGACCACCACATGCTCCAGAATGGCAGTCATTCAAAGCTTTCTCGGCTTCATCAAAAGTCAAACAACATCGAAAAACAGAGTCAATGCCTCGACGGTAAAGAGTATCTCCAAGGATAATATATTGACGCGCTTGATAACGGATACGACGTCGTTCGGTGCTAGACAAAGAAGGCCAAAAAGTTTGAGTTTGGAGATATATAATGATATATCCATACCAAATATCGTCAATACTGATAAGGAAAAGTGATTCATCAGGTAATGAATCTACTACTACATTTTCCGTGGAAGAGTGGGGAAAATCACAAATTAACTCAGCAAAAACTAAGGATTTCTTCGACGTGGCGTGATTTAATTCCAAATCGAACTCCTGGAGAATAACAATCCACTTGGAGTACTTTCCCCCCAGCAATTGACGTGTCAAAATATGTTGCATGGGGTTACAATGTGAAATCACTGTAGTTTTCCTGGAGAGAATATAATGGCGAAAATGTTGAACCGCTTGAACAGCAACCAAAGCCAGTTTTTCAACATGTTGGTACTTGATTTCAGTTGAAGTAAGACTTCGACTCAATTAATATATAACATGTTCATTGTGTGCATCATCCTCTTGAATGAGAACCATGCCGATAGTATACTCGGAAGCAGCTAGATAAAGAAAGTAATCCCGACTATAATAAGGAGGGAAAAGAAGTGGAGCTTTCGTGAGGGACAACTTCAAAGCTTCAAAAGCGTTGTTGGCAACTTTATCCCAGACAAACTCTGAACCTTTCTTTAGAAGACGTGTAAAACCACGAGTAATCTCGATGTAATTATGGATGAAACGACAAAGAAAGTTTTCTTTCCCCTGCAAACTTTGTAACTAGCACAGTGAAGAAGGAGGAGGAAGGTTAAGAATCAGCTCAACCTTTATAGGATCTACCCGGATCCCTTGACGTGAAACAATGAAACCTAGAAGACGGTCGGACTCTACACAAAAGATGCATTTATGAGGGTTTAAATGAATGCGATAGAACCGGCAATGAACGAAAATTTCTTGGAGATGATTGGGATGATCGACTCAACGTAAAGAATGAGTTGTCAAATCGTCCAAATAAGGTTGAACGATATGCTCTATATCATGAAACGCATAAGACATAACACGTTGAAACATCGTGTCCGCATTCTTAAGACTGAAGGGAAGTTTTCTATAGTCGAAAGTACCCCAAGGACAAATAAAATCAGTTTTATGTTGGTCCTCAGGAGCGATGTTAATTTGATTATAGCCTAAAAATCCATCCATGAGAGAAAAGATTTCACTGTCGGCACAGTCATCGATGATCTGGTCGACGAAAGGGGTTGGAAATTTGTCTTTCATATAGGCTTTGTTAATATCCCAATAATCAACACAAACACGTATACTACCACCTTTATTATCAATCGGTACAGGGTTGGAAACCCATTCTGTCAGAGCCACGGGATAAATAAAACCGGCTTTGAGAAGTTTTTCAACTTCGAGTTTGATAGCTTCCGCTTTACGTGGATGGACCGGACGAAGGCGCTGCCGGACTGGTTTATCTCTAGGTTATGTTTTTATCTCATGCACAACAATAGCAGGGTCGATACCTGGCATCTCTTCGTAACTCCAGGCAAAGATATCACGAAATTCTTTAAACAAGGAAGTATAAGTGACAATTTCTTCGGGAGAACACGAAGCTCCAATATGAACATTTTCAACTATCCCAGGTTTAACTGATATATCAATGGGTATCGTGGGAGAAATATTATTGAGGTTCCCTTCCGCAAACACATCACATGTAGATCCGAGAACGGTCGATATGACAACAACGGTCGACGAAGTCGAAATCCGCTGATAATTCTCGAGAGTGTGTTGTTCCAGAAACAGTATGGAACGATGATTCCCATCATCCCAAGGGGTGTCCTCCATGACGGACATGATCATATCGTTAGTGGGAAAGATGACACAGAAAGGATCGAGAGACAACTCCTCAAGAGAGGGCATAGAAGGTGTTGTCGATTGAATCGCATGATAAGCAGACTCAACCGGACTTAACGGCATGGTGTCACCGAAACGAGTATGATCTCCAGGATCAGGGACTATCCAAGGGTCGGCAGACACAGGAAGTTCATGAGGTACAACAAAGATCATATTAATAGAAGCAATTGACGAGCGTGGAATATCGGGTGGTGGTAGTATGGGGAAAGTGCCCATTAACGAGGAGTCTTTTAAAAGTCCTACACCGACATTCTCGTAACCCGGTGGATTTTTAGCTATAAATGGCACGTTGCCAGTACGAGTATCAGAATTAAAGAAGGCAAGTTGATCAACCGTAACCACCTTTCCTTGATGAGGAAATCGCATGACACGGAAAAGTGTTGACACAATAGCACGCATAGAATCTATCCAGCTACGACCAAGTAGAAGATTATAATCCAGGGGAGCATCGAAAACTTCCACTTCAACTTGGACTGTCTTACCTTCTAGAGTAACAGGCAATGATGGAAGAACATCGTAAGGCTTGACACCTGAGCCATTAAAGGCTTTCAAAGTATTTTGTGATTCATTTAAAGGAGGAGAGCCAATGGCTTTCCAACAAGTAAAATAAATTACACACGTAGAGGCACCCTCATCAATAACAGTTCAGCAAATATTTTTGTCTGAGACAACAACTTGTATCTAAAATGAAAGTTGAGGGGGTAACCTTGGAATATGATCTTCCAAGTCAAAGACTATTAGATTTGTATCTGTAGGATCAATTCCACCTATAGATTTCAACAGAGCCCTTCGTTGTGCAGGACAAGACTGAAGGACTTCAAGGGCAGACATCGTTGAAGGTGCTTGGGCCAGATCTTCGACAATACTATAGTTTTGGGCCGCACGAGCATGCGGATTGAAGGCCGATTTGCGAATAACACCCTTAGGGGGTCGTAGGACTGTATCAGATCTCGGTCGTTCGAGATGAAGAGGACCGTTGGTAGGTGGAGTCGGTGGAGAGGGTTGTACCAAAGCAGGAGGTAAATCGTCAACCTTCTCCTTAGATGGAGAATAATCTTTGGCTCTAGTTGTGATGGCAACGTCATTGTTCTTAGAATCACAGTGCACATCAAAACATATGATGTCATAGAAGTAGATGGTTGGTCGTGGATGAACAACTGGGCCTGTTGCTGAGATGGGAAGGGTTGGGACAAGAATTTCGGCGTAGATGGTTTCGGTGTTCCTTGAAGGAACTTAGTAACTTCGGCACGTCGAGGACAATCCTTCGTGTAGTGATCGTCACCACAGATAAGTCAAGGGTAGCATAGTTTGCGCTTATCCCGGTCTTCAACAGCAGGGGTTTTAGTTTGCTCATTTTGATTATTATTTTTACTCTCCTTATTCTTGCCTCTTCCTTTCTATGATTTATTTTTACCGGTCGGTGTAGACTGAACAATGTTCACTTCAGAAGTTTTACCGGTGTAAGGGGCAGGAGACAGAGAATTTTGAACATTATAAGAATTGGATTTAGGGGTTGTAGTTGAAACAGAATGTGAGTGGGTATGAGCAGTACCAATCACGCCATCAGCTGCATGCGAGGAAGCTAGAGCAATTGAAGTGTTGGAAGTACCAGGACGAGGTAGTTCAGGTAGTAAATCATAAGGTGTTCCCGTTTGCGAATAAACGAGATCAAGATACTAAGCCCGACTTATAGCCTACTCCTCTATAACAACACCACCCATAGCAATGTCTTTACCAATTTCGTTCACGAAAGATTTCGTAAACCATTCTGCCAGTAACTGATCAGGGAGTTCAAGTTTAATGAGACGTCATCTCCTTCGCCACTCATGAATATGATCTGAGATATGAGTGCCTTTAGTTTGTTTGAAATAACTCAAGATCTCAATCCCAGTATTGTAATGGATCGGTAACTAGTAATGTGTGAGAAAAGCCATAGCTAAGCTGTTGAAATCAGAAAAGAAACCTCATGGCAATTCAATATACCACTTTGCGGTCGAACCGGTAAGGGTTCATTGAAAAAGACGTAGACGAATGGATTCATCCATCAGCGAGTTGGACAAACACCATAAATGAAAAGTCATGACATGATTATTTGGGTCCTCTCCCGCTTTGCCATCGAATTTCGGAATATTCGATGGAAGTTTAGCAGGAATAGCAAGCCATTGGGGAGAGTGACGAATAGGATCGTTTAGAATCCTAGATAAATCTGGAAAATCCAAAGTAGAAAGAAAAGGTAACTATCGATTCACTTGTGGGTACTGGTGACTTTGGGGTGGAAGCCCTGTCGACAAACCAGTAGGACCATAAGCAGACTGTCTGTAGAGGGAATACCCTGGTTGATTTGGTGGTGGCCGGATAGGATAGTAGCCCCAAGGATTGTAACCTTGAGTTTGAGTAGGAACCTGAGGCTGAGTAGTGTGACTCTGACCCCAAATAGGATTAGTTACACCCAAATAAGGTTGGCCCACGGTAGGGACAGTTTGTTGCCCCCCAACATTTTGAGGAAATTTTTGTAGAATCTGATTCCAATACTGGGCCAATTCAGGAGGTATATTTTGTCCAAAAGGTGAGGTTGGTCCCCCTACTGTAGGTATAGTTCCACCTGGAAGTTGTGTACCAACCGTAGGTTGTGTAGTAACAGTGTTGTGTCCGGGAAAAGGAAAAGGAACCGTACCACCCTGTCCACCAACAGGAATCTATAAGTTTGGGGAAACAGTCGGGATAGTGCCACTAGGATTAAAATTACCAGTAGGAAACTGAGGGAGTGTCGGAATAAAACTAGGAATAGGATTCCCAGGAAAAGGAGGACCACCTAGAGAACTGGATGGGGTTTTCGGAGGTGTTGGATTGGAAGCATTCAACGCATGGTAACTGGGTGGTAATGTCAGGATGACATCAGGAATTCGCTGGGTATTGATAGGAGCAAGAGTAGTTGCAGTAATTTTGGTTTGGACACTCATAGTATTCGCGAGATGGGCCATCTCGGGAGGGAGAACAAACTGATAAGTGGTAGTCTCGGGTGTAGTTTCTGTCTCAGAAGACACAGGAGGGTTGATTTCGTAGACAGGGGGTGACTCAGTACCGAAAAGAACTCGTCGAAAATCACCTGACCAAAAAGGATCTTGGCCTACTACACCAGGAGAAGGCCCAACAGTTGATTCAGAAGATGTAACAATGTCTTTGTTAGAAGAATTTAATCGCACAACAGGTCGTTCACCACGGCGAATGCGATAGTCCTCTCTAGTATTGGTAATTCGAAAATCTTCGAGAGAGTTAGTTCGTTCGACCTGTGGAGGTGGTGCAGTGATAACCGGAACGTCACTTGTTTCCCCGTGTGGTGGAGTAACCACTGGGACTTCAGTCTGATGGGGAGAACCCTTAGGTGTACCAGTAGGCGAGGGTTGAGAATCGTCCAGTTGCTCTGGAGATAAACCTTGCATTCTACGAGAACGTCGTGGGGGAGATCTAGGAAGCAATCACCAAGCAAACAATACCTTCTAATTTTGAAGCCACTAGTTGGTGATGAAATCCAACGTCGCAACAACGTGATGAGAAGGGGCGGGGCTAAGGTGGAAAAGTTACGTTGATGACCTGCTTAACGAACTTACACCCTGGTGCAAGCTCCCACACATAATCATGGGTATACCCTCCAAGGAGACCGAGTGAGTTTGGCCAATGTCAATTCCAGGTACCGTGAAGAATTTCCCCTCCACAGTCACCTTGGGTAAGAACCTAGAGAGATAGGCCACTAAGGTCACCACAAACAACAATAAAACCTAGGGGAACAGTCGTTAGTCCGATCCACACGCAAGGGCAGGGTATCTAGCCTGAAATCAACTCAAAGGCTTCCACTCATCATTGTGGGTATACCTCAGAGTGATCCTCGTAATACGTGCAATCTCTACACCGATGTCAACAAAGCAGGGTTAGTAACTCTGCCAACACCAATGTGACCTAGTGCTTGACCCTTGTGTTAAAAGGGCTTTCCAGGACAATATGTTGCAGATGGAATTTAACACTCCCTAACTCAAGATGCTATTGTGTGTTTTTGAGCTTTTGGAGAGTGTATCTCTCTTCCTACTCCAAAGCACTAGCCTAGCTAAATGTTGGTGTAAAAGAGCCCTAGAAAAGAGTTACTAGATAAATTTTAAGATTACGCAACGTTTTTAAGAGTTGTTGTTTACTCAAAGGTAACGGAAGTGAAACTCATGTTGTATGACTCAGACCCAAATAATGCAAGGATAATGATGAAATATAACACTTTTCATTCCATAAATCCTATTTATGGCAGAGAGAGAAAATTTTCCAAATCAACCATGTACTACAATGCAATGCACAATTTCCTTTCAAATGTCAATGCAAACAACCATTAATCAATGAACAATCTCTATATGTCTTTTTCAAATACTTCAACAAACTCTAAAATTTGATTTTTTCAATGTTTTCTAAAGGACAAAAACAATGTTTTTTGAAAGAAAAGATTATTGTTCACTTTCCAAAAAGAATTCTCACTATATCAATGAGAAAGCATAAAATCAAATCATAAATAATTAAGCAATAACAACCCAATCAACTCTTTCAATGAAAGTAAAAACAAAGAGAAAACCAATGAGTCTTCTCAATGCCAATGAAAATGTTCTTTCAAACCAACAAGAAAATGAGAAACACCAAGCACTTAACTCTCTACCAATCACTGGTTCTCAGCCAATCAGACACACTCAAGTCTAGAAGTCAGAGAGAATGAATTTGCCAATAAGAGCCAAGAAACGAAAGTCAAGCTACAAAGGGCCAAAAAACCTTGAAACCCTAAAACTATTCAAGCATGCAAACTAAAGCAAGAGATATATAAATCAATGATCCAATAAGCCCAAAAGAGGTAATTCAACTGATCTGAGCAGTTGAAAAAATCAAAACTCAATTTCAAAATTTTCAAAAATCTTGCTCGCGGGCAAGCAGTGTTACATAGTGCGAGAAGATAAGATTCTTGCAGGCAACCTTGTAGCAAGGTGTGAGGTGTTCTCACTGGACCCTATGTACAGGGTGCAAACCTGACTAGTTCTCGCAAGTTGCAGTTAGACACAGTGCGAGAACTTCTGAACATGACAAAAATTTTGAAGAATGGAGTAAAATTCAAATAGGCTTCTGAACCCAGTAAGTCTATCAGGATATCATGAAGACTCAGAGACTGACAAGACAGGAGAAAAATGAAAATAGAGCAAATGACCACAGAAAACTCAAAAACCATAAAGAAAAAGGGAATGTTCCCCAGTGGAGTCACCAATTTTGTTTTAGGATAAATCTGTGAGTGCGGACACAAACCGATCTCCCTAGATCCACCTGGATCTAGAACAAAGCAGGACAGAATAATACACTTTCCCTAGATTTTGACTGTTGAATGAACTAGGA
>JZKD02S2136821.1:8548-25139 GCA_000966675.3 Picea glauca | reverse complement strand
TAGTCTTTCCTTATTTAGTTGTAAACATACACTATCTCCACCCCCAAATGTTCTCCCTATTTTGTGTTGGTAATGTCTATCCTTGTACTTTTCCTATGACTTCTTCAATGTCTCATGTACTTGCAAATGGATCTTCTTGATCTTCTCAACATTTTTTTATTTTTTTAATGCATCTCTTATGAGGTCCTCCCTCACTCCTCCTTGTTTTCCATATACATCATTTAAGGGTGAAGGTGGAAAATATCTAAAGCAAGTTTCAAAAGGTGACTTACTAGTAGACGTCTATACTTATCTATTATAATAATGTTGTGTATCAATCATATTTTCATCCAAGGTCTTCGGATGCTTCTGATTATAATCCCTCAAAAGTTGCACCAAAGTCCCATTGACTACTTTTTTCTTCCCATCTATTTGCAGATGGAATGTTGTAGACATCTTAAGCTTAGTGTCCATCTTCTCCCACAATGTAGTCGAGAAGGAATTGAGAAATATGGTGTCCCTGTTGGAGATGATTCTCCTTGGTATCCCAAAGTGGACCCAGACCTATTCAAAGAATATTTTTTTTGCTTCCTGTCCCTTGATGGTATTTTTACAAGGCATGAGAATGCAAATTTTTTTGAACCTATCAACTACCACAAATAAATAGTTACATCTCTTCTGCATGGTTGGTAAACCACCCACATAATCAATGGAAATATTTTCCCAAGGTCTAGTTGGTACCTATAATGGATGGTATAGACCTTGCTTCTTGTTACTGGACTTGTTGGTACAACAAAGTATGCATCCTCTAATATACCGTGTTATATTTTCTTTCATTTTGGGATAGTACACATACATATGTAAGTTAGAAACTATATTCCCATCACTAAAATGTCTTTCAAAATTGGAGGTGTGATCCTTTATGATTATTAAAGACTCCAACTTGGAAAGTTATTAAAGACTTTGAACAATTTCAATGAAATGACTAAGAAGCGACTCACTCCAAGCTTCCTAATCACCCCTTGAATCTATGGACTCACTAAGATCCACAAAGGAGTTCCTATCAGACCGATTGTCAACAAAATTAGTTCACCAGCCTATGAACTCACAAAGTATGTAGCAAATATATTAAGTCCATTAGTCGACATCATATACCCTTACATCAAGGATTCAAGTGACTTGATGAAACTCATCAAAGAAGAGAAATTTGAACCAAAGGATGTGCTCATTACCTTTGATGTGGTGTCCCTCTTTACCAAAATTCCGCTAAATGAGGCTATCCAAGTTATCAATGAAGTGGTAGACCCCGAAACAAGTAGACTAGCAGAGGTATGTCTTAGTTCAAATTTCTTCAGCTTCCAAGGAGAGCTTTTTGAACAAATAAGTGGGGTTTCCATGGGATCCCCTCTATCCCCAATAGTGTCCAACCTCTTCATGGAGAAGAAAGCATTGGAATCATACCCCGTAAAACCATATAGGTGGAAACATTATGTTGATGATACCAATGTCAAGTGGTATCATGGAAATGAAGAACTCAACAAATTATTTGAACACCTCAATGGAATTTCTGAAGACATAAAATTTACTATGTAATTGGAAGAAAATGAAAGTACTTATTTCCTAGATGTAATAGTCACTAGGAAGAAGGATGGAATACTAGGTCACAAAGTCTTTAGAAATAAAACTCACATAGATAGCTACCTGCATGTGGAATCTCACCACCACCCTTCTCAAAATATAGGGGTTCTCAAGACCCTAGCCACAAGGGAAGAAAGACAATGATCATCTTGAATAAGAAATAGACCACCTATCCAAGTGTTTTATGAGCATAGACTACCGAGATAAGGACATAAATAATGCAATGAAAAATAAAAAGAGGAGGACTCAACCCCAAAACAATCCAGCTGCCACCATGAAGGCATACCTTCCCTACATCAAGGGTGTCACAAAAAATATTGCTAAGGTCTTGAAAATAAAGGAAATCAAAACTTCCTTCAAACCCCTGATAACTATCAGAAAAAGAATGAGTTCCATAAAATACCCCACCGTCGAGTTTCAGGGAAAAGGAATATACAAGATTTATTATTATTGTGGAAAATGCTACATTGGTGAAACCAGACGATATTTCCAAGTAAGGATTAAATAACATGAAGACGACATAAAAAATTAACGTATTCACACCTCCACCTTAGCAGAACACTCTGTCAAAACTAAACATCATGTGTGCCTTGAAGACACACAAATCATGGCTAAAGAAGTCCACTACTACAAAAGGAGCTTTAGAGAGGCCCTTTGAATAATAAAGAATACAAATAATATGAACAGAGATGGTGGCCTAGAGGTAAACAACAATTGGCTTCCCTTGATAGACAAACTAATGAGTCCTAGAATATGAGTTTTGTATAATCATGCTTGTATCTTCCCCCGTCCTCTCTCTATTTCTCTTTATTATTCCTTTGACTTAGGGGTCCTTTAGTTTCTTTCCTTAGCATAGATTTAACACTTAGTCCACCCCCGCTAAACACTGAAAATAACCTAGTTTAAAAAACTCTTAGATTCTATATTTAACTCTCTTAGCATTTATATCTTTATTTAGAATACATATTAAACCCTAATCTATTTAACACTTAAGTTAGATTAATAATTACATTCATACAAACTTCAACTTAAGGCTATAATTTTACTATTCTTAAGACCATATGTTATATTATCATTTGTACTATGTACATTATGCATTAATAGTATCATTATTACTTATTGTTATATGCATAAGCTTTAATTTAATATTACATATTATTCATTTACCTATTATTACTTATTATTGATTATTAGTTTACTTATCAATTCACTTTAATTATTATATATCCTTATAACCTTGATGCATTAATAGTATAATTATTACTTGTGAGTACTATTACTTATTAAATATATGTAGGACATATTAATTAATATTACATCTTATTTATTACTTTATATGACTTATTACTTATTAATTTAATTATCAATCAAACTTACACTAAAAGGAAAATACCCTTTAGTGGAGGTTTCTAGTGTTACACAATTGGAAAAAATTAACAAAAAAAACCTCTGATACAACATTTGTTTTCTATAGTAGATGTTTTTGCGGATACTATAACATAATTTTATTATAATTAAAAAAATATGGGCGGTCAAAGGTGTTAGTGGATGTTTACAAATTGATGTGTTTGTATAGGGAACATGCACTAGTGCGTACATACACCTATAGCACCGGTGTTGTACACTTAATGCCACGCATCGGGGCACTAAAATATGAAAGAACAGGGGCAGTGAAATATTTAAGCATTGAGACATTTGTCTTATAATCACCGTGGATTTAACATTAAAACACACCGGGAGAGTTAAAAATAATTAATCACCAATGTTTTCTGCATAGAACACACCAGTGCGTTATTAATAAGAAGGCACTGATGTTGTATAAAATAATATGCATTGGTGTGGTATTAATAATATGCATTAAAAATCAAAAGAAATGGTGGTTTTCRGTAACAAACAAGCTCTGATGCTTATCAATAACAAAATAASATYAGTGTGTATCAATAAMAAATACGCATCGGTTCTTCATATAAKATTAATGCACTGATGGCCAAATTTTTAATATAATTTTGTGGTATTAAATTAATATTGAAACCAGTTCTAATTGATTACATAAAAGCATTGGTTCAAATTTCATATGAAATGCATCRGTGAGTTTTAATATTAAAYGCACTGATGAGATTAATAATTAAAATACATTGAAAAACATCGAGCTATGATACTACAATTATTGTTATTTTTTAATTCCATTATTTATCAAACAAATTACATATATCTTATATTTTGATTAGTGAATTTGGATATGATGTTTGGATTAATTTGTTATATCATCAGATTTTGCATCTCTTCATTATAATATTTAGTCATCCATATATTTAATTAGCGATGTAACATTTCACAGTGATTGGACAACATAATAGAATAAATTGAAAAATATTTTATTATATGAATAAGAGGGTCTTTTTCATACAAAATGGGACACTTATTGATAATCCCTTGTCTTTCAATTGGGACACTATGTCCATTACGTTAAACAAAAATGTCTAATTTTCGCATAAAATTATTTAAAAGAAATACAATTGCAACTTGCATTGATATCCAAATATATTGGTCATCATTCTTCACTGGAATTGTTATTAGTGCTCAAGCTACTTCCATGCCCTGGGTTATTTTGTTGAATGTTCAGTTGATTGTCTCGATTGTTTTGTTCTTCTTGAAGCTCCATCTACAAACATAAAAAAAAATTGTAATGAGTCTATCTACATTGGTGAGAATAATGAAAATTGAAATAAATAATATACACGAATATAAATTGAAAATAGATGTACCTCCAAAGCAAGAATTGACTCGTGAATCATACACACATGTTAAAAATCAAATCCCATGCCTTGTTTCAACACTTATTCTATTGGTTTAGTTCCATACTTTGTTTCCTACAAGTTTTATACCCCATAATAAATCATAGATTGAATATAAAGTATTATTTTTGTTTCATTAATTATAAAATTATGGCAGTAAAACAACATATATTATACTTACAAATTCCACAATTAATTTTTGATATGCCAACATATACCCACAACCCTTAATTAACCCAATGTCTATCAATTTTTCAAATGACCATTCTTTGTATGTTAATACCTGCTTGAAGAAATTCAAGGATGGTTGTTGTAAAACAACTTAAACTATACAAAAAAAAATATAAGTTATAAGGAAATAACAATTACTCACAAACTTTGCTATCAACACTTTTTTTTTTCATCCACTTTTATATGCAGAATGAGTTCCATTTTCTTTTCTTTTTTGTAAGATATTATTCGAAAATTAATATTTGATGTATAAATAATTATTTGTACCTAATAGAAAAATTCAATGATTACATACATTTGAAGCACATTGTTGTTGAGATAACTCCTCCTGTGATGCAATTATGTCCAATTATTTGACCATTTCCTTGTACATGTTTTTGGACATTCCTATTGGCATATTTTGGATATCATCTCATTGGTCATATGGGATTTTCATAATTTTCCTGAAAAAATAACATGACAATAAAATATTTTTATATTGATATATAAAAACTAAATATCACAAGATTGATATATTAATAGATGAATACTTTGTAATATATATATATATATATATATATATATATATATATATATATATATATATATATTCTAAAAAAATGTTTTTATGAATATTACTTTTTGAATGATTCTTTTTTATTGTTGTATGTTTTTTCTATTGCAAGTTTGACATGTCTCATTGACCATTGCTCTAGAAATTCTTCATGTAGTTTAAATATAACTTGGTTCTTGAAATCATTGGATTGATTTCTATGTTGTAAATGGAAATTATGTCTATATGTTCATTCCACTATATACCTCATAGTTATGCAAACGTTTTCCCCCTTTTGATTAATCTGCAACACCACTCCAGATGAGATAAGGACCAATTCATCATCATTTACATCTTCTATGTTAATAAATTTTTTTTTTGTTATAATGACATTCCGTTTCCTCGTTGTTGGTTCCTATATAAAATTAAACATATGTGAATTAATATATTGTTTGAAACATGTCATCTAATATTCCTAAGTATATTATTAATGAAAATTAAAAAAAAATCATATTGAATAGTATTTTTTCATTCACTTGATTCATCCCTCTGCAATTTTTCCATCAATCTTTTACACTCTTCTGCACTTAGATAAAAAATAATATTATCGATATTCCTCATTTTGTGGCCTTTCATGACACACACTAACCAATACATATTATTTAAACTTAAATATAGTTCAACCATATTAATTTTGTATAGAATTTACTGAGAACATGCCTTTTTTGTTTTTACGGATGTGTCATCATTGTGTCGACCATAATTTTTTTTATTTGAACTCTTATCACTCATAATTTTATCAATACACAACCTATACCATTCAATACATAAATTATTAAATATATTTATAAATAAATCACATAATTTTCAGCAAAAAAATCGTTGTAATCGGTGCACTTTTTATATACAAAGCAATGATGTGTTTATTACATAAAATGCATCATGGATTTCCATACAACAACACACACCAAAAATTTTAATTATTTTTTTAAAATATTGTAAACTAAAACAATGCAATATATATAGAAGGCATCACAACAACTACAATAGAAAACAAAAACATAGCAAAAAAATTAAACATTCATAAAAAAAACAATAGAAAAATAAAAAAAATTATGTGACAACATTTTCTATGTTGTTTAGATGAAAACATCGACGATATATTTGTTTTACACCATAATTTTTAAATTAAAAAAAAAAAAAACTGGCTTTATCGGTGCGTTCCTTATATATAAACACACTAGTGCGTTTCTGTTGAAATGACCCACTGGAAAATCAAAAAACGTTTTTTTTTTAAAAGTCAAATAAAAAATTTCTTAAATTTTTTTTAAAAAAATGGTAGAGGGCCAACTGCATTTGGGATCTATTGAGATGAATTCCTGCTTCCAAAATTCCCCTACCTTTTTCTATTTTCCCAATTTCTCTTGTCCATTTATTTTCCCTCTTCTATACTTACCTGAATTCCCCTTTTCTTTTCTCCCTTCTATTCTCCCTTTTCTTTTCTCCCTTCCATCCTCATCTCCATCCATACTCCCATGTCATTATTCCGACCAACTGCCACATTATTCTACACTCACTCGTTTCTGCAGTCACGGGTTCCCGGGTTCAAGATTTCATATCCCATGTTCCATGATATACATTTTGTACCCAAGAGATACGAGATATACATTTTGACTATCGGACTCCCTGAGCTCCTAAGTATCTCATCTCTCCTATATTGTGTTTGACCAATTGAATTACAACACTTAGACAATTTTCCACCTTTCGCAATGGCGGGCTCGGGGGTTCCCATGTTGGTGGGTTCACAAAGTTCCCAAATCCTAATTTCTCTCGTCCATCCCCACCACTTTCACGCTTTTCCCAATATGCATTTAGTATGGTTTAATTCTAATAACTCATCACATAGGTTCTGTAAATATTGTCATTAATAAGCGAAGGGATCGAGGAGATTNAGTTCCATACTTTGTTTCCTACAAGTTTTATACCCCATAATAAATCATAGATTGAATATAAAGTATTATTTTTGTTTCATTAATTATAAAATTATGGCAGTAAAACAACATATATTATACTTACAAATTCCACAATTAATTTTTGATATGCCAACATATACCCACAACCCTTAATTAACCCAATGTCTATCAATTTTTCAAATGACCATTCTTTGTATGTTAATACCTGCTTGAAGAAATTCAAGGATGGTTGTTGTAAAACAACTTAAACTATACAAAAAAAAATATAAGTTATAAGGAAATAACAATTACTCACAAACTTTGCTATCAACACTTTTTTTTTTCATCCACTTTTATATGCAGAATGAGTTCCATTTTCTTTTCTTTTTTGTAAGATATTATTCGAAAATTAATATTTGATGTATAAATAATTATTTGTACCTAATAGAAAAATTCAATGATTACATACATTTGAAGCACATTGTTGTTGAGATAACTCCTCCTGTGATGCAATTATGTCCAATTATTTGACCATTTCCTTGTACATGTTTTTGGACATTCCTATTGGCATATTTTGGATATCATCTCATTGGTCATATGGGATTTTCATAATTTTCCTGAAAAAATAACATGACAATAAAATATTTTTATATTGATATATAAAAACTAAATATCACAAGATTGATATATTAATAGATGAATACTTTGTAATATATATATATATATATATATATATATATATATATATATATATATATATATATTCTAAAAAAATGTTTTTATGAATATTACTTTTTGAATGATTCTTTTTTATTGTTGTATGTTTTTTCTATTGCAAGTTTGACATGTCTCATTGACCATTGCTCTAGAAATTCTTCATGTAGTTTAAATATAACTTGGTTCTTGAAATCATTGGATTGATTTCTATGTTGTAAATGGAAATTATGTCTATATGTTCATTCCACTATATACCTCATAGTTATGCAAACGTTTTCCCCCTTTTGATTAATCTGCAACACCACTCCAGATGAGATAAGGACCAATTCATCATCATTTACATCTTCTATGTTAATAAATTTTTTTTTTGTTATAATGACATTCCGTTTCCTCGTTGTTGGTTCCTATATAAAATTAAACATATGTGAATTAATATATTGTTTGAAACATGTCATCTAATATTCCTAAGTATATTATTAATGAAAATTAAAAAAAAATCATATTGAATAGTATTTTTTCATTCACTTGATTCATCCCTCTGCAATTTTTCCATCAATCTTTTACACTCTTCTGCACTTAGATAAAAAAATAATATTATCGATCTTCCTCATTTTGTGGCCTTGCATGACACACACTAACCAATACATATTATTTAAACTTAAATATAGTTCAACCATATTAATTTTGTATAGAATTTACTGAGAACCTGCCTTTTTTGTTTTTACGGATGTGTCATCATTGTGTCGACCATAATTTCTTTTATTTGAACTCTTATCACTCATAATTTTATCAATACACAACCTGTACCATTCAATACATAAATTATTAAATATATTTATAAATAAATCACATAATTTTCAACAAAAAAATCGTTGTAACCGGTGCACTTTTTATATACAAAGCAATGATGTGTTTATTACATAAAATGCATCATGGATTTCCATACAACAACACACACCAAAAATTTTAATTGTTTTTTTAAAATATTGTAAACTAAAACAATGCAATATATATAGAAGGCATCACAACAACTACAGTAGAAAACAAAAACATAGCAAAAAAATTAAACATTCATAAAAAAAAACAATAGAAAAATAAAAAAAATTATGTGACAACATTTTCTATGTTGTTTAGATGAAAAAATCGACGATATATTTGTATTACACCATAATTTTTAAATTAAAAAAAAAAAAAACTGGCTTTATCTGTGCGTTCCTTATATATAAACACACTAGTGCGTTTCTGTTGAAATGACCCACCGGAAAATCAAAAAACGTTTTTTTTTTAAAAGTCAAATAAAAAATTTCTTAAAAATTTCTAAAAAAAATGGTAGAGGGCCAACTGCATTTGGGATCTGTTGAGATGAATTCCTGCTTCCAAAATTCCCCTGCTTTTTTCTATTTTCCCAATTTCTCTTGTCCATTTATTTTCCCTCTTCTATACTTACCTGAATTCCCCTTTTCTTTTCTCCCTTCTATTCTCCCTTTTCTTTTCTCCCTTCCATCCTCATCTCCATCCATACTCCCATGTCATTATTCCGACCAACTGCCACATTATTCTACACTCACTCGTTTCTGCAGTCACGGGTTCCCGGGTTCAAGATTTCATATCCCATGTTCCATGATATACATTTTGTACCCAAGAGATACGAGATATACATTTTGACTATCGGACTCCCTGAGCTCCTAAGTATCTCATCTCTCCTATATTGTGTTTGACCAATTGAATTACAACACTTAGACAATTTTCCACCTTTCGCAATGGCGGGCTCGGGGGTTCCCATGTTGGTGGGTTCACAAAGTTCCCAAATCCTAATTTCTCTCGTCCATCCCCACCACTTTCACGCTTTTCCCAATATGCATTTAGTATGGTTTAATTCTAATAACTCATCACATAGGTTCTGTAAATATTGTCATTAATAAGCGAAGGGATCGAGGAGATTNCCGCCTATGCAAGAAACCAAGACAGCTAGCCTGTCCAGAATAGCATGCGAAATCAAACAGTTCGCTTCGCCACTCTGCCTAAAGGAAACCAGGGTGCATGTCCATTTTCATTAGCAGTTTAGTAAGGCCTATGCTAACACTAACCAAGCTAACAACTAAAAGAGATATAGCTCTGATAAACATCAAAATAAAAGGAGTTGAAGACATGCTAAACATAAGAACCTATTCACCGGAGTCCTTGCATTATTTCTTTACCTTGCCACTGCTGACAGGAATGACATAGAGTTGAGCGCAGGTGGGGCATTGTCGTCGTGGTGTGGCACTGGAGTAGGCTACGTACAACATTTCCAAGCACTGGCTAACTTGGACAACCCTGAATATTTGGTCATCCACCATACTGCAAACCTCAAAGATCAAGTTCAGGTGCTCCGGGTGGAGGAGTGGTGGCGATGGTGGAAACTCTGGTTTGGCATCCATCTCTTGGTGTCCCTGCATCTTCCTCTGCGGCTACGAGTTGGCGTTGCATCCTGGTAGCTCCTCCTCAACCAAGAAGGTGGTGAACTCTTAATTAGGGGTGTCGCTGGGACCGTGTGTCTCTCTCAAGCTGGGCGGTGGTGCTGCTGCTTCAATGCATGTCGAGGGGTTCCAATTATCCAGAACTGTAAACATTCAACTCTCAGAGAAGTCCGGGGGGAGCTCCATAGTCGAAATTTCCTCGACGTAGGTTCTTGGGGGTGAGTTTGTTGCTATGGTCTCCCTGCGTCGTTTCCTCTTAGCCAGAACTAGAGCYCGTTCAAACCRCTTATGTCTTTTCCTCCTGGAGTCCACCGCGTACCATCCTTCTCCCCTACGGGGTCTTCCCCTCACCCTCGGCATAGTGAGAATGATGACCAATGCCATGATGTCTCCTGCACTTCTGTTCCTTCTCTACTCTGTGGGATGCAAATACTTTCTATGAGTTCTAGTGAGGCGGATAATAGCACAAACAATGGTTGCAGCCATTAAAGCTGAGAGCTTAATGCTCTGGTTGGCTGGCCTGTTCTCGCGTGTGAGAGGCCCCATCGATGAACGGAGGCCGACGGAGGTGAGAGCCCTCATAACTGGTGATGGTGTGAGGGTGGTTGGCCACCATAAATGGCCTCTCCCTGCGCACCTCCACGTGCCCTTTCCTTTCTGCGTGGCACCCCATCCGGGGGTGGGAAATCCTTGCTGGCCAGGAGTTGGCAGTGTTGGGATATGTCTGAGGCTTCAGAGCTTCTGGCATCCCAAAATATTTGTTCAATTTCCTTGTAGACTCCTTCGTTTTCCAGGTAATCACGAGGAGATTTATTATTAAAGAACATTAAAGCATGTTTTGCAGAATATTATATTATCTCTCTCAAGCACTCATTTCAAATATTATTTGGATTAAAATAATGTTCTCGTCAACTTATGGTAGTTGTAGCTCGACAACAGTTCTGCAGAGATACTATGAACATTTTTGGATGTGAGGACCATAACATTTAGATGTCTATAGCATATTCTTACTATTCATCCTCGTCTTCTCAAAATGAAGTGATCTGGACATCCAAAATTGCTCATGCAGGCTGTGTTCTTGAGGTTTTCGACTGCAGGGAACTTTTTTCCTGGTGCACTAAGAAATATATACCAAGTCAGTGGGTTATTCAACTTCAATACCATTCTCTCGTCTATATTTCACCTCAAGTGTTCCATAAAATTTTGAATCTCCTTGAGCCAACACTTACTTTCAAAGGGGAGGATTGTAGACATTTCCTGAAAAAGCACGAAAATGGCCTAGACCTCTTTCCTGAGTTCTTGTTGAATCCCACGACCATCCTTGAAGATATTACTAGGTTGCAAGTCAAATCATTCAAAAAACCCTGGAAATTGATTATTTATTCACCAGAGTGATAGGCCAAGAAACTACTGCCAACATTTCCCATATGATTCTTTATATCTTATATTTTACTATCAAGGAGTACGCAATTTTCAATTGGGGAAAACCAATTTCCATTGAAATATTTTCCCACTTGTCACAGTATAAAAAAGATAAGAAATTATTTATGGATTCTTATTTGGTGTTTGAGATAGCATATTGTTGTCAATTTCCTAAATTATCTATCTGCAAGAAGGTGAATTATGAATTTGACCTAGTGACCTTTAGGTACCAGGCGTTGTGGATACACAAAGCTTCATTGAAATTTTATGAAGTTTTCAATGATTTTGTCTCGGTTTTTAAAGTATTATTGTTTGGAAAAGATACCCTTAGAATATTTGCCCAGGAAAGTAAATTCCTAGATAAAATTACAATGTTATTAGGATTTTCGGTTCTAAGGAAAATCTATCCTTTCTTCCATGTCATATATCCGATAGAATGTTTATTATAGAAGTTGCAAGGAAATAAAATTTATGGATGTACTTTTTTCATGAGAAATGAAAAACTAAATCCATACCCTTTCCTTGGAAAATTGGGGACTTTGTATTAAAAAATATGAACAAAATCGATGAATTTGCAAGCCACTTTCATAATCTGAATCTCAAGTATCATGAAAGGATAAAAGGGTTTAACCCTAATAGAATTTTTGTGGAACATATGTTAGCAGTGGGATTTATAAATTAATTTATCCATATTGTTCTAGGAGAAGAAGAATATAATAACTTGGGAACTCCTACTCACAATGTTGGAGACTTGGAGACGGTACTTAGTACCAATGAATTTTACAAACATAAAGGAAAGTGTCCCAACAAAAATACTGCCCAGTCCCTAACTATTACTCCTAAGACTATAACATCTTGGACCGATGCTCCACCAGACCACCCATCTAGAAAAGTGATCAACAATAGTTCAGGAGTAGGAGGAGAAAAGAATCCCCCTCTGAGAAAAATTGAAAGCTCGCACAAACTTCCACCAAGGAAAAAGAGGAAAAATTTAGTGAAGGAGGAAGAAGACTAATGCATAGGGAGTAATACCAATATCTTCTCCCTCAAAGATATGGAACACAAAGCATACATAGAGAAAATGTTTCCCAACATTAATTAGCTGGGAAGCACAACCCACCAGAATCTATCTTTGGAAATTGTTGAGAATGAGACCTTCGACGAATAAGACTCATTTGATTTACAGAGCACTGTTTTTGACAAGGTGTTAGCACCAAGTTTTTACTTTGGTAAAAAATAGAGATAGCTACTGGAAATCCCCGTAGCATCTATTTTATATTCACCTATTAATGTTATATTTTTATTTCCTTTTCCAAAATGATCTATCTTTCCTTTTATCAAAAGGAGGTGTGTGCTTTAAGTGGGCTGAGTCAAAGCTTATCAACTAAGTCTTTCACCTAAAACCAACTCAAAGTCATACTACATATCGAGCTAATCCATATGCCAACAACCATATTCAACACATAAACCAACATACTCCCAATGCAAGATGTTAGGTGCCAAATAATTGTGCAGGTGTTGAAGAACTAAATATATCCATGATATATATGATAGTTTTCCCAATTTCTTTCCTGTTCCACCATTTTCATTCATGGATGTGCAGAGTGGAGTGCACTACAAATCTCACGGTGAGCTGNGTCCAAGAACTGGCTAACTTGGACAACCCTGAATATTTGGTCATCCACCATACTGCAAACCTCAAAGATCAAGTTCAGGTGCTCCGGGTGGAGGAGTGGTGGCGATGGTGGCAACTCTGGTTTGGCATCCATCTCCTGGTGTCCCTGCGTCTTCCTCTGCGGCTATGAGTTGGTGTTGCATCCTGGTAGCTCCTCCTCAACCAAGCAGGTGGTGAAATCTTCATTAGGGGCGTCGATGGGACCGTGTGTCTCTCTCAAGCTGGGTGGTGGTGCTGCTGCTTCAATGCACGTCGAGGGGTTCCAATTATCCAGAACTGTAAACATTCGACTCTCAGAGAAGTCCGGGGGGAGCTCCATAGTCGAAATTTCCTCGACGTAGGTTCTTGGGGGTGAGTTTGTTGCTATGGTCTCCCTGCGTCGTTTCCTCTTAGCCAGAACTAGAGCCCGTTCAAACCGCTTATGTCTTTTCCTCCTGGAGTCCACCGCGTACCATCCTTCTCCCCTACGGGGTCTTCCCCTCACCCTCGGCATAGTGAGAATGATGACCAATGCCAGGATGTCTCCTACACTTATGTTCCTTCTCTGCTCTGTGGGATGCAAATACATTCTATGAGTTCTGGTGAGGCGGATAATAGCACAAACAATGGTTGCAACCATTAAAGCCGAGAGCTTAATGCTCTGGTTGGCTGGCCTGTTCTCGCGTGTGAGAGGCCCCATCGATGAACGGAGGCCGACGGAGGTGAGAGCCCTCATAACTGGCAATGGTGTGAGGGTGGTTGTCCACCATAAATGGCCTTTCCCTGCGCACCTCCACGCGCCCTTTCCTTTCTGCGTGGCACCCCATCCGAGGGTGGGAAATCCTTGCTGGCCAGGAGTTGGCAGTGTTGGGATATGTCTGAGGCTTCAGAGCTTCTGGCATCCCAGAATATTTGTTCAATTTCCCTGTAGACTCCTTCGTTTGCCAGGTAATCACAAGGAGATTTATTATTAAAGAACATTAAAGCATGTTTTGCAGAATATTATATTATCTCTCTCAAGCACTCATTTCAAATATTATTTGGATTAAAATAATGCTCTCGTCAACTTATGGTAGTAGTAGCTCGACAACAGTTCTGCAGAGATACTATGAACATTTTTGGATGTGAGGAACATAACATTTAGAGGTCTAGAGCATATTCTTACTATTCATCTTCGTCTTCTCAAAATGAAGTGATCTGGACATCCAAAATTGCTCATGCAGGCTGTGTTCTTGAGGTTTTCGACTGCAGGGAACTTTTTTTCTGGTGCACTAAGAAATATATACCAAGTCAGTGGGTTATTCAACTTCAATACCATTCTCTCGTCTCTCTTTCACCTCAAGTGTTCCATAAAATTTTGAATCTCCTTGAGCCAACACTTACTTTCAAAGGGGAGGATTGTAGACATTTCTTGAAAAAGCACGAAAATGGCCTAGACCTCTTTCCTGAGTTCTTGTTGAATCCCACGACCATCCTTGAAGATATTACTAGGTTGCAAGTCAAATCATTCAAAAAACCCTGGAAATTGATTATTTATTCACCAGAGTGATAGGCCAAGAAACTACTGCCAACATTTCCCATATGATTCTTTATATCTTATATTTTACTATCAAGGAGTACGCAATTTTCAATTGGGGAAAACCAATTTCCATTGAAATATTTTCCCACTTGTCACAGTATAAAAAAGATAAGAAATTATTTATGGATTCTTATTTGGTGTTTGAGATAGCATATTGTTGTCAATTTCCTAAATTATCTATCTGCAAGAAGGTGAATTATGAATTTGACCTAGTGACCTTTAGGTACCAGGCGTTGTGGATACACAAAGCTTCATTGAAATTTTATGAAGTTTTCAATGATTTTGTCTCGGTTTTTAAAGTATTATTGTTTGGAAAAGATACCCTTAGAATATTTGCCCAGGAAAGTAAATTCCTAGATAAAATTACAATGTTATTAGGATTTTCGGTTCTAAGGAAAATCTATCCTTTCTTCCATGTCATATATCCGATAGAATGTTTATTATAGAAGTTGCAAGGAAATAAAATTTATGGATGTACTTTTTTCATGAGAAATGAAAAACTAAATCCATACCCTTTCCTTGGAAAATTGGGGACTTTGTATTAAAAAATATGAACAAAATCGATGAATTTGCAAGCCACTTTCATAATCTGAATCTCAAGTATCATGAAAGGATAAAAGGGTTTAACCCTAATAGAATTTTTGTGGAACATATGTTAGCAGTGGGATTTATAAATTAATTTATCCATATTGTTCTAGGAGAAGAAGAATATAATAACTTGGGAACTCCTACTCACAATGTTGGAGACTTGGAGACGGTACTTAGTACCAATGAATTTTACAAACATAAAGGAAAGTGTCCCAACAAAAATACTGCCCAGTCCCTAACTATTACTCCTAAGACTATAACATCTTGGACCGATGCTCCACCAGACCACCCATCTAGAAAAGTGATCAACAATAGTTCAGGAGTAGGAGGAGAAAAGAATCCCCCTCTGAGAAAAATTGAAAGCTCGCACAAACTTCCACCAAGGAAAAAGAGGAAAAATTTAGTGAAGGAGGAAGAAGACTAATGCATAGGGAGTAATACCAATATCTTCTCCCTCAAAGATATGGAACACAAAGCATACATAGAGAAAATGTTTCCCAACATTAATTAGCTGGGAAGCACAACCCACCAGAATCTATCTTTGGAAATTGTTGAGAATGAGACCTTCGACGAATAAGACTCATTTGATTTACAGAGCACTGTTTTTGACAAGGTGTTAGCACCAAGTTTTTACTTTGGTAAAAAATAGAGATAGCTACTGGAAATCCCCGTAGCATCTATTTTATATTCACCTATTAATGTTATATTTTTATTTCCTTTTCCAAAATGATCTATCTTTCCTTTTATCAAAAGGAGGTGTGTGCTTTAAGTGGGCTGAGTCAAAGCTTATCAACTAAGTCTTTCACCTAAAACCAACTCAAAGTCATACTACATATCGAGCTAATCCATATGCCAACAACCATATTCAACACATAAACCAACATACTCCCAATGCAAGATGTTAGGTGCCAAATAATTGTGCAGGTGTTGAAGAACTAAATATATCCATGATATATATGATAGTTTTCCCAATTTCTTTCCTGTTCCACCATTTTCATTCATGGATGTGCAGAGTGGAGTGCACTACAAATCTCACGGTGAGCTG
>JZKD02S2136799.1:8237-45166 GCA_000966675.3 Picea glauca | reverse complement strand
TGGCGGTTGGTTTTTGAGTTTGCATGATTACCAAGGAAAAACTGAGTCGTGGTGAAGGTAAGCTTGTATAAGGGGATCTAGAGATTGGATCGAGAAAGAGGACTTCTCAAAGTGAAGGGATGGAATCGGAAGAAGGCATGTCTCGGAATGAGATCGAGTTGCAAAAGACTTTATTTTCCGTGTATGAGATGGTAAAGGTCTTATATGAGGTTTACTTGGAACGGAAGAGGCCTTTCCAAGGGGAATATTCTAAACAAGAAAAAAATGAAGAAGGAGAGGATCCTCTTAAACCTCCTCCTTCACCTCCTTCTTCTCCATCAACTTCTTCTTCTTCAAGTACAAGTTCAAAATCCACCGCAAGAAAACATTCACATAAACATAAACATGATATGCCTTTACTTAAGCTTGATGTAAAATTTGAATTACCCATGTATGATG
Source organism: Picea glauca (assembly GCA_000966675.3). Classification (NCBI taxonomy): domain Eukaryota; kingdom Viridiplantae; phylum Streptophyta; class Pinopsida; order Pinales; family Pinaceae; genus Picea; species Picea glauca. The sequence goes on along the minus strand of JZKD02S2136799.1, from coordinate 44,728 downwards.
GTGAAGTCAATGCTGAGAGGCTTGATAATTGGGTCAGATATATGGAAGTTTATTGCAGTGTTCAACAAATCAAGGATGAGGCAACTCAAATCAAGTTGGCACCACTTCGTCTTGCAGGCACAACACTCATCTGGTGGCAGAGTAAGTTGTAAAATGGCACGCAACAAGTGGGTAATGTATTTCCATCATGGAAATATTTTTTTTTTGCACTTAGAAAGCAATTTTATCCTTTGGGTTATAAAGATAAGGCTTTAATTGAATGGAAAGGTCTTAAACTAAGAAAGGGACAAACAATGCAAGAATACACAGACGACTTTCATAAGATGGCATTAATGTTGAATATTCCATTACATACCCAAGAAACTCTTATGAAGTATATAGGAGGTTTACCTGCACATATTCGTAACAATGTATTTATGTTTGGACCTACTAATCTTGATGAGGTCTTTGTTCAAGCAACATACATTGAAGCAGGGAAAACAAGAGTTGGTGTATCAGGGGAATCGTATTCAAGGAAAGAGGACAAAAGAAAGGGGAATGGAAAGAAAGAAAATTCAATGACAAGAAGGGAGATAATCTCTCTTGCAAGCATTGCAAGAAAGAAGGGCATGATGATGAGCATTACTGGCAATTGCATCCAGAGAAGAGACTGAAGTGGTTCAAAGAAAGGAAAGGGAGGCAAACAGTTGTAGCAGCAACATAGCCAACAGACTTGGGATATGATTCAAGTGATGAGATTAAGATCACGGTAGTTGGTTTGACAGGTAAAATTGGTGATGGATATGATTCTAGATGCAAGTTGTTTCACATAAGGGTGATAATGAAACATACTAAGATCGATACATTGATACATAGTGGATCTCAATCTAACTTGATTTCAGAGGAAGTGGTTAAACAATTGGGATTAAACACTAAAATGTATCATAAACCTTACTCAAATGGATAAGAAATAATCATAAATTGCACATAACAAAGCAATGCACTTTAAAGTTTGCAATTTCATTAAAGTTTGTGGATGAGGTAACATGTGATGTGGTACCACTCAATGAATGTGGAACGGTCTTAGGTAGTCCTTATTTGTATGATCGCAAATCAATATTTTACAAGGAACAAAATCAATATCCCTTAATCAAAGAAGGTAATGAATATGTTGTACATGCTCATCACTTAAAAGAAAATCAATCTCTACAAACAATGGAACAATTAAGGAAGGTAGCTTAGGGAAGCAACACACCTATAATTGTACCAAATCAAGCAATTGATCTTAAGCATGAACATGAGATGGTAGTATAATGGAAGGTCAATCATACTTTGCTTCAAGATAAGCTAATGTCGTGCAAGTACTACATACATATTAGCTCATTTGTAGTCATATTTTTGATGTTATTGTTGCTAATGTTTTCAACATGGATGGTAGTAGCTTCAATAATATGTGAAAGAGTACAAGTGGATAACAATATGTTGTTATTTTTCATGGTTGTTTTGCAATTGATCTTGATGAGACAGGTGCACAGGACAGAGTTTAAGGACAAAGAACAAGTGGGGTGGCCTATCACGCACTTGATGACTAGTTAATACCCTTTTGGAGGACCAAAAGGTCTTAGTGGAGAGGCATGATCCAAAATGGATCCAGGAAGGCCTAAAAATCAAANAAAAAAAACAAAACACACTACAAATCTAAGAAGCAAACAATCAAACAAACCTTCCCACAATGAAACCACTAGTTGGTGATGAAATCCAACATCGTGAGATCAATATAGGAAGGGGTTGGGTTAGAGCGGGTGGATCAGTTACATTGGCGACCTACTTAACGGACTTACACCTTGGTGCAAGTTTCCACATGGTTTGACCCGTGGGTGTACCCTCCAAGGAGCCTGAGTGATTTTGACCAATGTCTAACCTAGGTACGACGAAAAATCCCCTTCACCTTCACCTTGTGTATCAACCCTACATATATAGGCCACTAAGGTTACCAACTCATATTCAGCCTCTAGGCAGGTACAGTCGATAGTCGGGAAGGAACGTATAGAAAGTATATCAAAGTCTGAAGCTCTTCAAGAGAACTGAAGACAAGTGGACTAGTAGGACTCCAGAGGATGGCAAATGGATTTGGAGTTCACGAAGCACCGAGACCAAATGAAACCAGTGGTTTCTCAAGAAAAACCCCTAATATATGATTTTTCTGCTACGTGGGTTAAGCTTTGGAGGGGAAATCTCTGCTGGTCTCCCACACGTAAACTCGTGTTTAACCCATGTGTGTGAGGGGGATCCCGACTATGCTTATACGAAAAATTGGATTTACCTCTCCCTAGCACAAGATTCTATGTTTGTTTGATGGATTTGGAAAGTTATCCTCACAACCTATTCCAAATCCCTATACTTCAAGCTAATGTAAGTTTTCTACCAAATAATATAAAAGTGTCTGATTAATTTTATAAGTGATTCATTTTAGGGATGTTGTTTACTCAATGGTGTGAAAGTGAAACTTATGATGTTTTAGACTCGACTACAAAATAATGCATAATAATGAGATGCAAATCTTTTTCTTCAATGAATCCTACATACAGGATGGAGAAGAGTTTCAACTTTCTTCAACAAAAACACCCAATTCCCAAATGAAATCTATCTATCTATACTACCCAAAATCAATAATGCAACTATCTTCTTTGTTTGATTCTAATATATAAAGAAATCAAATGCAAATATTTTAAGGCTCCATTAATTTCAATCAAAATGAAAGAGTCAAATGTAGATACAAAAGACACGAAGCAAAAAAAAATCCAAATAAAGCATGCACTCACAGGATAACGAGAACTGAAAGAAGTAAGTATGATAACTCACTCAATCAAGGACTCGACAATCGACAAGCATTCAAGGAAAACAAGAAAGTTCAGAGAAGAATCCAAAAAATGATAGGGAGAAAGAGAAATCACTCAAATGTCTTGACAAAACAAGAAGCAAGAAAGAGCAATCCAAGCTAGGTTGTGGTAAGCATAAAGTCTCAAATCATTCAAAGAGGAAAGATTTTAAAAGTAACTTAAGACCAACAAACCTTTGCAGACATTTTCAATCAGTCAGATAACTAGAAACTTTGTAAGACTCAATCCAAACCAAGAAAAAACAAGGCGAATCAATCTCACAATTTGGAAAAGGTTGCAAGCTCAAACAAGACAACAAAAAGAGTGATAAGAACCAAATCCTCAACTCCAACAAAGTCACAATCAAAAGTATAGAATCTGGGCAAAATACCTCCAACAAAGCGCTGAGCAAAATAGGGGAAAATACCCTAGATCTACCCAAAACTAGAGAGAAGTGCTCCCTAAAACAAAGAGGCAGAGAATTATAACGCTCCCTAAGGGGGGCGTTGATCAAATAACCAGTGCTCTGGTAAACACTTTGGGGGAGCACTAGTCCTGTAGATGCTTAAAAATGAGTATAAAAAGGAAAAAACTCAACAGATACTAGCTTGGTAACTATGACTACTGCTTGATGAAAAAAAGGGAAGAGGGAAGGCTCAGAAACAATCAATCAAACAAAATCAAACAAGGAAAAGGTTTAGACAATCCAAGGAAATACAAGTCAATGCCCTTCCCCAGTGGAGTTGCCAATTTCTATTACAGAATAATTCCCCTGCGGACAGGTGAATTTTCCCTTGGACTATAGACCCCTAATACCAAGATAGAAAAACACAAGTGGATACTAACATCCCTTTGAATCTGGTGTAACCAATCAAAAAGAGAGAGAGGAAGAAAGGGTGTGATGCACCTTGTTTCGAAGTTTGTCCTCGCATTCGAGCTTGATCTCCAAAACACTTTGCACAACTCGATACCTGCACTGCAATGGACAACAAAGAGAAACAAAGAAATCCTACTCTGCAAGATTAGATCAAACAAATTCATCTACAAAGATCAAAAAAAAAAATAGACAAGCGCATGCAAGAATACACAAGCTTGAAGGGAATAGGCCAAGTATATTAAAATGAGAACCCAAAGGGAATACTTACAAACATAGATGTTGATGCAGTAATCATCCAAGCTCTCCTCATCCAGCCCTTGCACGATGCTACCACGATCATAAGTTTGATATATGAAAGATCCTCTTTCCTCGTCTTCTCCATGGAAATCCCTCATTATATAGGATTTGGAGGCTTAACCACTATGGAGAAGATCACTCATTATATCCACTAAAATAGGATCTCCAATATTTTTAGAAAGAAAATATCTCTTGAAGGATTTTAGAGAGAAAATATCTCTCAAGTATTTTAAGGAGGAAATATCTCTCAAGATCCACCAAATTAAGATTTTGGTTTGAGAAAATATCTCAACCATCCATGAGATTCTCAACCCCTCCTTGAAAATATGAAACCAAGTGTGAGGTGGATTCTCACACTAAATTAATTTCGTTTTTATGAATATTAATAAATCATTCATGTGCATATAGTATTTTGACCTTCATATAATATCCTCCACATTGACTAGGGATTGTGACAAATATTCTTTCATGGTGTGAGTGTATGTGACACTTTCATGACACTTGCAACACTTAGGGTGAGGTACTTAAGTGTGGAATTTTGGTGTGTAACAGTAAACTACAAGAATTATTTAGAAAAATAAAATTTTGAATTTATGTGTTTTTTTGCAAGTAATGTTTCTTGGTTAAGTTGGGGAACATTACAAGGACAGACTTTAAATTAGGGTTTTCAAAGGTATGTTCACTTAAAACTATCATAATTTTTTATTGGGATGTCTGATTGAGGTGATTCAAAATACATTGGAAAGAATAAACATAGAATATTACATTGAGAAAATGATTATACTATTTTGTATCATTATTCGGAATATATTGAAGTTGTAAGTTGAATGTTTGGGTTAGACCTCAATCAAGAATTAATGTCAATACCCTATTTTTATGGAGCTGAATATAAAGATGAAATCAATCCTATGGAATGGTTGAGGATGGTAAAATAATATGGTATGAATCCTTCAAGGGAAAATCTTAAGTTTGATAGTGAAGCTTGGGTGTGGTGGAAGAGTGTTAATAATGGACATTTCATCACATCAGAAGAATTTGAAAAAATATTCTCAAATAAATGGATTAGTTATACAAAAATGGAGGCAGTGTATAGAATTCAATATGAGTTAAAAGAAGCAAAGGAAGATATTAAGAATAAGGGTGATGAGATATCTAAGATATGAGGCCTTAATGAAGCACTCATTAAGGAGGTCCAAAAATTAAAATAGGTAAAGAGTAGCAAAGGGAACTAGGAAAATGATGAATCAAGAGAAGAATTGAAAAAGAAAGTTGAAGAGATATGTAGATTATGAAACCATCATAAAAACTATTGGATGAGGTTAATATATTGAAAGAATAAAACAAGATCATCGAAGTCGGGAAGAAACAAGGATCTTGGATGAAGAATCTACTAAAATACTTGAAGATGAAATTTGCAAGAAGGTTGAGAAATCCCTAAATACTGATGAGGTAAAATAAAAAATGCAATCTAGAATTGAAGAAGGACTCTGGAATTTGATAAATGGGGTGACGTTGTAGCTTTAAAAGGAGAAAGAACACAATATTCAACAAGATCACCAGAATATACTCTAAGATGTCGAACTTCGTCTAGAGGATGTACATGCAAAATATGATGGTATTATCTCCAATGCTAGAGTAATCAAAGACCAATAAAATAGGATAGAGGATGCCATTGTCTATGAAAATAAGATAGATGAAATGCATGTGTAGAGTGAAGGAAAACCATCAAATGTGAAACCATATCGAAACCCTCATTACCAGGAAATATTTCAAGGAAGATAAGAAGATTAAAATCATTATTATCAATGAAGAAAGATGGAATAATTATCAATATTTATGGAGCAAGGCATCACAAAACCACTCTTCAACAAGATATCATCAGAGACCAACAATCACTACAGATAGGAGAAGTTACAACAACAATACATGGAATCAAAGGAAGAAAAAAAATGCAACAACTAGCCACCAAGGATTAAGACTGAAAAGAATTGATTTTGGATGGATGGATCATAATAAATGGAATGAAGAAAGAAGGAACATAAGAAAATCATATTACTTGGTTTCATCACATGTGAAGCCTTTAATTGCAAAGCTTTGAGGACAAATGTTTTTGAACGAGGGTACTATGATATGACTTAAGAAGGGAATATATGGAGTTAAATGTATATGATATGAACCCAATGGGGGACATATATGGGGCTAAATGTACATGTAATGTGTAAATATATATGTAAAAGGGTCGGCCTAATAGTAAAGGGGCCTCATGTGTAGTGTTTGAATAGGTATATATAGATATCATGTATTCATTATTAAGGAATGTGAATTGTGGTGTATGAATGTATTTGGATATTTAGAAGAGGTTATCGTATTATTTAAGGAGTTATTGTGTAACTCATATTTATTATCTCTATTGGAGTTGTGATCCACACTCACAATGTTGTACATGGTGTGTACTTATTCTTTATTCTGATATCTTAGGAATTTGATTCATTACATATTGGTTGTAGAATGTATTGGGTTGAAATGACTATACATGCTCTGAATCAACTGAGAGGTTGAGGCTTGACTTGATCTTAAAGTAGAAGTCATATTTTGTCTGCTTGGTGAAAAGGTTTGTGAAAAACTTGTAACTTATGTTTCAGAATTAGGAAGAGTTTCTCAAAGTTGTTGATATTATGGTAGTTGTGGGAGGTATTAACCTCCACGTGTAACCCTTACAATAATAGAATATTCCAGGAAGCAAGAAGAAACCCTAAAGCATTGGACATAATCCTAGAAAACAAGTCGGCTAAAGGAAATATTTAATATTGAGTTTTTAGCCTCCAAAATGAGAAGTCGGCCCAGACAACTAAGGAGGAGCAGTATAAATACATGACACTAGAGCTCATTTGACAGATATAGCTCGCAACTACAGAAATTTAAGATTGTGCACTGCAGAAATTCAGTAAGTGCGCAAGTCTAGAGAGTAGTTGCAGTTGCAGCTACTGCAACTTGTATTTTCGGTTTAGGCTTGGAATTTCTCTTAGTTATGGTTTGGACTTTTTGTCTTGTGTGATAGCTTTGGAGAAAGGTATGATACATTGATTTTCTATTAGGCCTAGGGTTTTCTTCCTGAATTATTCTCTGTCAAGGTTAAGGTGCTCGAGGGTGGCTTCGGCCTATGGTTGGGTGACAATATTTCTATATTGTCTATGGTTAAATGAGAACGCCTATTATTTTCTAATAGGTTATGGGCCCACACTATCTTTGGACAGTCTAACTACTGGAAGATAGATTAGGAGGATTTGCTCAGTTACAGTTGTAGTTGCAGTGAAATTTTTTGTTGCAGCAACAAAACCCTAACCCTATTTTTGAGGCACCTTAAGTGAAGAGATTGACCTAATTTATGGATAGCCTAGTGTGCCCTAACCTAGCACACATCCTGTTACTCTCAGCAATCTAAGACATCAAGTTTGAGTTTTTGGTCAAAGTCAAAGATTGACCAAGTCAAAGCAGTCATGACTTACTCTATGAAGTCATAAAACAAGTTAGAAGGGGCTTCTAAAGTGTTGGATATCGTGAAAGGAAAGATCATGGAACCACAGTTTGAAGAAGGAAAAGAGAAGGAACCTCAAAACATTGCAATTATGGAGAAGTTCAAGGAAAATGACATCAATGTCATGAGTATCATAGTGGAATCTGTAAAATACCACTTGGTACCCTACATCTTTCATCTTGACTCGTCTAAGAAGATGTATGATGCCCTATCTAACCTCTTCTTTGTCAGAAACATTGGACAAGTAATGAGTATAAAGAATGAGCTCTGTGGCATAAAAATGAATGATGGTGACATCATAACATCATAGATTGTGAGAATCTCTCAGTTAAGAGATCAACTACAAGATATTGAAGAAATCATTTCAGAGAAGGAACTCATAAATATAGTACTCAATGGCCTTCCCAAGACATGGGATGCATTTGCCGCAAGCATGAACACAAGAAAGGAGTATCCCACATTTGAAGAACTTTGGATTTGTTGTGCACAAGAAGAATCAAGGATTAACGCAAAAGAGAAATTACAAAGGAAAGATGACTATCAATGCTACACAACAAAGTTCAAGAATTTCAGGAATAAGAAGTTTGGATCAAGGAAGAAACCAAATCAATAAAAGGATATTTCAAAGATACAATGCTTCAATTGTCGAAAATATGGTCACTACAGGAACCACTGTCCTGAGTTAAAGAAAAGGAAGGAAACAGACGAAGTAACAATTTCCGAAGAAAGGGAACCCTCAAAGAAAGTCAAGCAGGATAAAACAGACTTCTTCTTCTAAGACAAGGTAACAATATTCTTCATAGTTCTTGTACATACCATGTTTACATAGTTTATGTACATATCTTGCATATATATTTCTTAAAAGATAAGATGTTCAAGTGAAACAATACCTATGGAAGAATAACAAGATAAGGATTGTTATCACTATGACTACAAGTCAAGAAATACACATGAAAAGATGAAGTACATTGAAAATCCTTCGTAACAATTCATGTGGAAGCTATTACATAAGTAACAACTGAAAGATAAGCTGAAATTAGAATCAAACTTGAAGAAACCCAGAAGAAGTCAAAACAGAAAGAAGTCAACAAACAAGAGGAAATTAAAAAAAAAAAACGTGTGACACTTTGTAGAAGGCAATAAGGATGCAAACGGAAACTTGGACTCTCTTAGATGGAGGGAGTTGATTATATAATTCCAAAAAAATATCATGCATTCATGCATGAAACAAGGATTAGTAGGGAGCTAATCCTAAATGATATGATCCATTAAGGATTATCAAGTATCTATCCATGTTCCATTGAAAGTAGCAGCCATGAAAAGCAACATGTGTTCAGTTTGACTTTAGAATAAGTCCTCTTCAAAAAGAATCTTTAAAGTAACCTTGGTTGTCCATCTACATCCATGATCCTATGATGAAAGGAAGAAGTTGGAATCTTCATAGCATGGAATCTATAGAAGAATCGATGGACCCAAGAGCTAAAGAGAAACATGAGGAAGAACATGAAGATTCCAAGAAAGAAAGAAAAAGACAGAACAATCAGTTATTATACCGAGAATCACAAAAGACTGCCATCTTGGTTTGAACCCACTAAGAAAAAATCGAGCAGAAGAAATGGAAGTTATGATAAAGAACAATGTATAGAAAATATGAAAAGGGATTGTGAATGAAAGCATTACAAGATTCATAGGTTCTTCCAGAAAAAGGGAGAAGACTATGACAACGGCTTGTTCTAAATATACCTCTTGTAGTATCCACGGATTAGAATTTACATGTAAAAGATTGTTCTTCCCAATAAAGCAAGTGAGAAAGAAGCTTATACCAGAAAGAGACCCATGTATTCAGATATAAGAAGACCTTGTAGGGATTCAAACAACTTGATGTGAAGTATCTCATAAACAGCAGAAGTGTGGTGAAAACTTTCTATGACAGAGATAGTATATCAGAATAATTACTCAGAAGTCTGGGATGATGGATTGATAATCCATGGAAAACTCTCATGATGACAGAAGAAGTGATACTTGGATATGTTTCAGTTTGAGCCTTGCCACGATGTCATGAGCTAGTAGGAAACAGAAGTGTTGAATTCAACCATGATATGTTGTAATGATCAAGAGCTATATGAAGCCTTTGGAGAAAACCAGTGTTACATGATAGACCGAAGTACATTGAGATCAAGCATTACATTCTCCGTGATGAAGTCCAGAAAACAGAAGTGGTTATCCAATATATCTCCATAGATGAGCAGATAACAGATATTTTGGTAAAGCCTCTTTCCAAGATGAAAAAGTTGTGTACTTAAGAAACAAGTTGGGGCTCGTGGAGACGACTTCCTTATTGAAAAAGGAAGAGATTATTCCTAGGTTGGGAGGGACCAATGATGTGTTATTGATTTACGAACAGTCATTTTTCAGTTCAAAAAATGGTCCAGGATGAACAGTTTATTTCCAGTTCGGAAAGTGGTTTGAGATTTATGACGGACATGCATTTTCCATTTCAGAAAATGGTCTAGATCGGACAGTCATTTTCGTAACAAAAATGGTTCAATAGATTGTTGATGTACCATAGACAGTGATTCCCCTTATGGCCAGTGTGGGGGAATGGTCTAGGAAAATCATTCTTCTTGGCATTCACTCTGAGTAGTGGTCAAATAGAATGGTTTGCCTCGTTGGGTAGCCATTCTTTTGAAGTTCACAGTTGTGAGTATTTTCGAAGAATGGTTCATTTTGGAGGTTGGTGTAGGATAGTCATTTCCTTTAGGAAATGGTTCAGATAGTCATTCCCTGGGGAATACTCATTCTATCCAGGTTGCACTATGATTAGTGCTAGAGGAATGGCCCAGTTAGGTGAATGGTCCAGGTTCAATAATCAAGGACAAACATTCCCTAGGGAAAACTCATTCTCTCCAGGTTGCACTATGATTAGTGTCGGAGGAATGGCCCAGTTAGGTGAATGGTCCATGCTCAGAAATCAGGGAAAATTATTCTTCTATGCTTGAGAAGAATAGTCCAGATAGCCCATGGCTGATGTTTTACATTCTGAGGGTAGATGCTCTTCCAGATCTCACAGATGTGAGTGGAAGAATGGCCCGATCACTCAGTTTATATCATGATATTGTTTTATGTAGGTTGATATCAGATGATATGATTGTTATGGAGACTGTATGTCTCTGGACAGTAGATGTATGCTATTTTGGTGGATGTATTCCACCGGTTTTGACTGTGTGCTACTTGATGTGGTTGTGTACCACTGGATAGTAGTTGTGTACTACTATGTACAGACACAGTTGTGTTCTATTGAATGACATTTTTCTAATTGCCATGAATACTATCAATAGTGTTGGAAATGATTATCAGCCAGATGGATAGTCAGTGTGTTGTGGACAGACATTCTCCAGGCAAAAAATGGTCTAGGACGTTTATTCTTCTAGGACGTATGTTTGGATTAGAAGAATAGTCCTTGTAGCCCATGGCGTGGCTTCCAACATCTGTTGGAATAGTCATTCTTCTAGGACATATGTCCAGATTAGAATAATGGTGCTTGTATCACTCTGTGGAGTGAGTGACTTATTCAACATCATGCATGATTACTTAGATGGAGTATGGCTTCAAGATATGATGCAGTTGATGCTCTCAGATGATATTGATAGTGATGATGATGCTCATGATCTAATCATGAGATAATGTATATGTCTATGATGATGCTACCGGTTGAATGGTTTGTTTGTGCTCAAGACCATTGCTTTCAATACATCCCTAGCTAGGAGGTAGTGTTGATATTATGGTAGTTGTGAGAGGTATTAACCTCCATGTGTAACCCTAACAATAATAGAATATTTCGGGAAGCAAGAAGAAACCTTAAAGCATTGGATATAATCCTAGAAGACAAGTCAACTAAAGGAAATATTTAATATTGAGTTTTTAACCTTCAGAATGAGAAGTCGGCACAGACAGCTAAGGAGGAGTAGTATAAATATAGGACACCAAAGCTTATTTGACAGATACATCTCGCAACTGCATAAATTTAAGATTGCACACTGTAGAAATTCAGTAAGTGTGCAAGTCTGGAGACTGGTTGCAGCTGTAGCTAGTGCAACTTGTATTTTCGGTTTAGGCTTTGACTTTCTCTTGGTTATGGTTTCGACTTTCTGCCTTGTGTGCTAGCTCTGGAGAGAGGTACGCTACATTGATTGGCTATTAGGCCTAGGGTTTGTTTCCTGAATTATTCTCTGTCAAGTTTAAGGTGCTCGAGGGTGGCTTCAGCTTATGGTTGGGTGATAATATTTATATATTGTCTATGGTTAAACGAGCACACCTATTATTTTCTAACAGAAGTCTTATATGAATATTTTCTAATACTCTTTTCCACCTCCCAATTTTATCCAAATGATCAAAGTCAGAAGATTTACATCTAGTTCTATGTGAATATCGAAAATGAGTGTTCATAAAAAAACTCAAGGCTAAGCAAGATGATTACAAACCTACATATGATGGTTGTCTCTTTGTTATTGTATTTCAATATCTCGAGATATAACATTCCGGTCGTTTGTGAGTGGTAGCAGTTTACAAACTATAATCAAACAAACAAAAAGTAATGTTGGCTTCAATAGATCCTCTTAGAGTTTGGCTTCCAGTAGCAACATCTAACCACCCTCTAGTGTGAAAATTAGAGTTCCATCAAGCTCACTAAATATCTAGTTCAACATAAATGTAGAAAATACATCAAGATAGACATGCACTTCATCAGAAAGATTATTCATGATCGAGTTATTGAAGTGTTCTTTTTCCCTACATAAGATCAAGTTGTAGACATTTTCACAAAGTCTCTTATAGAAGCGAAGTTTTCCAAACTTTGATCTATGTTAGGAGTTCATAAAGTTGTCATTAAGGGGGCATGGGATATAATGCCTCTTTCCTTCTCCTATTGTGTCACCTTTGTAATTCCTTCAATCCTATCCCAAGTTGTTCTTAAGGGGGGATGTTAGGATATTTATACACTTAGGAGTTAATTAAGATCAACTTGTTCTAATGTGTCTTTAGGTAAAAATGTGTTTATTTAGTATGCATTTGTAGTTATGTAATCTGACATTCACAATATGTTCTAGACATATAGTGATCTGACGGATCATATTATACTTGATCTTAACAGCTACATTGATCCATGGCTTAGCACCCAATTGGTCTATGATCTCTATTTAAAGAGCATGTAGGGTCATTTGTTGGTGATCATTGTGAGAAACTCTATTGTAAAATATTTTTATTTTGCAATAATATATTTTCTCAAGTGGCCACTTTGGTTGGGGTCGTAGATTGTTTCCCTCTTTGAGGGTTTTAACCATCTAAAACATCGGTGTGTTGATCTTTGATCTGGTTGTGTGAGTGGTTACTGAAGGTGTTTGTCTTGTGTAGCAACACCCCATTTTGTCGAGCATAAAGATGATCTATTCAAATTGTTGGTTATACTATTTAAGATGACTAATGTTTCAAGTACATTCATTTGGCTTATGACAAAAGTGTTCAAACTATAATTTGGCGAGTTTGTGGTTTTATATCTAATTGGCATCTTAAGTTTTAGTAGAAGTTAAGAAGAACATATAAGAATTTAAAATTGGTATTTGATACTTTGAGTAAAATTCATTGTGCATAAAACTAAAGATATGTTTCTAAAACAAGAGTTAGTGTACCAAGCCAAGAAGGTTTGTGCATGGATTTAAACAAGGTCAAGGAAAATTTTGATTGGCCTACACTAAGAAGTGGCATTGAAGTGGGGAGATTTCATGGTATTTCCAATTTGCATTAGAGTTTCATCAAGGGGTTCAACAACATTTGTGCACATATGATGGAGTGTATGAAGGTACATGGATTTAATAAGAGTCTACGAGCGCAATAGAGGTTTCAATTGCTAAACAAGAAGAATATTGTTGAGGCGTTGATATTTGAATGGTCTAATTTTGGTAAAGTATTTCAAGTTGATTGTGATGCAAAGTGGTTATCGATGCAGGGTTAAGTCAAGATAGAAGGATAACAACATATTCTAGAGAAATTGAATGGTGCACAAAGGAATTACTCAACATGTGGCTTAGAATTCATGCAATAGTGGAAGCATAAAATAATTAGAGGCATTACTTATTATCAAAAGAATTTTTTTGTGCACAAAACAATAGGTGCTAAATTTCATGAATAGTCGGGTGAAGTTCAAACAAAGGAACATCAAATGCATTGATATGTTGCAGGGGTACATGTTTGTGTTGAACCATAAGTTGGGGGAGGAGATTGAGTTGCAAATGCACATATAAGTGAAAGAGTGTGTATGATGATAACAATTAAGAATGAGACTATTGGCTCCAATCAAACGAAATATATGTATGCTCAAGATAGGAATTTTTGTAGATGTGGAAATAATGAAAGAATATAATTTTAGAAGATAGAAGTGTAGTGTTTAAGTATTTTTTGTAGTAATATATTTGTAGAAAGGGAAACAATTATGTAGTACAGAAGGCTTAATTCTCAAGAATTTAATAAGAGTGTTTTTCATAGGAAGATTTGTGACAAGTTTAATGGTTATCTTCTTCTAAGTAAGATAGTTAGATTACTACAAATAATAACAGGGGTAAGGGGTTATTTACAAATTTATTTTTGAAAACACTTCCATGACAATGAAATGGTGACCAATGAAGGGGAAAGAAAATACCTCACTCTTCAAATCCTTGGCCTACCTAGCTCTTGTGCACCTACAACCATCAAAGAGAGGGGGGAAATGAGCTCTCTAAAGTATTCCAAGCACTTGCACGCCAACAACAATTTTATACCTTATGAAGATCATAAAAACAGCTAAGCCATCACATAAAAAATACTAAATACTACCCTTGAATCCATTAGTAGTCATAAATCATAAGAAATGAAGTAATCAAAGACATACTGAACATAGGAATAAGGGGATCAAGAACTAGATTCCATTGAGAAAGGAAGGGTAAGATTATAATGGGAACCAAAGCTTGTGAGAAAAATGCTTCCTCTAACTTCCTCTTGACTGATCCATCCTCTTATACATTATCTCCTCTATTTTCTTAATGAATGGTGATCAAGTTGCATAGTACATCCTCTAATGTAGGTGAGCAAATAGAAGAAGAACTCTCTCTTCCTATGGATAGTATGAGGATGCCTCAAACACAAGATCAATGTTGGAATGTGGGAAACATAACCTTATACTTCTCCAAAATGATTTTTGCATTCCCTAATCCTTGTACATATAGACTTGTAAAATAATTTGAATCCTCCTAGGGGATATCACAAAGGGAGTTAAACTTACCCTAGTTTGATCTTCAAGCCTAATCAAGACCTATAACACCATTTATTTATTTCCTTTTGAAGTAACACACACATTTCACAATTGGTATTCTGATATGAGTTTGATGTGGTTATCAAGGTTTTTTTTGCATCAATGATGCAGATGCTTTAGAAACAACCACATCAATAATGAAACTATATTCTTCTATCTCACATCAAGCTCATTTTTAGGGGTCTTAAGTACTTTTTGGAATTTGTAACCTTTAGGGGGGGGGTTCATTCTTTTGCCTTTCCATATTGTTATTTCATTTATGTAATTTCTCATTAGGTTGGTATGATGAATTCGATAATGGTTGAGATTTAGTAACTATGTGATCACTTTTATGTTATAATAGATATACCTTATGTGTGAGGTAAGGAGGACAATGTATAACCAAAATGCATCATCTTTTTCATGTAGTAATATTCTATATCACTAGAGAGAGAGAGAGAGAGAACATGACCGGTTCGGATGGAGTGGAGAGGTACCATCTACAACAAAGTGTTGGTATCCAAAAATTGGTGTAACTTCCTCATGAAGTGGTCATATCACATGCTCAAGTACTTGTGAAAATATATGATTATCGTCACTTGCGATGAAGTGTAACATGATGTATCATATTCCAATGTATCAATAATGTTTATTTTGTGTTGGATACCACAACTTTCTAGGATACCATTGAATGGGAATGAGGGTTGGATAGAGATCAACAGAGTGATATGCAATGTTACAATAGCCAACAACATGATGTGTTGTGTTGGGGAAATAACATTGTTGTATCAACATGGAGGTTGGGAAAACTCTATCCCTACATCCAAAATCTAGGGGTCTTCACCAATAATCTTCAACATTTCCACAAGGTGAAACTCATCGCCATGTGAATGTGGGGGTTGTAATTGAGAATGGGAGAGACTAATCAGTCAATTATCACTATTTAAAATCATTTCCAACTACAAGTAACCCCATTATTGGTTTGAATGGGGACCAAGGTATAGGTACAATTATTCTACATGTGAATTGAATGTGTTGATGTCAAACATGAGAGAATTCATTCGGTATGAATAGACTAGGAACTCATTACTAAATGCAAGGTAACCTATTGGTAGTGTTGGTAGTTTAGAGGGTACAACATGCCTCTAAGGCCTACTTTCAAAGAAACAGTGTGTTAGAGTCAATAAGAGTGGACACATCGGGAGAAAGGGGTATGAGGTCTTTCCACTAACATGAGGGAGAGAATGATAGTCTAATTGGGATACTGGAACTAATTGTAGACTTGACTTGAGGACTAGCCATACAATAAGTGCACCAAAATTCCATTGATTTGGAGTAGATACTAGGTAAACATGGGAAACAAATGACAATAATCATATTATGGATAGTGGCCATGAAAAGAGGCTAAACTCAAAGTTGGGTGAACTAGACAAATAATCGAGTACTTTAATGAACAAGGGTCTTGACATGGGTAGTAGTGATGGAAAAAATGTGAGTTTATGACTCAATTGTTGACAGTGGCTAGGAATGCAATTTCTCTAGTTAAGGGAAACATGGATGATTGCTTGGACTCAAGGACAATAGAGTAATGTTCTTACTCCCCTTTGGTTTTTTAATGTTTTTAGGATTTTTTTTATTTTTATATTTTGTGATTTTTTGTATTTTTTGTTTAAAATATGAAAAAATTAATGAATAACTCTTGGTATATAGAGGGCATCATGTATGTAGGTGATTGGCTCTGGTAGGGAACAAGATGTCAATGAAAATAAGTGTGGAAAAAAAGGTGGAAACACGAGATACACCTAAACATGTACCTCCTGAATGTGACCTTTTATATACATGTATTGCAACAAAGATAAAAATAAAATAAAAAAGCAATAAGCATTTAATGGCAAAAATAAGAAAAAATAGTGTGTAGCAGTAAATTTCGAAATCAATAGGTGGGAGACCTTTATGGGAAATGGCTAGAAAAATATGAAAATGGAGAATGTGGCTCACAATGCATACCCATTCTACAACGGCTCTTGATTTGATAAAGAATTCTTAGGATGGGTGTCAAAAGACAAAGTGGTGTTATTCTAAGGCAACCCATCATAAGAAGGATCTATCATTGAACATGTGCATAGTTAATGAAGCAAAAGAGGCTAACGCATCAATGCTCAAACAAGGTGGATCCTATGGTAAATTTAGAGGCAAAATTATATAGATGAAAAGATGTAAAGGGCCATTGATCATAATGAAATGAAATACACATGGAAATATAGCAGAGAGTACAACAATACACTCAAACCCAACTTCTATTAATGAAAAAAATAATAGAATATTATTGAACACAAAATGGCTAGAATGGTGGTAGCTTATCTCTGGAGAGAAAGAGATGTCGACTATGCTCATTCAAAAAAAATATCACAAGAGGTCGAAAGAATGAACTTTTGACATAAACCAATGATCCAAAATGGATCCAGGAAGGCCTAAAAATCAAAGTTCTCTAAATAAAACGAAACCAACGCCATTGTGTTCATCTCGTCGCATTGATTTCGGCCATAAAAACATTTTCGCAAATGAACGATGTATGCGAAATATATCATGTTCTGACCGATTTCCCAAACAAGCAAAAAGTCAATTGGTCAAAGTCAACAGGTCGTACTGTTGACGTCAGCAATACGACAGGTGATGTCATGATGACATCATCATGTTGACATGGAATCACCAGGAGGTGACACGTATCACTCAAATTTGGTGTTTTCGGGATGAGTTGGCACCAGTACGAATTTGACATGTGGTAGTTTGTGTATGACGTGGCCCAATGGTAGGCTGACACGTGGCAGTGCAGACGATAGTTGGGTTGTACTGAAGCTGGCATGGTAGGGTGACTGGGTTGTATGAAAGCTGATGTGGCAGGGTGACTGGGTTGTATGGATGTTGATGCGGTAGGGTGACTAGGTTGTGTGGATGTTGACATGGCAGTTGACTGGACAGGTGACTGGGGTGTATGGTGGTGACGCAGAAACTGACTATGCATGCTAATTGTGCATTGATTGTACGTTGATTGTGTGGTAAGGAAGAATCATGGGGCGACACATGGCCCAATCAGAGGGCACCACGTGGCACCCTGGATTTTGCCAATATTGGCTAGTTCAAAAATTTGTTATAGCCTCCTTCGGATTCGAACCCTTAACCTCTTGATGAGACAACAACTTTGTGAAAGGAGGTGGACCAATCGGTCTACTATGGTTCTTGTTTAACCATACGACCGAAACAATATTTAAAGTTGTTATGGTGCGTGGTTTGGGATAGGCCTCGTTCGGCGGAGGGCTAGCCTGCAACCATGGGTTGTAGACCAGGGGCTAAGTCGAAAGTTGAGGGCATGTGGGAGCATAAGGACCTGGCCACATGGCCATACCCACTGGACCAAGAGCTAGACCGGAGGATAAGGGCGAGGGGGCTTAGCCCTCAGCCACATGGCAGAGCACATATGACCAAGATCCTGGAAAAAAAGGGGTCAGTGCACCTATATGTACATTTTTGGGTTTTTAAACCTTATTGTATAATTTTTGTGAATTTTTATGCTAATTTTGGAGGCTTTTGGCCATTTTGGGGGAATCTAGAGCTCGATTTGAGGCCATATTTTGGGAGGAAGTTGGGAGGATGATACCAACTCCAAATCTGTATAAAACAAGGATTCATAGCAACATTAGAGAGGTTCAGAATAGGAGAAATGTTGAGGAATTTGAAATCCAAAGCCATTTTTATGCAGGGAAGCCATTGAGGAGATGAACTTTGCGGGCCAATTTCGGGAGCTACGTTCAACTGTTTTCAGTTTCGTCAGTTGTGTTGGATTCCTGAGGTCGAGCAGAACACAGCCAAACCAATTTGTAATCCTTGACACTTTTCTGATGTAATTTTGAAGCATTGAAGAGAAATAAGAAAGCCTCACCCACTGAGATAAAGGCCCGGAGACGTAGGCAATCTTGTCGAACTCCGTTAACAACTTTGTTTTTATGGTTTGTTATTCTTTGTGCTTACATTCTGATATGAATTTCTTATTAGGACTACTATAATATATCATTAATTTATTCTTCTTTCATCAATTCCTAATTGGTAAATGAATTCATGCTTAAAACTTAACGAAGTCTTTAAAAGATCATTTCAGATCAAGTTGTATCAAAGCAGGTTGGCGGTTGGTTTTTGAGTTTGCATGATTACCAAGGAAAAACTGAGTCGTGGTGAAGGTAAGCTTGTATAAGGGGATCTAGAGATTGGATCGAGAAAGAGGACTTCTCAAAGTGAGGGGATGGAATCGGAAGAAGGCATGTCTCAGAATGAGATCGAGTTGCAAAAGACTTTATTTTCCATGTATGAGATGGTAAAGGTCTTATATGAGGTTTACTTGGAACGGAAGAGGCCTTTCCAAGGGGAATCTTCTAAACAAGAAAAAAATGAAGAAGGAGAGGATCCTCTTAAACCTCCTCCTTCAACTCCTTCTTCTCCATCAGCGTCTTCTTCTTCAAGTACAAGTTCAAAATCCACCACAAGAAAACATTCACGTAAACATAAACATGATATGCCTTTACTTAAGCTTGATGTGAAATTTGAATTACCCATGTATGATGGTGAAGTCAATATTGAGAGGCTTGATAATTGGGTCAGATATATGGAAGTTTATTGCAGTGTGCAACATATCAAGGATGAGGCAACTCAAATCAAGTTGGCACCACTTCGTCTTGCAGGCACAAAACTCATCTGGTGGCAGAGTAAGTTGTAAAATGGCACGCAACAAGTGGGTAATGTATTTCCATCATGGCAAGATTTTTTTTTTGCACTTAGAAAGAAATTTTATCCTTTGGGTTATAAAGAGAAGGCTTTAATTGAATGGCAAGGTCTTAAACTAAGAAAGGGACAAACAATGCAAGAATACACAGACGACTTTCGTAAGATGGCATTAATGTTGAATATTCCATTACATACCCAAGAAACTCTTATGAAGTATATAGGAGGTTTACCTGCGCATATTCGTAACACTGTATTTATGTTTGGACCTACTAATCTTGATGAGGTCTTTGTTCAAGCAACATACATTGAAGCAGGGAAAACAAGAGTTGGTGTATCAGGGGAATCATCTTCAAGGAAAGAGGACAAAAGAAAGGGGAATGGAAAGAAAGAAAATTCAACGACAAGAAGGGAGATAATCTCTCTTGCAAGCATTGCAAGAAAGAAGGGCATGATGATGAGCATTACTGGCAATTGCATCCAGAGAAGAGACCGAAGTGGTTCAAAGAAAGGAAAGGGAGGCAAACAGTTGCAGCAACAACACAGCCAACAGACTTGGGATATGATTCAAGTGATGAGATTAAGATCACAGCAGTTGGTTTGACAGGTAAAATTGGTGATGGATATGATTCTAGATGCAAGTTGTTTCACATAAGGGTGATAATGAAACATACTAAGATCGATACATTGATACATAGTGGATCTCAATCTAACTTGATTTCAGAGGAAGTGGTTAAACAATTGGGATTAAACACTAAAATGTATCATAAACCTTACTCAAATGGATAAGAAATAATCATAAATTGCACATAACAAAGCAATGCACTTTAAAGTTTGCAATTTCATTAAAGTTTGTGGATGAGGTAACATGTGATGTGGTACCACTCAATGAATGTGGAACGGTCTTAGGTAGTCCTTATTTGTATGATCGCAAATCAATATTTTACAAGGAACAAAATCAATATCCCTTAATCAAAGAAGGTAATGAATATGTTGTACATGCTCATCACTTAAAAGAAAATCAATCTCTACAAACAATGGAACAATTAAGGAAGGTAGCTTAGGGAAGCAACACACCTATAATTGTACCAAATCAAGCAATTGATCTTAAGCATGAACATGAGATGGTAGTATAATGGAAGGTCAATCATACTTTGCTTCAAGATAAGCTAATGTCGTGCAAGTACTACATACATATTAGCTCATTTGTAGTCATATTTTTGATGTTATTGTTGCTAATGTTTTCAACATGGATGGTAGTAGCTTCAATAATATGTGAAAGAGTACAAGTGGATAACAATATGTTGTTATTTTTCATGGTTGTTTTGCAATTGATCTTGATGAGACAGGTGCACAGGACAGAGTTTAAGGACAAAGAACAAGTGGGGTGGCCTATCACGCACTTGATGACTAGTTAATACCCTTTTGGAGGACCAAAAGGTCTTAGTGGAGAGGCATGATCCAAAATGGATCCAGGAAGGCCTAAAAATCAAATTTATCGGAATCGAATGAAACCAACGCCATTATGTCTGGCTCGCCGCATTGATTCCGACCATATAATTTTTTTCGCAAATGGACGTCGTATGCGAAAGATATCGTGTTCTGACCGATTTCCCAAACATGTAAAAAGTCAACAGGTCGTATTTTCGACGTCAGCAGTATGACAAGTGACATCAGCATTACATCATGATGATGTCATCATGTTGATGTGGCATCACCCGGAGGTGACACGTGTCACTCAAATTTGGCATTTTTAGGCTGAGTTGGCACCAGTATGAATTTGACACGTGGCACTATATAGATGACGCATGGCAATCCATACATGATGTCGCCCAATAGCAATCTGACACATGGCAGTACGGATGAAAACTGGGTTGTATGAAAACTGATGTGGAAGGGTGAATGGGCTATACGAAAGTGGATGTGGCAGGGTGACTGTGGTGTACAGATGTTGACATGGTGGGGTGATTGGGTTGTATAGATGCTGGCGTGGAAGCTGACTGGACATGTGACTAGATTGTATGGCGGTGACGTGGTAGCTGACTATGCATGCTAACTATGCATTGACTGTATGTTGACTATGTGGTACAGATGAATCATGGGGGGACACATGGCCCAATCAGAGGGCACCACGTGGCACCCCAGATTTTGCCAATATTGGCTAGTTCAAAAAAAAATTATAGCCTCTGGTGGATTTGAACCCTTAACCTTTGGATGAGCCAACGACTTCGTGAAAGGTGGTAGACCGACCGGTCTACTATGGTTCTTGTTTAACCATATGACTGAAACACTATTTAAATTCGTTATGGTGCGTGGTTTGGGATAGGCCGTAGTCGATGGGGGGCTAGCCCGCGACTAGGGGTTGTAGACCAAGGGCTAAGCCAACAATTGAGGGTGCATGGGAGCATAAGGACTTGGCCACATGGCCATACCCACAGGACCAGGAGCTATACTGGAGGTTAAGGGTGAGGGGGCTTAGCCCTTGACCACATGGAAGAGCACATATGACCAGGACCCCGGAAAAAAAGGGGCCAGTGCGCCTATATGCATATTTTTGGGTTTTAAAACCTTATTGTATAATTTTTGTGGATTTTTATGCTGATTTTACAGAATTTTGGCCATTTTTGGGGAATCTGAAGCCCGATTTGAGGCTAGATCTCGGGAGTAAGTTGGGAGGATGATACCAACTCCAAATATATATAAACCAGGGGTTCTTAGCAACATTAGAGAGGTTCATAATAGAAGAAATGTTGAGGAATTTGAAATCAAAAGCCATTTTTATGCAGGGAATCCATTGAGGAGGTTAACTTTGCAAGCCAATTCCAGGAGCTACGCTCAATTATTTTCAGTGCCGTCAGTTGTGTTGGATTCTTGAGGTCGAGAAAAACACAGCCAAACCATTTTGTGATCATTTTGACACTTTTTTTATGTACTTTTAAGCATTGAAGAGAAATAAGAAAGCATCACCCACTAAGACAAAGTCTCGGAGACAAAGGCAATCTTGTTGGACTCCATTAACAACTTTGTTGTTATGGTCTTTTGTTCTTTGTGCTTACGGTCTGATCTGCATTTCTTATTATGGCTGCTATAATATCTCATTAATTTCTTCTTCTTTCATCAATTCCTAATTGATAAATGAACTCTTGCTTAAAACTTAACCAAGTCTTTAAAAGATCATTTTGGATCAACCAAGAACCCTAATGGTCCAAAACCCTAACCCTAGGAGATGAAGTACCAAAAGTTTTGCAAGCCCCGAGGTGGTTAGTTGATACACCAAATTTCTGGGGGTGCAACTTTTGCATACAATCTTCATTTAGGGTGCACAGTAGTGTGTTTGAAAGATATAACTAAGAAGTATAAGTTTTGGTAGGCCATGGCCACTCTTGGCCTTCGAATGGCCAAAAAACATCATTTAGGGCCTCAAAATGAGATCGAAAGTTTAGGACCCGAAAAATCATAACAAAAATGACCAAGATGGAGAACTATGATGATTCATTGGAATAGGTGGGTAGCCACCAATATCCACCTAAATAATTCCTCCCCACTTAGGAAGCAATGTTCCCCATTGCGTTAAGTTTCCTCTCAATATGGGGAAACTTTTGATGAATCCAAACCTTGGTGAGCCACTTGCCTTGTTGAAGTTGTTGTCTTGCTTTGACAATTCGATAGAGTTTTATGTTCTACTGGTGAGTTCCTTTCATCCTAGCGTCCATGATCTGATAAATTGGATATTGTGAAATGCAGTCAGGGTTGATTTCTATAGGGGCCAATTGCTCAGCCACCTCCAAGGTGTTCAACAAAGGTGGGAAATATGGTCGAAGCAACTCCACATTAAATATTGGGTGCGAGCCAAAGAAAGGGAAAATACTTAATTTGAAAGCATTTTCACCCATAGCCTTTGTGATGGTGTAAGGCCCGTATCAAAGTGGTATGAGCTTCATGTGGGGGTTTGTGAGGTGTTCTTTTTACAAATGCAACCCCACCTTGTCACCAACCCGATGTTGGTCATGTTGTTTCTTATACTTGGCATAGTCCTTCTCCAAGATATCATGAACTTGTTATTAGAGGTGTTGGATCCATTCAACAAATTCGACTGCACTATATACCTCAGTCTGAGTGTGGGAGGACTCTATCGTGGAAGATGGAAAGAGAAGTGTTACATCAATGGGGTCCAATGGTTGCAACCCCAAGCACACCTGAAAAGAGATGTGGCCAATAAGGTTGTGTATGGATCTATTATAACTATGCTAAACATATGGAAGGATCTCATCCCATGTACACATATGCTTGGATTTGTACATGCACATGATATGCACAATCATCATGTTTACCACTTCCATTTTTCCATCTGTTTGGGGATGAAAGGAAGTCAATTTGGTTATCTATGTGTCCATCAGAGACCATAGGATGGACCAGAAGGTACTGAGGAACCTATTGTCCCTATTTGAAATAATGGTATGCCATAGCCTGAAATGAACCCAAACATTTTGAAAGAAGAGTCTAACAATGGCATTAGTTGTTATACTCTTTTCACATGGTGCCAAAATGGTCATCTTAGAGAACTGATCAAAAACCACAAAAATACAATCACAACTTTGTTTGGTGGAGCGAAAACCTGACACGTAGACCATGGAGATGGACTCCCAAGGATTCTTTGGGGTAGGCAGAGGAGTGTACATCCCCTACTTCTTGATGGGTGGCTTAGTGAGGCTTAGTGATTGCATAGGAAATGTTGAACCTGATGCAGGAGCATCATCAACAAGCCTACATGGAGAGACAACTCAACGCCTCAGTGTGTCGTTGAATCATTTCAGAATCTTAACCGTTGGCATTTCCTGCAAATGGATTTTTGAAATGATCAAAAACTGATGAAGATCAAAAGATTGGGAGTTAAATGATCATGAAGGATCTGGGAGTTTCACTACTAGTCTTGAATGTAACGGAAGTTAAGTAGCAGTTAGTTTTTTTTTCGAGTAGACGAGTAGTCAGAGGGAACCCTAAGAACTCTCTTAGGTAAATAGAGATGTGGTATGCCCGAATGAGGCAGTTGCAATTTAGTAGGGGATAGTTGTGATTTAGTTGTTGCTGATTTTTTAGTTGTTGTTTTATCATAGTTGTAGCCATTTACTTTTGAATGAATATAATAGAGGAAAATTGATCCAATGCATAGTGTTTCTATTGTTTACAATTCCCTGTTATTTTGTTTTCATAAACGAATGAGTTATGTTGTTGAGTATATGAAACTGTGAAATGTTTGTATAAGTTTCAATTGTTTCTCTTCGTTGATTACATGCAAGGTGTGCACACAGTCTGTAAGGAGTGTGTTGACAAAGTCTATTTCGACTCAGAAACACAAAAGAGATAGTGTGAAACTTTCCCTTTGTAAGGAGTGCAAAGTGACTGTTGCAAGGTGTGCACAATTGTCCGCAAGAACTTAAGTCTTGCACGAGAATATAATGTGAGGAGAGACAGAGTCTGTTTCAACTCATAAACTCAGAAGAGATAGTGTGAAACTTCTACTTGCAAGGAGTGCAAAGAGACTGTTGCAAGGTGTGCATAGTCGCTCGCAAGAAGCTAAGTATGGTGTAAGAATCTGTTGCAAGGAGTGCACAGATTCAAAAAATCGACTAAGTGTCAAGAAGAGATTTCTTTTGAATAAATCACTAAGTTTGGAATTCATCAGAGATTCCAAGTTCGCAAGGAGTGCATCAGAATCAAGCTCAGGAGAGATATCGACCAACAATCAACAGGAAGGAAGAAATGCGTTGAAAGTTGCGAAGTGATGGTTGAGATCCCTTCGGAAGGAATCAAAATCATAAACAGTCATTAGATCTCAAAAATGTGTGGGAAGGTTACACCTCTAAGTCCTTTAGACTTCGCATATTCATAGGTTTATGTTCAAGGGGGAAAAAATCTTCCGAAGTTACGGAACCCAAAGTCCATCTGGACTGTAGATCCGTTCAAAGGGAGTGAAATCATCCCAGGTCGTCGGATCTGGGAAAAGTTACACGATTGTTAGCCATGGTTCTTTTGGGGATTTGTGGATCAGAGGATTCAAAATATCAAGGAGTCAAGAATCACAAAACCCGAAGTTGCGAAGAGATCGCCACTGTTGGTTGTCAGAGGGGGAAAGAACTGTAGATCTAGTTCTGAGGAACTCCGTCGTTTCAGAGTTCGCGTAGAAAGAAACCAGTTGCACGCAAGGTAGCCGAAACCCAAAGTCACAAAGTGCTAGGAGGCTTAGCCCCAGGCCATAGCCTGAGGTCATGTGATGGAGGGGGACAAACGGAAAGGAGCTAGCACCCAGAAACTCGAGGTTTGTGAAAACGCTAAGGAAGGAGCCTGTGGGTTCCATAGGACCTGCAGATAAAGAGAAAAAGGGACCTGTATAAAAAAATTTAGGGCCATTTAAGGCCTGAAAGAGATAATCCAACTCAGGAGATCAAGATCCTTAACTGGGAGGTCGCGGACTCTTCAGCAGAGAAGGGGGGTTTGCATCAAGTGGTATCAGAGCTTGAAATTGTTTTCAGGAAACAAAGAAGAGCTCAAAGGTGTACTTTGTGTGTGAGATACAGTAAGCACAATGCCACCAAGGAGACGCGTGGAGCCACCTTTATCCAATCACCTTGTAGAAAGAGAAATGAGAGAGCTTCATGCAATATTAGAGGCAATGGAGGCAACACAAACGAGGGCACCTGATGTTGGGGACATCAATGATGCGGAAAGTGAAGAAGTATAAGTTGAAGAAGTTTCCAGAGAAAATGTTGTCGAAGAACGCTTACTAAGATGATGCAGGAGCATCGCAAGCAAGTGCAAAGCAGAGGATAGTTGGATATGCACCAGCGCACATTTTGAAGATATTTTGAATTTCAAAAAGATGGAACATTAATGTAATATCTGGAGAGACATAAGTGCTCTTAAATGTTTTGTGGATTGTAACATAGATCTTGAGCATTGCTCTCATCTGTTGGTTGAAGAAAATTAATGTAATGAATGTAAAGTAGATGTAGTCTTTAATTCAATTAGATATCTTAGAGTTGTAGGAGGGAAAACTCGAGAAATCCCCCTCGTATGTATGGTATTGTATCATTATTCTCAATTGTAAGAGTAGAGTTGTAGAGAATAGGAGAGCAGAGGAGAATAGAGACTGTAGAATTTGTATAAACAGATAGTTGTTGCTATAGTACCCATGTACAGAAGCACTTGAGTTAATATAAGAATGCTTTGACTCAACTTCATGGTGTTGTTATGGATATTGTTTGCATATATTGAATGGTATGTTTATAGTTTGCTTATATGCTTTGTTATGCATTTGTTTCAATGCTTTGTGTGTATGATTTCATGTTGAATGTATGAAGTCTTTGAGAGGGAGAGTGCGAGTTTCAATGGTTTCTCGTCCTGAGAATTCTTGCAAGGAGTGCAGTGAAGGTCCACAAGGAGTGCATTGACGAGATTTTGAGTTTTACCTCAAAAGAGATCAAGAGAGATAGAGTTGTCTTCATACCGATAGAAATGCAAGTATAGCACAGAGTCGTGCAAGGCATGCATGGGCCAGGTTGAAGTCTTAGACTTTTTCCAACTAGGAGAGTGGTTGAATAACTGTTGTCACAAGGAGTGCATAGAGTTGGAAGATTTTAGATAATCAGTGATTATCATGAAGCCGCAAGGAGTGAGTGCAAGAATACCTTAGAATCCTTGAGTTTGGAGCCAAATTCAAGCTCAGGAGGGATAGAGTCTTGGGAAATCCAGAGAGAAGACGAGGGTCAAAGTCACCTCACAGAAACCAAGCTCAGAAGGAATAATGCCAAGTTGTTAGGCCATGAATCTTTGAGAACTTGAATGGACGGTTGTGTTTCTCGGAGGGAGAAACATCGATTTTCCGTGGACTATTGGATCCAGTGGATCAGGGAGGAGGTTAAGACTGAGTGTCTTCCAAACACTCACAAGCTTGTGAGGATTAGCAGTCATTAGATATGGAGGAATGAGAGTCGTTTATTGGGTGCTCTGAGATATCGGCATTTCAGAAGTCGGAAGTGTGGAGGAATTTGTTTTCGAGAATCCACGATACACAAAAACCCGACACGATCTGGACCATCAGATCGTGGGAGAACCAGGACCGTTGATCTGTGGTAAAGAATTCGTGAGTTCGGACTTTGGGAAAAGGAGAAGAGTCACATCGTGAACTCACGAGTCATGAAATCCTGATGTGCTTAGAGGTGAAGCCCCAGGATTTGACTGTAGGTCATACGTCGGAAGCATAAGGGAGGAGATAAAGACCCGATAGCCCTTTTTAGAATTTTGGGAATTGAAGGAGTCAAGGGGGGGGAGTCACAATAGAAATTGTGAAGTCGCGAAATCTGAAACACCTTTTTGGGTTAAGTCAGTGGTCACGTGGGAGTGAAGGTTTGCGCCTAGAGCTTGTTCACGCATGCGTAAATTTTAAGAAGGACCCGTGGTTTTATTTGTATTGAAGGTTCTAGTGGGAATTAAGGAGTCATTTTGGCTCAAGGAAATAGGAAGATCCAAAGACTGGGAGGTCAAGCAGACCCTGCTGAGGTAGGGGTGTTGTGTCAGGTGGTATCAAATCTTAGCTAACAACTTGTGTTTTCTGTAGAAGGAAGACAGAGGATAGTTGTGATTTGAATTCTGCGTGGAACAGATTGCAACAATGTCACCAAGGAGACATCCAGAAAGAACCATTCCCGATCCAGCCGTGGAAAGGGAAATGAGAGAACTTTGTGCTCGATTAGATGCTATGGAGACAACACAGAGATGAACACATGATATTGGAGATATCAGTGAGGTCAAAAGCGAAAACAAAGCCAGAGCTGAAGAGGAAGTTGTAGCCGAAGATGCTGCAAAGGAACATCTATTCAAAGTTGTTGAAAAATAGGTGCCAGAGAAAAAATGCACATCCCGATGTATGAAGGCAACTTAGATATTGAGGAGCTGCTAGATTGGTTTAGAGCTCTAGATAAATACTTCGATTATGAATATATCGAAGAAGATAAGAAAGTAAATCATGCAGTCATTATAATGAAAGGGCATGTAGCACTATGGTGGGATGAACTGCAGGCTAACAGGCATTGCAAAGGAAAACAAAGAATCAAAAGCTGGGATAGGATGGTCGCAAAGATGAAAGCCAAGTTTATACCCAGAGATTACCAAATTAATATGTTTTGACGAATGAAGAATTTGAGACAGAAAGGGATGACAGTGA
This sequence comes from Picea glauca, assembly GCA_000966675.3. Classification (NCBI taxonomy): domain Eukaryota; kingdom Viridiplantae; phylum Streptophyta; class Pinopsida; order Pinales; family Pinaceae; genus Picea; species Picea glauca. The sequence continues at coordinate 15,853 of JZKD02S2136799.1, read as the reverse complement.
AGGAATACACTGAAGAATTTTACAGACTCAACATAAGAGTTGGTCATCACGAGAGTGATGATGAAAAAGTCCCCAGATACATGAATGGCTTGAGATATGAAATTCAAGATGAGATGAGCATGGTGACAATCAGGAATGTGGAAGATGCTTATCAAATTGCTTCAAAGGTAGAAGTGAAATTGGCCTGAAAGAAAGGTCAAAGGGGCAGAGGTAGAAGCCAGAGAAGAGGCAAAGCAGTTGCCCAGGACAGAGTACAGAAGCCCAAGGATGAAGAAAATAAAACTCATAACCACCCAGAAAGGGGAGGAATCTCACAAGGAGGACATTATGCCGATAGGAACACTTTTCCTCAAGCTAGAGGAAGAGAAAGAGGCAGAGGAGGTGAAATAAAGTGTTTTGTCTGTGGAAAGATTGGACACAAATATTTTGAATGTCCCGATAGAAAAAGAGATGGAGGAGGAGAAGCTCACATTTCAGAAGTGCAAAGGCGAAATGTTGAGGTAGAAGATGAAAAAGGTGGAAGATCCTTAATAATGAGGAAAATTCTCTTGAAGCCAGAGAAAGAGATGGAGAATCCAATCCAAATGAACAGTTTGTTCAAAATTGCTTGCAAGACCAAGGATAGGGTATGCAAGGTGATAGTGGACAGTGGAAGAATAGATAATCTAGTATCCACAGAAATGGTAGAAAAGTTGGAATTGGAAACAGTTGCACATCCGAGCCCATACAAGGTTTCGTGGTTGCAAAAAGGACATCAGCTAACAGTCACTAAACAATGTTTAGTTGGTTTTAATATAGGGGGATATAGAGATGAGATATCATGTGATGTTATTCCCATGGATGTTTGTCATCTTTTGTTGGGGAGACTGTGGCAATATGACAAGAATGTTATTCATGATGGAAGAAAGAACACATACACCTTGGAAAAGAATGGTTGGACGCATATGTTGCTTCCAATTGAAGATAAGAAGGTGAAAAAAGAAAAAAGCAATACTATACTTCTCATGAGTGGGAAGGAACTTCTGGATGAAGTCAAGAAAGACGAAGAAATGTAGTTTTTTGTAGTGAGGAAACCTAGAGTCATCTTGACCAATACCTCAATAGATGATCTATCTGAGGAAATTTGGGAAATGTTAGAGAATTTTGTTGATATAGTGGTGGACAATTTACCTTGTTCATTTCCACCCACCAGGAGTATAAGCCATCACATTGACCTTATACCAGGAGCGAGTTTACCAAACAAAGAAACATACAGGTTGACGCTACAACAGAATGAAGAAGTTAAGAAGCAAGTCAAGGATTTGATGGACAAAGGGTTGATTAGAGAAAGCTTGAGTCCATGCATTGTACCAACAATGTTAAGTCCAAAGAAGTATAGTGGATGGAGAATGTGTACAGAATCGAGGGCTATAAACAAAATCACCATCAGGTATAGATTTTCTTTACCTTGGATGGATGACTTGATGGATTGCTTGAGTGGAGCAACGTTTTTTTCAAAAATTGATTTGAAGAGCGGATATCATCAGATTAGAGTGAGGGAAGCTGATGAATGGAAGACAGCATTCAAGATGAATGAAGGGTTGTATGAATGGCTTGTCATGATGTTTGGTTTGACGAATACAGCAAGTACTTTTATGTGATTGATGAACGAAGTCTTGAAAGATTTCATTGGGAAGTTTGTAATTGTGTATCTTGATGATATATTGATCTTCAGTAAGACTGAGGAAGAACATTTGAAATATTTAACTCTAGTGATGAGGAGGTTACAGCAAGAGAAGTTGTTAATAAATCTGAAGAAGTTGTCTTTCATGAAGACAAAACTCATTTATTTAGGTTTCGTGATCTCTTCGAATGAGTTGAAGATGGATCCTGAGAAGGTAAAAGCAATCAAATAATGGTCGTCACCAAGGAATATCTTTGAAGTCAAAAGCTTCCATGGATTAGCCAGTTTTTACAGGAAGTTCATCAGAAATTTTAGTGGAATTTTTGCACCAATGATGGACACAGTCAAGAAAAGACATAAATATTTTCATTGGACAGAGGAAGCAGAGAAAAATTTCAAGTTGTTAAAGGAGAAAATGACTAAACAACCAGTTCTGGTTTTGCGAGACTTCAGTAAGACATTTCAAGTGAGATGTGACGCAAGTGGATTTGCAATTGGAGCGGTCTTAAGTCAAGACAATAGGCCAGTTGCATACTTCAATGAGAAGTTGAATGATGCCAAAATGAATTATTCCATGTATGATAAAGAGTTTTATGCAGTCATACAAGAACCGAAGAAATGGAGGCACTACCTAGTTTTGAAAGAGTTTGTTTTGTATAGCGACAACCAGGCCTTACAATTTATAACCAGATAGGAGAAACTGAACAAAAACATGAAAAATGGGTTGAATTTATGCAGAACTTTACTTTTATTATAAATCACATTTATGGAAATGCTAACAAGGTTGTTGATGCATTGAGCAGGAAAAGTTTGATTCTTCAGGAGTTTCGTGTGAAAACCTTAGGTTTTGATAGCCTTAAGGACATGCAAAGATATGATTCAGATTTCAAGGATGCTTATGAAGCAAGTGAGAATCCTCTTCTAAGAGACAGAAGCCAATGGATTGAATACTTGATCCAGGATGGATTACTATTCAAAGGAAATTAGTTGTGTATCCCGAAGAGTTCTATGAGAGAAAACCTTTTGAAGGAAAAGCATAGTGGGGGATTGGCTGGACATTTAAACCATGACAAGACATTTGCGCAACTGAACAATTTGTATTATTGGTCAGGGATGAGGACAGAAGTCAAGAAGATTGTGAACAGATGTAGAATTTTCTAGCATGCAAAGGGGAAAAGACAGAATACAGGGTTGTATCAACCATTGCCAGTACCAAAGAGGCCATGGGACGTGGTAAGCATGGATTTTGTGTTAGGACTGTCGAGGAAACAAAGGGGTTGTGATTCCATATTCTTGGTAGTCGACAGATTCTCAAAAATAGCACATTTCATTCCATGTCAGAAAACCAATGATGCAACACACATTACAAACCTGTTTTTCAAAGAATTTGTTCGACTTCATGGTTTACCCAAGAGTATTATTGCAGATCGAGATACTAAATTTGTTTGTCATTTCTAGAGGACACTATGGAAAAAGTTGGGGACGAATTTATCTTTTAGCTCAACATATCACCCTCAGACGAATAGATAGACTAAGGTAGTAAATCGGAGTTTGGGAGACTTATTGAGGAGTTTAGTAGTTGAACATCAATGTCAGTGGGATCAAATTCTTCCACAAGCGGAATTTTCATATAATGACTCACCTAACCGAAGCACAGGACAAATCCCATTTCAGATAATGTATGGAATGCAGCCAAGAGGAGTATCTGAGTTGAGAGACTTAGAGCAGAATGAGTTCAGAAGTGCTGGAGCAGAAGATTTTGCAGCGGAGATGCAAGGGCTCCACAAGAAGATTAAAGAACAGTTGCAGAGTTCCAACCAAGAATACAAGCATAGAGAAGATCAGCACAGAAGAGAGCTTCAGTTCAAAGTGGGATATTTGGTCTTAGCACATCTAAGAAAATAAAGATTCCCAAGGGGAACATATAACAAGTTGAACATGAAAAAGATAGAGCCATGTAAGATTCTGAGAAAATTCGAGGCAAATGCTTATGAGATAGAATTGCCAAATGATGTTGGCATATCACCCATATTCAACGTAGCAGATCTGTATCCTTACGGAACAGATGAAGCAGATGGGGAAGAGAATCCACAGGAATTTCAGTGGGTCAAACAGATGCCTGTAGTTGAAAAGCCGCAGATGGAAAAGATCATTGATCATAGAGATAGTAAGAATACCCAGAGAAAGACATATTTTGAATACTTGGTAAAATGGAAGGGACACCCGATTGAGGATGCCAGTTGGGAAAGCGAAGCAGATATACAAAAACATGGATAGACAGTGCAAGATCTAATGGATAGGAGCCCATGAATTTTTCAACCAGAGGAGTATGATGTAGAAGCATCGCAAGCAAGCGCAAAGCGAAGGATAGTTGGATATGCACCAGCGCACATTTTGAAGATATTTTGAATTTCAAAAAGATGGCACATTAATGTAATATCTAGAGAGACATAAGTGTTCTTAAATGTTTTGGGGATTGTAACGCATATCTTGAGAATTGCTCTCATCTTTTGGTTGAAGACAATTAATGTAATGAATGTAAAGTAGATGTAGGCTTTAATTCAATTAGATAGCTTAGAGTTGTAGGAGGGAAAACTCGAGAAAGCTCCCTCGTATGTATGGTATTGTATCATTATTCTCAATTGTAAGAGTAGAGTTGTAGAGAAGAAGGAGAATAGGAGAGCAGAGGAGAGCAGAGAATGTAGAAGTTGTATAAACATATAGTTGTTGCTATAGTACCCTTGTACAAAAGCACTTGAGTTAATATAACAATGCTTTGACTCAATTTCATGGTGTTGTTATGGATATTGTTTGCATCTATTGAATGGTATGTTTATAGTTTTCTTATATGCTCTATTATGCATTTGTTTCAATGCTTTGTGTGTATGAATTCATGTTGAATGTATGAAGTTTGTGAGAGGGAGAGTATGAGTTTCAATGGTTTCTCATCCTCATAATTCTTGCAAGGAGTGCAGTGAAGGTCCGCAAGGAGTGCGTTGACGAGATTTTGAGTTTTACCTCAGAAGATCTCAGGAGAGATAGAGTTGTCCTCATACCGACATAAATGCAAGTATAGCACAGAGCCATGCAAGGCGTGCATAGGCTAGTTTGAAGTCTTAGAATTTTTCCAACCATGAGAGTGGTTGAAGAACTGTTGTCGCAAGGAGTGTGCAGAGTAGTTGAAGAACTGTTGTCACAAGGAGTGTGCAGAGTTGGAAGATTTCAGATAATCAATGATTATCGTGAAGCCGCAAGGAGTTCATGCAAGAATCCCTTAGAATCCTTGAGTTTGCAGCCAGATTCAAGCTAGGGAGGGATAGATTCTTGGGAAATCCAGAGAGCAGACGAGGGTTGAAGTCACCTAGCAGAAACCAAACTCAGAAGGAAGAACACCAAGTTTTTTGGCCAAGAATATTTGAGAACTTGAACGGACGGTTGAGTTTCTCGAAGGGAGAAACACTGATTTTCCGTGGACTGTTGGATCCAGTGGATCAGCGGGGAGGTTAAGACCAAGTGTCTTCCAAACACTCACAATCTCGAGAGAATTAGAAGCCATTATATCTGGAGGAACGAGAGTCGTTGATTGGGCGCTCTGAGATATCGGCATTTTGAAAGTCGAAAGTGTGGGGGAAGCTATTTTGGATAATCCCCAATACAAGAAAACCTGACACGATCTGGACCATCAGATCATGGGAGAACCAAGACTATTGATCTGTGGTAAAGAAGTCATGAGTTTAGACTTTGGGAAAAGGAGAAGAGTCACATCGTGAACTCACGAGTCGCAAAATCCCGACGCGCTCAAAGGTGAAGCCCCGGGACTTGACTGGAGGTCATACATCAGAAGCATAAGGGAGGAACTAAAGACTCGTTAGCCCTTTTCGGGGTTTCAGGAATCGAAGGATTCGGGGGGGGACTCAGGATAGAAATCGTGAAGTCACGAAATCTTAAACACCTTTTCAGGTTAAGTCAGTGGTCACGTGGGAGTGGAGGTTCACGCAGGCATAACTTCTAAGAAGGACCTGTGGTTTTATTTGTATTGAAGGTTCTAGTGGGAACTAAGGAGTCGTTTCGGCTAAAGGAAATAGGAAGATCCAAAGACTGGGAGGTCAAGAAGAACATGCTGAGGTAGGGTTGCTGCGTCATAAGAGCAGTTGTTAAATTTGGAGCTAGAGCCAAGGTAGACATCCCAATGTATGAAGGAAATTTGGATGTTGAAGAGTTGTTGAATTGGATAAGGTCCATGGACAAATATTTAGACTATGAAGATGTCGATGAGGAGAAGAAGGTGAGACATGTTGTCACCAGGTTGAAAGGACATGAAACATTGTGGTGGGATGAACTGCAGGTTGAGAGGAGAAGCAAAGGAAAACATAAGATAAAGAATTGGGACAAAATGGTAGCCAAGCTAAAGTCTAAATTCATGCCCAAATATTATCATATAAATCTGTTCAGGAAGTTGCAGAACCTGAGACAGAAGGGTATGATAGTAAAAAAGTACACGGAGGAGTTCTAGAAGCTGAACATCAGGACTGGACAAAGAGAGAAAGATGAGGAAAAAGTTTCCAGGTACATAAATGGCATGAGGTATGAAATCTAGGATGAGATCAACATGATTTCAATGAGGATAGTAGAGGGTGCTTATCAGATTGCTCTAAAGGCAGAGGAGAAGTTGGCCAGGAAATAGAGGCAGAAGCCCAAGCAAAGGCAAGGGATTTGTCAATGATAAGGTACATAAAACCAAAGATGGGACTGAGAAACTACACAATCACTCAGAAAGAGGAGGAAGTTATCGAGGAAGACAAGGTGGTGGAAGAAGTTCTTCTAGAGGAAGAGGAAGAAGCAGAGGAGGAGAAGTAAGGTGTTATGTTTGTGGAAAGACAGGACACATGTCTTGGGAATGTCTCGAGAAAAAGAAAGAAGGAGAAGGTAAAGCTCACATTTCGGAAGCACAGAAAAGGAATGTTGAAGCAGAAGGTGCAGAGGATGGAATATCCCTGATGTTCAGAAAGGTTCTCTTAAAACCAGAGCCATAAATTGAAATGCTAGTGCAGAGGAACAATCTATTTAGGACAGCTTGTAAGAATAAAGACAGAGTATGCAAGGTGATAATTGACAGTGGAAGCACTAATAACTTAGTATCCACAGAGATGGTAGATAAATTGGAGCTGGAGACAACTGCATATTCGAAGCCATATAAAGTCTCATGGTTGCATAAAGGACACCAGGTAATGGCCACTAAACAATGCCTCCTTGAATTTAAGATAGGAGGATATAAAGATGAAATTATGTGTGATGTGATTCCCATGGATGTATGTCATGTTTTGTTGGGAAGACCATGGTAGTTTGACAGAAATGTCATTCATGATGGGAGGAAAAATGCATACACCTTGGAGAAGAATGGTAGGACACACATGTTGTTGCCAATAGAGGAGAAGAAAGTAAAAGAGAAGCCAACACAAGCATACTTCTCATGAGTGGGAAGGAACTCCTGAGAGAAGTCAAGAAGGAAGAGGAGATGCAGTTTGTCGTGGTGAGGAAACCCAGAGTTTTCCTTACAAATACTTCGATGGATGATTTTCTTGAAGAAGTTCAGGAACTGTTGGAGAATGTTGTTGACATAGTAGTGGATGAGTTTCCTAACTCATTGCCACCCATCATAAGTATCAGCCATCATATTGATTTGATATCAAGAGCAAGTCTGCCAAACAAAGCAGCCTACAGATTGACACCTCAAGAGAATGAAGAGGTAAAGAAATAAGTCTAGGATTTGTTAGACAAGGGTTTGGTCAGAGAAAGCTTGAGTCCATGTGTAGTACCAACTGTGTTGAGTCCAAAGAAGTATGGAGGATGGAGAATGTGTACAGACTTGAGAGCCATAAACAAGATCACCATCATGTATAGATTTCCTTTGCCAAGAATTGATGACTTAATGGATTGTTTAAGTGGGGAAAAT
>JZKD02S2136788.1:23757-45167 GCA_000966675.3 Picea glauca | reverse complement strand
GATGTCGCAAGTTCGGTATTTCACTCAATCCTAAAAAATCGGTCTTTGCAGTAGAACAAGGAAAATTTCTTGGATTTATAGTATCTAAAGGAAGAATGATAATTGATCCTGAAAGAACCCAAGCCATTGCCAACTGGTTTCAATGCTATTATAAACTCAGATTTGTCTGATGTTTCTCTTTCAAATTTCTAATTGGTAAACAATGTTCTCTTAATTCATGATTTGATTTTGTTTGGATAATAAATAAATTTGTTTTGATTTTGTTCTTTTATTTAGACCAGCTACACAATCGAATATTCTATAGCTTGTCTCTTAAATTGATTTATTTTATTATTTGTCTAATTTAGATTTTGTTTTTTGTCTCAGGTGGGCAGCAGGTCAATGTGCAACGATTAATGGAATGAGTCAAGAGTTGGGCATATAATGGATTTGTAATTTTCATTTTTTGAAAAACAATGTTTAATGATGCAAATTTTTTGTATTATAATATTTCAACAAAATTATCTTTTTGGTTATTTTTTTTTAATAAAAGCTTATTTAAAAAGATATGTCTCTATCTTGCATGATATGAGGAACATATTGGGAACTTGTTTAAATAACACTGTTTTCGTAGTGATAGGGGTGATTCCTCCTGGACCATATGATGGACTTATTTTTTTGAAAGTATATGGGGTACAATTTACTCTTTGGCTTTTGTCTTGTGTAGACTTTGCAATATTTTCATTGTTTCTCATGTAATTTATAGATGTGAAATTTTATTTGTATCGAACTAGATTTAGTCTGTTATGCATATAACCTTTCATGTTATGTTTTTCTCTATGTGGGTCATTATATTATGGTTTTGTTGATATCTGTGATTGTTCACCCTTCTAATCATTTTGAGTTTACATCTAATGATAGGTAGCTAGTAACACCATTTGATGAGAACTGGAATTTCTTTCATTTTCAGTTATTGGACATTTTAAAGTCACATGATATACAATCATTTGTTTTTCTGTCATCATAGATTCATTCCAGAATATAAAATACTACTTTGAGTTTTTTCAGGAAGTGTCATTCTTTCTTTTGTCATAGATTTGTACTTGAAACACATTAAGTGGAGCTTATACAAATACAAAGAGACAAATCTAGCTTAGTACTGTTGATCAATGTAACATTAGTTAATTTATTATTTATTTAATTTGTTGATTTGTGAATGAATAGTGATTGCATCATTTAAAATTTGAATGCTTTTTCCATTATCGTTATATCATTTTCAATCGTATTCACTTATTTTTTATTCGTTTTTCAGTTACAGTACCTGGACAATTTTTATTTATTTTTAATCTTGTTTAAGATCCATTAGTTTAAAACAATTATTTTCACAAGGCTTTGCTCAAACCTTGTAATTGTATATATCTACTATACATAATCACTATTAGTTAAGAAGTTGTAATTAATGTGTCTATTGATAGAATTGTACCTTTAGTTAGTTCACATATTTTAGTTATTTTAGAATCCTAGTTGGCTAACGGAGCCATAAAACTCATCAGGCGAGATTATTCCAAACGGATTGGGTTAAATAGACAACCCTTTTCCGGATCTTCCCTTCTCGTTAACGATGTGTCATAAACGCCCATCAACAAATGGTGCTAGAAGGAGGGCATGCAAGTCATTGATGGCATGAGGAGGCCATAGGAATCCCCCAAACAATCGTTCTCCTATCGTGACACGTAGTCGCTCAGACCCCAACGTTACACTTGACCCAACTAATACCTGAAAAACTACTCCGTACATTCTCGTTGAGCAAGTGACACCAGTTCCTCAAGGGATTGATGTACTGGAAATTGTTTGCCAGTCAGTTTTGAGAACTCAAAGTGCTTTGTCCCGAATCATACAACCTAGTAGACAACTAAATCAAACCCTTTATTTCACCAATCTACAAGAACAACCTCTTGACACTAGTATACCTGATAACACATTAGGAGGTAATATCACCGATCCTTTGGAAGAACTAATCCTTGGTGCTGGGGGATCTGGTCTCCCATCATCCCCACCTAGTTCTTCTCCACCCTCTTCAAGAGAGGAATCATCGGACGAAGGAAATTATTCGTCTGAACGATATCAACCTTCAACTCCACCAACTTCCATGGAAAACCAAAATAATCCCACTAGACCTTGGCTCGATCAATATGCTGTGGCAGTACCTGGACCCCAACACCCGTTGCCCAAACATCTGAAACAATGGCTACCCAAATTCAACCCAGATTCAAAGAAATCAACTGCGGATCACATCAATAAATTCATGTTAGTGTTAGGCTCTAGAGTGTTGAATATGAAGATGTCGTGTGCAAGTTATTCCCCTACACTTTTGAGGGGAATGCCTCAACCTGGTATTTTGCGCAACAACATCGAACCACCGTCTATTGGGACAAGTTTTAAACCTGCTTTCTAGAAACATTTGGAGAAGATAAATCTCTAGAAGTCCTGGTAATGGAATTTTCTACTATGAAAATGAACCCTAAAGAAAATTTTTGGGATTTCAACCAGAGATTCCTTACGTAAAAAAACAAAATCCCTGTAGATTTGATGCCTACAAAAAACTTGACTATTCCATACTATACTAAGGCCCTGCATAACAATATAGCTATATGGGTTAAAAGGTCCAAAAAGAACACATTACCTGCCTTCGAGGAGGAAATCCTTATCGTGAAGGATATTTTGAGTTTAAAAGATAGTTCAAATAGTGAGGCTGAAACAACTTCCTCTTCTAAAAAAATAATATAAATTCTCACTAGACCTCCTCAAAGTAAAAATCAACAAGAAACATTAGACTTGGAAAGTTTGCAGAGGGATTTCTAGAAATTATCCAATCGGGTCATAGACTTAAAAAGATCCTTTGAGGAGGCATCTACAAGTAAAGGAAGTTTTAGGCCACCTTTTAGGAAATATTTTCTTCCAAACCAACCAAACCCAAACACAGAAGGTCTGAACTTTGAAGGACTATAGTATGCTTTGCAAAAAACACTGGAAGCACATGATAATGCTATTTATGTACCTCCTGAAAATCAAGATGAAACAGGTGAAGAGGAAACACCTGATCAGGAGGACTCATATCCTCTTGTTTTCGGACATTTGTCGGACAACATCTTTCAAGCAAATTTTGAAACTGTCCATCCTTTTAACACTCTAAGTAAAGTACAAAACAAACTTCCACCCGAAACAAGTAGGAATATGGTTTCCAAACAACCAAAAAAAATTGAAGCTAAACAAAACCATGTTGCCCCAGTTTTGGAATATGATTTGGTTGAAGATCTTAAAAAATTAAGGGCAAATATATCAGTTTTTGAATTACTTAAATTCCCTCTTATCCTACAGAAAATGCTCCAAAGTATAGCTCGAAATAATAAAAAGAATGACTCTATCAACAAGAAATCAACAAAAATTGACCTAAATAAAAAAAAATATATCTCCCGTAAAAATCCTCTGAAAATCAGGATAAAAGGGACATATCAGAGAAAACTATAGGAAATTTAGATAAGACTATTGCAGGTACAACCATAAAAAATCAGCAAATTTTTTTTGTCTCATCACGAAAAATGTACCTCCTTTTTTGCTAACTTTCAAATTTTTGAACATAAATGTACATAACTGCATGGTTGATTCTGGTGCCTCATCAAATGTAATGCCTCTATATGTGTGTCATAATATTAATGCTAAAGTAAAGCCTTATGATTTAAAAATCATTCAGTTAGACTAAACTAATGTCAAGGTCATTGGTGAACTTAATAATGAATTAATAAGGTTTCCATTCAACCCTAAGGTCCACCAAGTAATTGACATTATTGTTATTGACATTCCTGAAGTTTATGGTTTATTTTTTAGTATAGTTTGGTCAGAGAAGTTACATGGATATTTTTCTATGGATTGGTCTCATCAATGTCTTCCAGAAAATGGATATCCTAACAAGATCAAAATAAACCGAGAACGTTACCTCAAGTACACTGTTACAGATTTAAACGATCCCCATGAGCCTTTTACTACCGATGTGAATACAATTGAGGCATAGGGAATGGATAGTTTCTCAGGAAATTTCATGACTGAAATATATTCTATCACCGACCCAGAAAAACAATCTGAAATATCAACTTATACTCAGATGGAAACTCTGGGAAGTACATTGAACATTGCTGATGATGAATAAATATGGTCATTATACTTTGATGGATCTAAATCCTGGGAAGTGGCATGCGCTGGTTGTGTACTAATCGATCCCAAAGGTAATAAAACATTTATTTCTTGTCGATTGGAATTTGAATGTACTAATAATAAAACAGAATATGAAGAACTTCTGCAGGGACTAAAGAAGGCATTGGATCTTGACGTGCAAAACTTGGTTGTATTCGGTGATTATGAAATCGTAGTCAAGCAGGTAAAAAACACTATTCATTGTTTATCACCTCATCTAAAAAACTACCAAACCGAGGTATGGAGCTTAATACATAATTTTCTTTCTTTCAACATAAATTCCATTCCTAGGTTGAGTAATTTGGAAGATGAATTGTTAGCTAATGTTGCCTCAAAATTATTGCCTACTAAGGGTCTTTCTCCTAACTCATTCTCGGTTGAATTTTTATTTAGGCCATCGATTCCCGACAACATCACAAATTTGCGGGTGTTTTATGATGATCAACAGATCATCAATTTTATGCATATGGAAGACACTTTCCAAGATGCGGTGATCGATGAAAGCACCCACAATGAAAACCTTAGATATTTCACGGCAATATCCAACCCTCTTTCCGCGGAAGTATCATCAGAGTTGGTTAACTCTATCCCTAAATCTATTGTTGGATTAGAAATTTTTTATTATTTACATGACAAGTTTAGAGGGGTAGTCAATTGCAAAACAAATAGTTCCTCATTACTGTATGAAACTATAAATTTAGGAACGCAAGATAATCCTCAAAATATCAATTTGGGAAAAGGGTGTTCTCAACAAGAGAGATCTACATTCATAAAATTGTTCAAAGAATTCAAATATGTGTTTTCTTGGACGTATGATGATCTAAAAAAATTTGATCCAAACATAATACAACATGTAATCCCCATGAAGCCCCAAACCTAACCTTTTCATAAAAAATTGAGAAAAATGCATCCTAAATTAGAACCCACCGTAAAAAAGGAACTAAATAAATTACTCACCGCCAAGATCATTTTTCCAGTCCGACATACTCAATGGGTATCCAAATTAGTCCCAGTAAGGAAGAAAAATGGGGAAATTCGACTTTGTGTCGACTTTCGTAATTTGAACCGAGCCTCTGATAAAGATAATTACCCCGTTCCACGAATGGAACAAATTTTGCAACAAGTATTTGGTTCTGAAAGACTATCCTTATAACTAGGTCCTTATGTCTCCATCAGATTAGCTGAAAACCACTTTTCATACCCCATGGGGCACATATGCCTATAGAATAATGCCTTTCGGATTGATCAATGCCAGATCCACTTTCTAGAGGGAAATGGACATTGATTTTCATGGACTTATCAATTAGTTAGTTGTTTTCTACCTGGATGATGCCACTTTCTTTTTGAATAACAAGAAAGATCACTTGTTTCATCTTAGGGCCGTGTTAGAATGATGTCACAATTTTGGTATTTCACTCAATCCTAAAAATTCAGTCTTTGGAGTAGAACAAGGTAAATTTCTTGGATTTATAGTATCTAAAGACATAATGATAATTGACCCCAAATGAACCCAATCCATTGCCAAACTTCCTCCACCTTCTTCCAAAAAGGAAATGCAATCCTTTCTGGGTAAAATAAAATTTGTTAGATGCTTTGTTCCAAGTTTTTCTGAGATGGTTAGACCTCTACAAAACTTGATAAAAAAGGATGTTTTGTACAAATGGGGATCACAAGAGAATCAATATTTTAATTCCATTAGAAAAGCTATAACTGAAGCACCCTCCTTGATGAGTGCCGATTTCTCTCAGGATTTCACATTGTATACTTTTGCATCCGACAGATCTTATGCTACGGTGCTCACATAGAAAAATGTTGAAAACAACGAGATACCTATTTCATTTATGAGATCCACCTTTAAAGGAGAAAAATTAAATTACCCCATAGTGGATCAACAAGAATACACTGTTTTTAAATAAGTTAAACATTTCAGGTCTTACGTTTTGAAATCCAGGACAAAATTCATTGTTCCTTACCCTGCTGTAAGAAATCTATTAGTACAGAAAGATCTAGGGGAGAAAAGGGAAAGTTGAATGATATCACTTCAGGAGTATGACGTGGAAATAATGTCTGCACAAATTGTTAGAGGTAAAGGCCTTTGCAAATTGGTAGCTAATTTGGTTGAAAAATCAGGAAATCAAATAAACACATCAGTTGCAAATCCGCATAACGAAACACAAATCTGTTGTATGCAAAGTGTGTCTAATTCGTGGTATCATAATATCAGATTTTATTTGCTGCACATAACTGCTCTTAGTAACCTTGATCCAAAAAATAGAAGAGCACTGAGGCTTAGATCTACCTCTTTTCAATTAATTATTGATATATTGTTTCGAAAAATTTTTGATGGTGTTTTTTTGCGTTTCCTAGAAAAAGAAGAGTCTGAAAAGGTGTTAGCTGAACTTCATTCTGACGATGCCCGGGGTCAATTTGGTGGAGATAAAACCACCCAAAAATTACTTAGGGCTGGCTACTATTGGCCCACTTTATTTAAATATTCTCACACTTTGGCCCACAAATGTATAATCTGTCAAAAGGCTGCAGGAGGGGTAAAATGGGTTGCTTTCCCTTTACATCCTGTTACAGTAGACACACCAATTTAGTAGTGAGGCCTAGATATTATAGGACCAATTAATCCACCTTCCTCACAACAAAACAAGTAAATTATTACTACAACTGATTATTTTACGAGGTGGTTTGAGGCCTTACCATTAAATATAGTCAACACGAGTCAAGTAGTTTCGTTTTTAAACTCTCATATTATCACTCGTTTTGGAATACTTGATTGTTTAGTTTTCGACAATGATTCTTATTTTTCTTCCCTGGATATGAATGTATTTTCTTTAGAAAAAGGGATTAAGGTAAAATACTCTGCCAGCTACTACTCCCAAGGAAACCGTTTGGTTGAGTCAATGAATAAAAATATGATCAAAATAATTAAAAGTACAGTGTCGAACACTCATAAAAATTGGCACAATGCATTGTACAAGGAACTTTGGGTTGATAGGGTCACGCCGAAAGATTCCATCGATAATTATCCTTTCTTCCTCATTTACGGAAGATAATCCATCCTTCCTCCACATGTCTTTCTCCCTTCTCTGCAGTTATCGCAGAAAGTTTAGGAAGAGGAATGTCCCCCTTTAGAGAATCGGATAAACAATTTACTAAAATTGGAAAAAGTAAGGACACTAGCTAAACATAAATTAGATCAACACAAAAAAATTGTTAAAACATGGTTTGATACAAGTTCGTCCTCATAAATAAATTTTAATGTAGGGGATTTGGTCCTCAAATGGGATAAAGAACACGAGAATAAAGGAGAACATACCAAGTTTCAAAACATGTGGCTAGGGACTTTTGTCATTTCTGAAAAATTGGGTGCTAGTTATTTTCATTTGCACAACGTAAAGAGACATCCAAACACTTTTCTAGTGAATGGCCAGTCTCTCAAGAAATACTTCAACTGAGAAAATCAGATTTACGCCACCTTTAAATATCTTTAGCTTAAGTTTTTCTTTTGTTTTATTTTTATTTTTCTTTTTCATTTTTTTGGTTTTTTATGTTTCCTTAATAATTATTTCTGAATCACCATTCATTATTGAAGGGAATTGGATCTTTCACTAGCAACATTTGAAACAGTTCAGTGCATCTGCACATTGAGTTCTAAACTCATATCAATTATATTAAGTCTTTGCCAAATCATTGTTCCCAATTTTTTGTGAAAATCTCAGGGAAATACGACTATCTTTAAAAACTTCTTGCGCCATCCCAGTTCTAATGAGATCAATTCAAAGCGCTTCCCCATTCCTGAGATGATTTCTTGATTGAATTTAAATGTCCAAATCATGATGAAAATTATCAGTTCTCAAAGAACGAAAAAGAATATTAATGATCAATCCTATGATTTCCCGGCTGTTAAATCTTCTGTATCACTCTGCTCTCTCATTATCATGAAGTTTATGAAAATTTTATAAACAATTATAGAGAGTTGCAAGCCCTTTACTGTGTGGGAATTGTGTGTAAACCCGTTAGGATACTGAATAGGTCTGCTGGCAGTGAGTAAATGCACACATGATACCAAGACAACTTCGTCGAGGTACTGAATAGGCCTTCTAGCAGCGAAGCAATGTCGGGTTCAATATCCTTCAGGTATGTTTTAAATTGATTAGATAACAAGATATTTTTATCATAGATGGACGACTTTTGGATGGGATCGAAGTACTGGAGAAGGTTAAATGACATCCCTGTCGAGGCTATAAAATTATCTTGACAGCAATGGCCTTGTCAATGGTATTTGGGTTACCTATATAAATATCATTACCCCTTTGATCGAAACAAAATTTGAGATTAAAATCTTTTGGCAGAAATTTCTTCGATGACATGACTGTGTTATTTTTCTGAGTTAATGTCTAAATGCTTGATCTGTTTCTTAATTGATTTTAGTAACTATCTAATTTTGTCTTTTCCCGGATATAAAGTTTTGATGATGCAGAGATAACTGCTTCGCCTAACGAGTCACCATTGTTGGCAACAAGATATTCATGTCATTTTCATTAATATTTAAAACATAGTTTTAATGTAATACTTTTTTTTTTAAGATGCCACTTTGTGTTTATGAAGACTTCAATTATGATTTATGTTTTGAAAAATTGCTTGATTGGTTGTGTGTTTTTTGAGTTTATTTATTTCAATAAATCTCTCGTTTATTCTTGTTTCAATTTCATGACTATTTAAGCATGAAATTGAAACAAACTTGGTTTGAACACATCATACATATTTTAAAGTGTCTCCATGTGAATTTGGATGAGTACCTAGGAGCACCTAATTATCTTAAGGACCTTAGAGGGATCGAGCTTATTAATTTATGAATGGTGTATTTACCATTAGCATATGAGTCAATAACCTTTTAGGTATGCCTTAGTTGTTTTATTCATTTGAATTTTGATTATCACTTACTACATTTACGATCACTTATGAAACTAAACTTTGATACAACTTTGAAGTATGAACACTATCCCATTTTTTCATATCACAGTCTAATCCTTGTTGTACATGAATGTTAGCCATGCTCTGAAACAATTTCTCCCTCGTCCTGCTGACTTAAACTCACACTCATTACCTTGGTGGTGGCGCTTCATTTTGGGTTAGGGTGTCAATAGAGGAGGTGGTTTTGAATTACGCATGTCCTCTAGTTCAAAATTCACTCGACAACTTGAGTTGTGGTTATGGTGGCTTTCTCTCTAAGCCTTAGTTATCGGGTCACCTCCGAAAATGCAGAGCTTATCCTTCATATATGGTGGTTTCAAACATATACCCCTCTTCTCTACTCCTACTGGTGTATGGTGACCAAACCCATGGCCCCTATGGTGAGGATAGAGATGAATGGTTCACAAGCCCTGCTCTCGACTTTGTGTCGACTTTCGCAATTTGAACTGAGCCTCTGATAAAGACAATTACTCCATTCCCCCAATGGAAAAATTTTTGCAACAAGTATCTGGTTTTGAAAGACTATCCTTATTAGATGGTTTCTTAGGGTATAACCATGTCCTTATGTCTCCATCAGATCAGCTGAAAACCACTTTTTGTACCTCATGGGGCACCTATGCCTATAGAAGAATGCCTTTCGGATTGATCAATGACAGAGCCACTTTCCAGAGGGAAATTGACATTGCTTTTCGGGGCCTTATCAATCAACCAGTTCTTGTCTATCTGGATGATTCCACTATATTTTCTAAGAATAAGAAATATCACTTGTCTCATCTTAGGGCTCTGTTAGAATGATGTCGCAAGTTCGGTATTTCACTCAATCCTAAAAAATCGGTCTTTGCAGTAGAACAAGGAAAATTTCTTGGATTTATAGTATCTAAAGGAAGAATGATAATTGATCCTGAAAGAACCCAAGCCATTGCCAACTGGTTTCAATGCTATTATAAACTCAGATTTGTCTGATGTTTCTCTTTCAAATTTCTAATTGGTAAACAATGTTCTCTTAATTCATGATTTGATTTTGTTTGGATAATAAATAAATTTGTTTTGATTTTGTTCTTTTATTTAGACCAGCTACACAATCGAATATTCTATAGCTTGTCTCTTAAATTGATTTATTTTATTATTTGTCTAATTTAGATTTTGTTTTTTGTCTCAGGTGGGCAGCAGGTCAATGTGCAACGATTAATGGAATGAGTCAAGAGTTGGGCATATAATGGATTTGTAATTTTCATTTTTTGAAAAACAATGTTTAATGATGCAAATTTTTTGTATTATAATATTTCAACAAAATTATCTTTTTGGTTATTTTTTTTTAATAAAAGCTTATTTAAAAAGATATGTCTCTATCTTGCATGATATGAGGAACATATTGGGAACTTGTTTAAATAACACTGTTTTCGTAGTGATAGGGGTGATTCCTCCTGGACCATATGATGGACTTATTTTTTTGAAAGTATATGGGGTACAATTTACTCTTTGGCTTTTGTCTTGTGTAGACTTTGCAATATTTTCATTGTTTCTCATGTAATTTATAGATGTGAAATTTTATTTGTATCGAACTAGATTTAGTCTGTTATGCATATAACCTTTCATGTTATGTTTTTCTCTATGTGGGTCATTATATTATGGTTTTGTTGATATCTGTGATTGTTCACCCTTCTAATCATTTTGAGTTTACATCTAATGATAGGTAGCTAGTAACACCATTTGATGAGAACTGGAATTTCTTTCATTTTCAGTTATTGGACATTTTAAAGTCACATGATATACAATCATTTGTTTTTCTGTCATCATAGATTCATTCCAGAATATAAAATACTACTTTGAGTTTTTTCAGGAAGTGTCATTCTTTCTTTTGTCATAGATTTGTACTTGAAACACATTAAGTGGAGCTTATACAAATACAAAGAGACAAATCTAGCTTAGTACTGTTGATCAATGTAACATTAGTTAATTTATTATTTATTTAATTTGTTGATTTGTGAATGAATAGTGATTGCATCATTTAAAATTTGAATGCTTTTTCCATTATCGTTATATCATTTTCAATCGTATTCACTTATTTTTTATTCGTTTTTCAGTTACAGTACCTGGACAATTTTTATTTATTTTTAATCTTGTTTAAGATCCATTAGTTTAAAACAATTATTTTCACAAGGCTTTGCTCAAACCTTGTAATTGTATATATCTACTATACATAATCACTATTAGTTAAGAAGTTGTAATTAATGTGTCTATTGATAGAATTGTACCTTTAGTTAGTTCACATATTTTAGTTATTTTAGAATCCTAGTTGGCTAACGGAGCCATAAAACTCATCAGGCGAGATTATTCCAAACGGATTGGGTTAAATAGACAACCCTTTTCCGGATCTTCCCTTCTCGTTAACGATGTGTCATAAACGCCCATCAACAAATGGTGCTAGAAGGAGGGCATGCAAGTCATTGATGGCATGAGGAGGCCATAGGAATCCCCCAAACAATCGTTCTCCTATCGTGACACGTAGTCGCTCAGACCCCAACGTTACACTTGACCCAACTAATACCTGAAAAACTACTCCGTACATTCTCGTTGAGCAAGTGACACCAGTTCCTCAAGGGATTGATGTACTGGAAATTGTTTGCCAGTCAGTTTTGAGAACTCAAAGTGCTTTGTCCCGAATCATACAACCTAGTAGACAACTAAATCAAACCCTTTATTTCACCAATCTACAAGAACAACCTCTTGACACTAGTATACCTGATAACACATTAGGAGGTAATATCACCGATCCTTTGGAAGAACTAATCCTTGGTGCTGGGGGATCTGGTCTCCCATCATCCCCACCTAGTTCTTCTCCACCCTCTTCAAGAGAGGAATCATCGGACGAAGGAAATTATTCGTCTGAACGATATCAACCTTCAACTCCACCAACTTCCATGGAAAACCAAAATAATCCCACTAGACCTTGGCTCGATCAATATGCTGTGGCAGTACCTGGACCCCAACACCCGTTGCCCAAACATCTGAAACAATGGCTACCCAAATTCAACCCAGATTCAAAGAAATCAACTGCGGATCACATCAATAAATTCATGTTAGTGTTAGGCTCTAGAGTGTTGAATATGAAGATGTCGTGTGCAAGTTATTCCCCTACACTTTTGAGGGGAATGCCTCAACCTGGTATTTTGCGCAACAACATCGAACCACCGTCTATTGGGACAAGTTTTAAACCTGCTTTCTAGAAACATTTGGAGAAGATAAATCTCTAGAAGTCCTGGTAATGGAATTTTCTACTATGAAAATGAACCCTAAAGAAAATTTTTGGGATTTCAACCAGAGATTCCTTACGTAAAAAAACAAAATCCCTGTAGATTTGATGCCTACAAAAAACTTGACTATTCCATACTATACTAAGGCCCTGCATAACAATATAGCTATATGGGTTAAAAGGTCCAAAAAGAACACATTACCTGCCTTCGAGGAGGAAATCCTTATCGTGAAGGATATTTTGAGTTTAAAAGATAGTTCAAATAGTGAGGCTGAAACAACTTCCTCTTCTAAAAAAATAATATAAATTCTCACTAGACCTCCTCAAAGTAAAAATCAACAAGAAACATTAGACTTGGAAAGTTTGCAGAGGGATTTCTAGAAATTATCCAATCGGGTCATAGACTTAAAAAGATCCTTTGAGGAGGCATCTACAAGTAAAGGAAGTTTTAGGCCACCTTTTAGGAAATATTTTCTTCCAAACCAACCAAACCCAAACACAGAAGGTCTGAACTTTGAAGGACTATAGTATGCTTTGCAAAAAACACTGGAAGCACATGATAATGCTATTTATGTACCTCCTGAAAATCAAGATGAAACAGGTGAAGAGGAAACACCTGATCAGGAGGACTCATATCCTCTTGTTTTCGGACATTTGTCGGACAACATCTTTCAAGCAAATTTTGAAACTGTCCATCCTTTTAACACTCAAAGTAAAGTACAAAACAAACTTTCACCCGAAACAAGTAGGAATATGGTTTCCAAACAACCAAAAAAAATTGAAGCTAAACAAAACCCTGTTGCCCCAGTTTCTGAATATGATTTGGTTGAAGATCTTAAAAAATTAAGGGCAAATATATCAGTTTTTGAATTATTTAAATTCCCTCTTATCCTACAGAAAATTCTCCAAAGTATAGCTAGAAATAATAAAAAGAATGACTCTATCAACAAGAAATCAACAAAAATTGACCTAAATAAAAAAAAAGATATCTCCCGTAAAAATCATCTGAAAATCAGGATAAAAGGGACATATCAGAGAAAACTATAGGAAATTTAGATAAGACTATTGCAGGTACAACCATAAAAAATCAGCAAAATTTTGTTGTCTCATCACGAAAAATGTACCTCCTTTTTTTCTAACTTTCAAATTTTTGAACATAAATGTACATAACTGCATGGTTGATTCTGGTGCCTCATCGAATGTAATGCCTCTATATGTGTGTCATAATATTAATGCTAAAGTAAAGCCTTATGATTTAAAAATCATTCAGTTAGACTGAACTAATGTCAAAGTCATTGGTGAACTTAATAATGTATTAATAAGGTTGTCATTGAACCCTAAGGTCCACCAAGTAATTGACATTATTGTTATTGACATTCCTGAAGTTTATGGTTTATTTTTTAGTATAGTTTGGTCAGAGAAGTTACATGGCTATTTTTCTATGGACTAGTCTCATCAGTGTCTTCCAGAAAATGGATATCCTAACAAGATCAGAATAAACCGAGAACGTTACCTCAAGTACACTGTTACATATTTAAACGATCCCCATGAGCCTTTTACTACCGATGTGAATACAATTGAGGCATAGGGAATGGATAGTTTCTTAGGAAATTTCATGACTGAAATATATTCTATCACCGACCCAGAACAACAATCTGAAATATCAACTTATACTCAGATGGAAACTCTGGGAAGTACATTGAACATTGCCGATGATGAAGAAATATGGTCATTATAATTTGATGGATCTAAATCCAGGGAAGTGGCACGTGCTGGTTGTGTACTAATCGATCCCAAAGGTAATAAAACATTTATTGCTTGTCGAGTGGAATTTGAATGTACTAATAATAAAATAGAATATGAAGAACTTCTGTAGGGACTAAAGAAGGCATTGGATCTTGACGTGCAAAACTTGGTTGTATTCAGTGATTATGAAATCGTAGTCAAGCAGGTAAAAAACACTATTCATTGTTTATCAACTCATCTAAAAAACTACCAAACCGAGGTATGGAGATTAATACATAATTTTCTCTCTTTCAACATAAATTCCATTCCTAGGTTGAGTAATTTGGAAGCTGAATTGTTAGCTAATGTTGCCTCAAAATTATTGCCTTCTAAGGGTCTTTCTCCTAACTCATTCTCGCTGAATTTTTATTTAGGCCATCGATTCTCGACAACATCACAAATTTGCGGGTGTTTTATGATGATCAACAGATCATCAATTTTCTGCATATGGAAGACACTTTCCAAGATGTGGTGATCGATGAAAGCACCCACAATGAAAACCTTAGATATTTCACGGTAATATCCAACCCTCTTTCCGCGAAAGTATCATCAGAGTTGGTGAACTCTATCCCTAAATCTGTTGTTAGATTATAATTTTTTTATTATTTACATGACAAGTTTAGAGGGGTAGTCAATTGCAAAACAAATAGTTCCTCATTACTGTATGAAACTATAAATTTAGGAACGAAAGATAATCCTCAAAATATCAATTTGGGAAAAGGGTGTTCTCAACAAGAGAGATATACATTCATAAAATTGTTCAAAGAATTCAAATATGTGTTTTCTTGGACGTATGATGATCTAAAAAATTTCGATCCAAACATAATAGAACATGTAATCCCCATGAAGCCCCAAACCTAACCTTTTCATCAAAAATTGAGAAAAATGCATCTTAAATTAGAACCCACCGTAAAAAAAGAACTAAATAAATTACTCACTGCCAAGATCATTTTTCCAGTCCAACATACTCATTGGGTATCCAAATTAGTCCCAGTAAGGAAGAAAAATGGGGAAATTCGACTTTATGTCGACTTTCGTAATTTGAACCGAGCCTCTGATAAAGAGAACTACCCCATTCCCCCAATGGAACAAATTTTGCAACAAGTATTTGGTTCTGAAAGACTATCCTTATAACTAGGTCCTTATGTCTCCATCAGATTAGATGAAAACCACTTTTCATACCCCATGGGGCACATATGCCTATAGAATAATGCCTTTCAGATTGATCAATGCCAGATCCACTTTCTAGAGGGAAATGGACATTGATTTTCATGGCCTTATCAATTAGTTAGTTGTTGTATACCTGGATGATGCCACTTTCTTTTTGAATAACAAGAAATATCACTTGTTTCATCTTAGGGTCGTGTTAGAATGATGTCACAATTTTGGTATTTCACTCAATCCTAAAAATTCAGTCTTTGCAGTAGAACAAGGGAAATTTCTTGGATTTATAGTATCTAAATACATAATGATAATTGACCCCGAACGAACCCAATCCATTGCCAAACTTCCTCCACCTTCTTCCAAAAAGGAAATGCAATCCTTTCTGGGTAAAATAAAATTTGTTAGATGCTTTGTTCCAAGTTTTTCTGAGATGGTTAGACCTCTACAAAACTTGATAAAAAATGATGTTTTGTACAAATGGGGATCACAAGAGAATCAAGATTTTAATTCCATTAGAAAAGCTATAACTGAAGCACCCTCCTTGACGAGTGCCAATTTCTCTCAGGATTTCACATTGTATACTTTTGCATCCGACAGATCTTATGCTGCGGTGCTCACATAGAAAAATGTTGAAAACAACGAGATACCTATTTCATTTATGAGATCCACCTTTAAAGGAGAAAACTTAAATTACCCCATAGTAGATCAACAAGAATACACTATTTTTAAATAAGTTAAACATTTCAGGTCTTACATTTTGAAATCCAGGACAAAATTCATTGTTCCTTACCCTGCTGTAAGAAATCTATTAGTACAAAAAGAGCTAGGGGAGAAAAGGGAAAATTGGATGATATCACTTCAGGAGTATGACGTGGAAATAGTGTCTGCACAAATTGTTAGAGGTAAAGGCCTTTTCAAATTGGTAGCTAATTCAGTTGAAAAATCAGGAAATCAAATAAACACATCAGTTGCAAATCCACATAACGAAACACAAATCTGTTGTATGCAAAGTGTGTCTAATTCGTGGTATCATAATATCAGATTTTATTTGCTGCACATAACTGCTCTTAGTAACGTTGATACAAAAAATAGAAGAGCACTGAGGCTTAGATATACCTCTTTTCAATTAATTAATGATATATTGTTTCGAAAAAATTTGGCAGTGTTTTTTTGCGTTTCCTAGAAAAAGAAGAGTCTGAAAAGGTGTTAGCTGAACTTCATTCTGACGATGCCCGGGGTCAATTTGGTGGAGATACAACCACCCAGAAATTACTTAGGGCTGGCTACTATTGGCCCACTTTATTTAAATATGCTCACACTTTGGCCCACAGATGTATAATCTGTCAAAAGGCCGCAGGAGGGGTAAAACAGGTTGCTTTCCCTTTACATCCTGTTAGAGTAGACACACCATTTTAGTAGTGGGGCCTAGATATTATAGGACCAATTAATCCACCTTCCTCACAACAACACAAGTAAATTATGACTACAACTGATTATTTTACGAGGTGGTTTGAGGCCTTACCATTAAATATAGTCAACATGAGTCAGGTAGTTTCGTTTTTAAACTCTCATATTATCACTCGTTTTGGAATACCTGATTGTTTAGTTTTCGATAATGCTTCTTATTTTTCTTCCCTGGATATTAATGTATTTTCTTTAGAAAAAGGGATTAAGTTAAAATACTCTGCCATCTATTACTCCCAAGGAAACAGTTTGGTTGAGTCAATGAATAAAAATATGATCAAAATAATTAAAAGTACAGTGTCGAAAAATCATAAAAATTGGCACAATGCGTTGTACAAGGAACTTTGGGTTAATAGGGTCACTCCGAAAGCTTCCATCGATAATTATCCTTTCTTCCTCATTTACGGAAGAGAATCCATCCTTCCTCCACACGTCTTGCTCCCTTCTCTGCACTTATCGCAGAAAGTTAAGGAAGAGGAATGTCCCCCTTTAGAGAATTGGATAAACAATTTACTAAAATTGGAAAAAGTAAGGACACTAGCTAAATATAAATTAGATCAGCATCAAAAAATTGTTAAAACATGGTTTGATACAAGTTCGTCCTCATAAATAAATTTTAATGTAGGGGATTTGGTCCTCAAATGGGATAAAGCACACGAGAATAAAGGAGAACATACCAAGTTTCAAAACATGTGGCTAGGGACTTTTGTCATTTCTGAAAAATTGGGTGCTAGTTCTTTTCATTTGCACAACTTAGAGAGACATCCAAACACTTTTCTAGTGAATGGCCAGTCTCTCAAGAAATACTTCAACTGAGAAAATCAGATTTACCCCCCCTTTAAATATCTTTAGCTTAAGTTTTTCTTTTCTTTTATTTTTCTTTTTCTTTTTCATTTTTTTGGTTTTTTATGTTTCCTTAGTAATTATTTCTGAATCACCATTCATTATTGAAGGGAATTGGATCTTTCACTAGCAACATTTGAAACAGTTCAGTGCATCTGCACATTGAGTTCTAAACTTAGATCAATTATATTAAGTCTTTTCCAAATCATTGTTCCCATTTTTTTGTGAAAATCTCAGGGAAATACGACTATCTTTAAAAAATTCTTGCACCATCCCAGTTCTAATGAGATCAATTCAAAGCGCTTCCCCATTCCTGAGATGATTTCTTGATTGAAAATTAAATGTCCAAATCGTGATGAAAATTATCAATTCTCAAAGAGCGAAAAACAATATTAATGATCAATCCTATGATTTCCCGGCTGTTAAATCTTCAGTATCACTCCGCTCTCTCATTATCATGAAGTTTATGAAAAATTTATAAACAATTATAGAGAGTTGCAAGCCCTTTAATGTGTGGGAATTGTGTGTAAACCCACTAGGATACTGAATAGGTCTGCTGGAAGCGAGTAAATGCACACATGATACCAAGACAACTTCGTCGAGGTACTGAACAGGCCTTCTAGCAGTGAAGCAATGTCGGGTTCAATATCCTTCAGGTATGTTTTAAATTGATTAGATAACAAGATATTTTTAGCATAGATGGACGAATTTTGGATGGGA
This sequence comes from Picea glauca, assembly GCA_000966675.3. Taxonomy (NCBI): domain Eukaryota; kingdom Viridiplantae; phylum Streptophyta; class Pinopsida; order Pinales; family Pinaceae; genus Picea; species Picea glauca. Next base: position 26,728 of record JZKD02S2136788.1, on the reverse strand, counting down.
TCAAAGTACTGGAGAAGGTTAAATGACATCCCTGTCGAGGCTATAAACTTCTCTTTGCAGCAGTGGCCTTGTCAATGGTATTGGGATTACCTATATAAATATTGTTACCCCTTTGATCGAAACAAAATTTGAGATTAAAATCTTTTGGCAGAAATTTCTTCGATGACATGACTGTGTTATTTTTCCGAGTTAATGTCTAAACGCTTGATCTGTTTCTTAATTGATTTTAGTAACTATCTAATTTTGTATTTTCCTGGATATAAAGTTTTGATGATGCAGAGATAACTGCTTCGCCTAATGAGTCACCATTGTTGGCAACGAGATATTCATGTCATTTTCATTAATATTTAAAACATAGTTTTAATGGAATACTTTTTTTTTTAAGCTGCCACTTTGTGTTTATGAAGACTTCAGTTATGATTTATGTTTTGAAAAATTGCTTGATTGGTTGTGTGTTTTTTGAGTTTATTTATTTCAATAAATCTCTCGTTTATTCTTGTTTCAATTTCATGACTATTTAAGCATGAAATTGAAACAAACTTGGTTTGAACACATCATACATATTTTAAAGTGTCTCCATGTGAATTTGGATGAGTACCTAGGAGCACTTAATTATCTTAAGGACCTTAGAGGGATTGAGCTTATCGATTTATGAATGGTGTATATACCATTAGCATATGAGTCAATCACCTTTTAGGTATGCCTTAGTTGTTTTATTCATTTGAATTTTGATTATCACCTACTACATTTACGATCACTTATGAAACTAAACTTTGATACAACTTTGAAGTATGAACACTAATCCTTGTTGTACATGAATGTTAGCCATGCTCTGAAACAATTTCTCCCTCGTCCTGCTGACTTAAACTCACACTCATTACCTTGGTGGTGGCGCTTCGTTTTGGGTTAGGGTGTCAATAGAGGAGGTGGTTTTGAATTATGCATGTCCTCTTGTTCAACATTCACTCAACAACTTGAGTTGTGGTTATGGTGGCTTTCTCTCTAAGCCTTAGTTATCGGGTCACCTCCGAAAATCCAGAGCTTATCCTTCATATATGGTGGTTTCAAAAATATACCCCTCTTCTCTACTCCTACTGGTGTATGGTGACCAAACCCATGGCCCCTATGGTGAGGATAGAAATGAATGGTTCACAAGCCCTGCTCTCCCATGATGATGCTGTAAATGATCTTATGAGGTTTGGGTGGGTTAATTTTATACAGTCCTTCGAAGGTTTTAACCTCGAAGTCATTCAAGATTTTGCAATGATTTTCGATGGTGCTAGGGCCAAAATAGGCGATTTGCAGTTGAAATTTAGTGAGGATTTGATTGCAGAAGCCACGAGATTTCCCCAAGAAGGAGCTCGCTGGTTCAAGAATCTCAAATTTGAAGGTATCCCTTGGCACCTTCTAATGGTTTCCAAGAGGTCACGCTACAATGTGAAAGATACACCGATAGTTTTGTTTAAACCTCGATTGCATGATTTAATGTTGATACTCAAGAAATTCGTCACCTGTGAGGGAAGATATGGACTAGTTTTCCTGTTTCATATTCGTTTGCTAATGGTTTTCTTAGGGTTTGGTTTAAATATGCAGTTCTACCTACTTAAAAGCCTTCAAAAAATAGATAGATTTTACCAGAGGAAAAACCTTAATGCTCAATCCAACTTATTTCATCATGGCCTAATTCGAATTTTGGTCATTTCCCAATTATCAAAGGTTGGATATAATTGGAAAGATTTCATGGATAGGAATGGGTTCGCTCCACCTAAAACTGTAATCAACTCACCTCTGCATTTTGATGAGCCCACCAACCCTTTCCTATCATCTCCTTCTTTGAGATACCTTCATGTCGAATTGCAAGGAAATCCTATGTCAATTACCAAAACCCCTATTGTTTTTCATAAATTGACCAGAGGCACACACCAGAGGTGCGATTTTGTTCCTAAAAAATCCTTAGAAGATGTGTTGGATAATTTGAAGGGAAGGATTCTTACTGTTCCTAGTCCTGGGAAAAGTGTGGTTGTTTTGAATGAGATTAAAACCAAGACACATGGCATAATTAAAACACAGAGGGTTCCTGATATTGATTTCAAGAACAAAATATCTCATCGAATCCTTTCCAGAATGTTGAGGAATCGACATCACAATCGTGAAAAACCTACCCCTATTATTGATGTCGACGACTGGATTTCTATTGATGATACCAACACTGATGCACCCTAATATGATTTGATATTGAATTTTCCTCCTTTCTTAAAGGAACAAAAAGGTTTCTCTGGTATTCAACATGATCTAAAAAATATCATGGAACATGGAAAATTTTCCACTACAGATTAGACTCGTCCATTACCAAATTTAGAAACGATGTATTGTGAGAATTGTTTTGACTGGATCGAAATATATTATCAATATATTCCTTACCTACAGGCATAGTTGAATCAAGTGATCACTTAGAATTCGGTTCTTGAAAAGAAAAATGATGATCTCAGAGCTTGCATTTGATCGAATTCACATAGAGCCAACAAGCGTTTAAATATATCACAAAATGTGGTTATTAAAAGCTCCACTAGTTTCAATGCTATTATAAATTCAGATCTATCTGATGTTTCTCTTTCAAATTTCTAATTGGTAAATAATGTTCTCGTAATTCATGATTTGATTTTGTTTGGATAATAAATAAATTCATTTTGATTTTGTTCTTTTATTTAGACCAGCTACATAATCAAAGATTTTGTAGCTTGTCTCTTAAATTGATTTATTTTATTATTTGTCTAATTTAGATTTAGTTTTTTTGTCTCAGGTGGACAACAAGTCAATGTGCAACGGTTAATGGAATGAGTCAAGAGTTGGGCATATAATGGATTTGTATTTTCATTTTTTGAAAAACAATGTTTAATGATGTAGCTATTTTGGATTATAAGATTTCAACAGAATTATCTTTTTGGTTATTTTGTTTTAGTAAAAGCTTATT
>JZKD02S2136788.1:0-23707 GCA_000966675.3 Picea glauca | reverse complement strand
TATCCTTCATATATGGTGGTTTCAAACATATACCCCTCTTCTCTACTCCTACTGGTGTATGGTGACCAAACCCATGGCCCCTATGGTGAGGATAGAGATGAATGGTTCACAAGCCTTGCTCTCCCACGATGACACTGTAAATGATCTCACGAGATTTGGGTGGGTTAATTTTATACAATCCTTCGAAGTTTTTAACCTCAAATTCATTCAAGATTTTGCAAAGATTTTCGATGGTGCTAGGGCCAAAATAGGCGATTTGCAGTTGGAAGTTAGTGAGGATTTGATTGTAGAAGCCAAGAGATTGCCCCAAGAAGGATCTCGCTGGTTCAAGAATCTCAAATTTGGAGGTATCCCTTGGCACCTGCTAATGGTTTCCAAGAGGTCACGCTACAATGTGAAAGGTACACCAATAGTTTTGTTTAAACCTTGATTGCATGATTTAATGTTGATACTCAAGAAATTCATCACCTCTGAGGGAATATATGGATTAGTTTTCCTGTTTCATATTCATTTGCTAATGGTTTTCTTAGGGTTTGGTTTAAATATGCAGTTCTACCTTCTTAAAAGCCTTCAAAAAATAGATAGATTTTACCAGAGGAAAAACCTTAATGCTCAATCCAACTTGTTTCATCATGGCCTAATTCAAATTTTGGTCATTTCCTAATTATCAAATGTTGTGGATAATTGGAAAGATTTCATGGATAGGAATGGGTTCGCTCCACCTAAAACTGTAATCAACTCACCTCTGAATTTTGATGAGCCCACCAGCCCTTTCCTATCGGCTCCTTCTCTGAGAGACCTTCGTGTCGAATTGCAAGGAAATCCTATGTCAATTACCAAAACCCCTGTTGTTTTTCATAAATTGACCAGAGGCACACACCAGAGGTGCGATTTTGTTCCTAAAAAATCCTTAGAAGATGTGTTGGATAATTTGAAGGGAAAAATTCCTGCTGTTCCTAGTCCTGGGAAAAATGTGGTTGTTTTGAATGAGATTAAAACCAAGACACATGGCATAATTAAAACACAGAGGGTTCCTGATATTGATTTTAAGAACAAAATATCTCGTCGAATCCTTTCCAGAATGCTGAGGAATCGACATCACAATCGTGAAAAACCTATCCCTATTATTGATGTCGACGACTGGATTTCTATTGATGATACCGACACTAATGCACCCTAATATGATTTCATATCGAATTTTCCTCATTTCTTAAAGGAACAACAAGGTTTCTTTGGTATTCAACATGATCTCAAAAAGATCATGGAACAGGGAAAATTTTCCACTACATATTAGACTCGTCCATTACCAAATTTAGAAATGATGTATTGTGAGAATTGTTTTGACTGGATCAAAATATATTATCAAGATATTCCTTACCTACAGGCATAGTTGAATCAAGTGATCACTTAGAATTCAGTTCTTGAAAGGAAAAATGATGATCTCAGAGCTTGCATTCGATCGAATTCACACAAAGACAACAAGCGTTTAAAGATATCAGGAAATGTGGTTATTAAAAACTCCACTAGTTTCAATTCTATTATAAATTCAGATCTGTTTGATGTTTCTCTTTCAAATTTCTAATTGGTAAATAATGTTCTTGTAATTCACGATTTGATTTTGTTTGGATAATAAATAAATTCGTTTTGATTTTGTTCTTTTATTTAGACCAGCTACATAATCGAAGATTTTGTAGCTTGTCTCTTAAATTGATTTATTTTATTATTTGTCTAATTTAGATTTAGTTTTTTTGTCTCAGGTGGACAACAAGTCAATGTGCAATGGTTAATGGAATGAGTCAAGAGTTGGGCATATAATGGATTTGTATTTTCATTTTTTGAAAAACAATGTTTAATGATGTAGCTATTTTGGATTATAAGATTTCAACATAATTATCTTTTTGGTTATTTTGTTTTAGTAAAATCTTATTTAAAAAGATCTGTCTCTATCTTGCATGATATGAGGAACATATTGGGAACTTGTTTAAATAACACTATTTTCCCAATGATAGGGGAAATTCCTCCTGGACCATATGATGGACTTATTTTTTTGAAAGTATATGAGATACAATTTAGTCTTTGGCTTTCGTCTTGTGTAGATTGTGCAATGTTTTCATTGTTTTTCATGTAATTTCTAGATGTGAAATTTTATTTGTATCGAACTAGCTTTATTCTGTTCTGCATATAACCTTTCATGTTATGTTTTTCTCTATGTGGCTCATTATATTATGGTTCTGTTGATATATCCGACTTTTCAACTTTCTAAGAATTTTGAGTTTACATCTAATGTTAGGTAGCTGGTAACACCATTTGATGAGAATTGGAATTTCTTGCATTTTCGGTTATTGGACATTTTAAAGTCACATGATATAAAATCATATGTCTTTCTGTCATCATAGATTCGTTTTGAAATATAAACGACTTATTTGAGTTTTTTCAAGAAGTATCATTCTTGATTTTGTCATAGATTTGTACTTGACACAGGTTAAGTGGAGCTTATACAAATACAGAGAGACAAATATAGCTTAGTACTGCTGATCAACGTAAGGTCAGTTAGTTTATTATTTATTTAATTTGTTGATTTGTGAATGAATAGTGATTGCATCATTTAAACATTGAATGCTTTTTCCATTATCATTATATCATTTTCAATCATATTCACTTATTGTTTATTAGTTTTTTAGTTACAATACTAGAACAATTTTGTTTATTTTTAATCTTGTTTAAGATCCATTAGTTTAAAAAAATTATTTTCACAAGGCTTTTCTTAAACCTTGTAATTGTATATATCTATTGTACATAATCACTGTTATTTAAGAAGTTGTAATTAATGTGTCGATTGCTATAATTTTACCTTTAGTTAGTTCACATATTTTAGTTATTTTCGAATCCTAGTTGGCTAACGGAGCCATAAAACCCGTCAGGGTAGATTATTCCAAACGGCTTGGGTTAAATAAACAACCCTGGTACAGATCTTCCCTTCTCGTTGACAATGTTTCATAAACACCCGTCAACACCTTCTCAAACCCTGGGCATAAAACTTCCTCCAGAACATATTCATCACCATAATTTGGAGAATAAACATGAAAATCCTTGGATTCTTTTAGGATACCAACATCTCCATCTTTGTGGTTGTTTTGATCATCCCCTTCTACAATAACATAAGTGTAACACACACAACCTTCTAACCATTCCTTAGGATGGTGGGATGTCAAAAATTTATCTTTTATTTCCTCAAAACCACCTTTCTTAATCACCTCTAAAATCCAATTCTAGTTTAATAATTCAATTTTTCTCATCGAGGGATTTTCAATGACTATAACCATGCTCAAAATTGAGCTCTAGATCAAAAGTTATGGCCTTCTAAAATTTCTATTCCTTCATTGGTCAATATCACGACACCGCCATGTGGCACCCATGTGGTTACACATCATATCAACAATCCTACAAGGCTCCATCTGGCACCGATATGGTTGTAGATGTGGCATCGACCACCAACCCATCGGGGGTATTGAACCACTGCACTTAACATTACTTACACACTTCCAATATTTGATATTCTAGGGATCAATCCATCAGAGCATCGGGCCACTATGGCACCGACCTATTGGGGCACTAGGCCATCAGGGCATTGAACTACCAGGGCATTTGGCCATCAGGGAACCGACCCACTAGGGCATCGGGCCCCTGAGTAAACTCAAACTCATATAGAATCCAAGTGCCTAATCTAGTAGTTCAGATGGAACCTCAAACACATGGCACCTTGTGACTCCATACAGAAATCGGCCATAAGAATCTAAATTACGTTGACATGTGGCACAGTATCCACTTGACACGTGGACCAACTATTGCGTGAAACATCACCACTAAGCATAAGGTTTCCTCTAGTCAGATATTGATACCTATCCACTATGCATTGGCTTGATTATTTCATCTGGCATCATTGGAACGTGCTCTCCTTTTATCACAAATTAACAAGGGTGAGGGTTAGACACCTTCCCAAAATGATGCCCTACTAGGCATTGGGATATTGGGGAAAACACAAGGAAACACAAAATTGGAAAATCTTCCAGGGGTCTAGTACTTCGGTACCCCGAGGCATAGACATCCTCTTGAGATTTCCTAAGGAATTTCATAGTCGATATCTCTCAACACTCAAGTCCAATGGTAGGTATTTCAAGTGAATATAAATAAGGTACTTTCCTGATAGATCCCCACACTAAACTCATTGACCAAACACAAGTTGAAACATATCATCCTTCGACACATTGGCTGTGACATGGGTATGGTACATCATGATGACATCATATGTGCTCTCTTGTTTATAAGGAAAATGTTGGAACCTTGTGTGGGAAGTCTTCCCCCATCAAGTATTGAGTATTGAGGATGAACAAAGGAAAACATTCTTGGGAGTCTCCGATGCTCCAAGGGTCCAGTACCCCGGGTTGTTAAACTCCCTCCTGAGCTTATCTAAGGGATCAATGGTTGAGATATCTCAACATGTAGATATAATAGTCAAGACTTAAAGGCACAAACCTAAGTCTTATGCTTGAACCATGGCCCCACACTTTCCCTGCGCCAACCTAACATCTACACTTGTCATCCCTCATAGCATTCCAACTGCCACCCTACACAAAATGTCACCATAATTTTTCTCACACATGGCTTAACCTCCTTAGACCATAAATTTTATAAAGGGAAGGAAAGGTGGAACCCTTCCCTGGAACCCTGACCCAATGAGCACCAAGACATTAAGCTTCCTTTGAAAGTCCTCGCAAGAAAATCCTCTATAGTCCAGGGTTCTGATAGCTCGTTTAACTAGGGATTTTAATCCAATTCCCAATTGATTTGAATATGATCGGGTGACTATCATTGAGCCTTCCTACTGATCCAACAACCACTCTTTCTCACTAATTAACATAGTTATTTCCAAGGTTTAAATACTACCCTCGGACTTAGCATTCTCGTATTCCTTCTCTGGTCCTTTTTGTAGGGATTTTTAACATGGTTTCCATGGGTGTTTAACTCTCGTTCTTAAGCAAGAATCATTTTATCTAGAACCCCAAACAAAGGTTTCAATATCCTGTAAAATTTCCATTCGAGGTTTTCCCCCATAGATGAAATAACCAGTAATTAAAGCATAGAAAATAAACTAAGTGTTTACATATCCAAGTAGATATCCTCATTTATCATTTGTCACAAGAGATAATATCCAACAAGGAATATCAACAAGAAAAATATGGCATCCATTCATGTCTAATCCATTACATAAGTATTATACAATCCATAATCATTACCATACATAACAGATATATTAATGGTGAAAACAATTATCTATTCAATGATGAAATTAACTAGTCAACTAATTGTGGGGGAAAACCTTTCCTCCCAACTATAGGCTATGCTTCAATTTCTATTTCTACAATAATCCACCCTCGTGCCAGGCCATGATACCACTCAAGGACTCTCACACTAACTCAACCATTCAAATAATGGATTATAGAGATTAATCTCCTCCACTCCACTGGAAACAATTAAATCCTCCCTCTTCCCACTGAGCTCATGGCCTCCATGGGTTCATCAGGTTCCTTTTCAGTTGGTTTTCCTCTACAAAATGGAGCCCCTTATCTGATACACATTCCCTCGAAAACCACCCCTTATGTCAGTTTCATTTCATTGAACACAAAATCACAACCCTCTTTTCCTCTAGTTTGGATATATGGGACTTCTCTTTTCTAGGGTGACAATTCATGTCCTTGGCATCCTTCCTAATTATTCTCTTTCTCATGTCTTCATACTCAAAAAATTTCTAATCCTTTTCCTTGCCATCTACAGTGTTCTCTCTGCCTTTTCTCAATGTATGTTTAATCTCTTTTTTCTTCTACGCTTATTCCAATTCGATTTCCCTCTTATCTCTTCCCCAGGATCCCTGTTTCATCTCTTGTCAAAAGAAACATCCCCATTCCAAGGGAAAAATATCTGTTATGTACTTCTAGTTAAAATTGTAGCTCCTCCTTTCACTTCTCCAAGTACCAAACTTGAAGGAAGTTAGAAATGTTCCAACCACCCAGTTTGCAAGCCATTAAATATTCCTTGTGGTCGAGGTAAATAGGTACTTGTGGACAAGTTATGCATTCAAGTCATGCATAGGTAGGTTGGGTTGTTGAGTAAGTTTCCTATTTTCATCATTAAAAATTCCCATTTCCACCTCACTAGTCCCTCTTGTGGTATCATGAAAGTACTATAGGATTCCTTCATCAGTCAATTATCTGTGTTTTCATTGTCATAAACATAGTTATAGTATTCATTATTCATAAAAAATAAAGTCTTTCACTTAATTATAGACTTGGGGGAAAACATGGTGTTACATTCCCCTCCCGCTTAAGAAAACATCATCCTTGGTGTTTGCAACACCATATATACAAATTTATACAGAAAAACAAATGGGTATGCCACTTTCACGACATCCTCCAATTCCCATGTGGCCTCATCTGGTCCAAAGTGATTCCATTTCACCTTGACCTACACGATGACTTGGTTCTAGAGAAATGTTTCTTTCCTGTCTAAAATGCATTGAGAACTGGGATAGAATTATCCCTTGGGTTCCACCTGTATTGCAGTCCAATCAATAATGTGATTAGAATCACATGTTAAAATATTCTATGTGCTCATTTTACCATAGACAATATCACTATTTTTACCCAACCATAGGCATGCAACCACAACCAAGAACCTTAACCTTTTCTAGATAGAATGTAATATTCCCAAAATAAAATAGCATGCAGAACATACATAATAGATAGAAATGGATGATAAACAATGATATAACCTGAACTATACCACGATAATACCAGAATAATACCGGAATAACACTTGAAAGAGCACTTTGATTACTAAGAGAAAAGTTCACTTGCCTCTTCGAGGGGGAAAAATCCAGCATAGTAGAGCTCTATTACAATAATATCCAAGACAAAACTTCTCATACCCTATACTCCTATTTATACTAAATATGTCTATCCAAAAGAACAATCTAGATCCTTCTAGAAGCGTAATCTTCTATTAGGTCTTCTTATATTTGAATTATTATTCCTTATTGCTAGGCCTTATTAATATTGACCTTTATTACATGGAAATACATTATTCTGCCTACGTGAGGGGTTAGGTTCCTAACATGTTCTCCCCCTTAAAAACATCTTTGTCCTCAAGGCTTGAGATGAGGAAATTGTTGTAGAATGGTAGTTGGTTCCCAAGTGGCATCTATTGGAGTTGTATATTTCCACTGTACTAACACTTCTTTGATGGTGTGCTGACGCAGATGACGCTCACACTGGTCCAAAACTGTTTGTGTCTATCAACAAGAATGATGACCTTCCTATGCTTAATGTAACCAATTGGTTTGAGGGTTTGGGGAGCAAAGAATCTAGTGAGAGCATTTAGGGAAATGAACGGTTCTACTTCTGGAGGGTCCGAGGGAGGGGTCATGTCAGTGGGTTTAGGTGACTTGACCACAAGGGGGGCCTCAACATCGTCTTCCGAAACATCCTCCGAGATGGCCATAAAAAGATTTTGTTCCTTACAATTGTGCCGAGGAAAATATTTGTCATCACAATTATAACAAAGGCCTTTGAGTAGGCATTCAACCATTTATTCCCTGGTCAATTTCTGGATCTTTAATGGAGTAGAAGGAGGAGTGGGAGTGACTAGTTTAGTGCGAGGAATAAAGGAGGTTTTTTGGTTTTGAGAAGAGACAACATGTTGTGCTTCCTTAGCTATTTTAGTAGCATCCACCCAAGTATGAGGCTTTGGACATGAATACCATCCTTGAGGCCACTGATAAAACATTCTTGGAAAAAAGAATCAAACATTCCCTATGTACATAAATCCAATCGCTCAAAAGTGGCTATATAGTCTTCCATTGTGCCATATTGTTTCAACTTTTTCAAATGGCCTAAATGGTTGGTGTCAGTGTGAAAGTGTTCATAAAGCTCTTCCACAAAGTGTGTCCAAGCCACATACCCTTGGCAGGTAGTTTTTCTCCATTGCCACCATTGCCAACGTTCTTGATCTAGATGGAGAACACCATACTGGAATTTCACCAACTCATATGTAATGCCATACAAAGAAAAATAATGTTCCATTTGAGTTACCCAACTAGTGGGATCCAAGCCATCAAATTTGGTCACATCCACACATGGAAGGCGTAGGTCATGTTGAAAGTGATGGGGATGAAAATTTTGGGAATGAGAGGAAGTTTCAGCTTCAGTTTGCAAAGGAGGGTCAGATGAGGGAAGATATGCAAGGATATGCAGCTTGGCGTAGATCATCGTAGTGAAGGAGACAAAGTGGGTATTGAAGGAATCAAGTTGGGTAGTGATGTCTTGTTTGAGTTCCTTTATTTTGGCATCGATGGAAACCTATCCCATTGGATTCCTCTCTTCGCCCTTATCACAATACTTCCTGGTAATAGTGGGATTCAATATTACCACTTGTATTTCTTGCATATATGAATCCACGATCGCGAGTTTATGCATGTAACAATAGATATCTATAGCTTAACAACGTCAAAATACGTCTCTACCTTGAAAGAAATTTAACCCACAATTTTCTTCTGAGGAAGGTCCTCTGATACCACTTGTAATATTCCCAATATAAAATAGTATGTAGAACATAAATAATTAGCTATAAATGGCATATAAACAATTATATAACCAAAACTATACCACAATAATACCAGAATAATACTGGAATAACACCAAAAAGAGCACTTTTATTACTGAGAGCAATGTTCACTTGCCTCTTCGAGGGGGAAACCTCCAGCAGAGTAGAGCTCTATTACAATAATATCCAAGAAAAAAATTCTCATACTCTCTACTTCTATTTATACTAAATATGTCTATCCAAAAGAACAATCTAGAGGAATATCCTTTTAGAAGCGAAAGCTCTATTAGGTATTCTTACATTTGAATTATTCTTCCTTAGTGCTAGGCCTTATTAATATTGAACTTTATTACATGGAAATATATTATTCTACCTACATGAAGGGTTAGGTCCCTAACATAAAATGATTCCAGAAATCCAGACTATAGCCAACATATAAAACCTAGCTGTAGCAGTAGCACGAGATGGAACTAGTAAAAAACCATCCAACTATAGCAACAACACAAGATGTAATGTCCCCAACCATCCATACCAGGACACACTACATCAAAGAACTCTTACTATTCTCTCTATGGAACATACTGTAACATACCCAACAACCAACTGAGCTATGCCACATAAATTTTTTGAACTGCATGCAATTAAAAATATATACACACAAAACTCTTGCAGAAGCATTATATATAAAATGTAAGCATACAAATACATCTATAAATACACAGATTCACACTGAAATAAAAGTAAACATATACATGCAACATATACAAGAAATACCCATACAAATAAACATTGTTATAACCACACATATGATAACCCATAAAAATAAGCACGTAAATAACAATGCAACATGTAAATTTATCAGACAATTGGCACTTATCTTGGTAATAATGTCACCAAATGCGTACAGACCTTCCACGAACCTCCCAGACTTAGACCACACTGTTCATCACTCTCAACAGTGAGTCACCCCTGAGCTGGGACTAAACTCCACCTGGGTAAAGGGATTCCTAACGAGGCTAAAGGCTCATAGACAATAGGAAAGACTCCATCTCAGGTGCCAAATCAAACTAACAACCTACAGTCCCTCATTCCCCACATGCCTTTCCCACCCAGAAAGTGTGCCCCTTCTCTGCTCAACAGTCCTTCAGCTGCCACACTTCCTTTCCGGGCTTCAACAACAGGCTATACAGGAAGTCTCAAAGCACTGTAGCTATAGTTTAGCACCTTCAGGAAATCAATTCCCAAAAATTATCTCACCTAGATAACTTCTCACGGGCTTGACAACCTGCCTCTTCAATATCCCATGGGCCTAACAACCTACTTCTTCAATCTAGATTCCAAGCTAACTAGCTACATGAAGACAAAAAGGCTATGGATACAGGTTCAGGTACAGTCATGAAGATACAAAGGATAGCTCAATGGGTGTGTGCATGCTCATGGATGATTGACTGGATGACTGAATGATGGGATGAATGATTGGAAGAATGATGAAAAATATGGGAAAATGAACTAAGTTCCCACAATATGTATGCATATCCCCAAATTGACACTTGTCATTTTGGGAGCTACTTTGGCCCACTTCTCCCCAACTTTGGAACTTAGGATAAAATAATTATCCATACTTTATGATTTAATAAATATTAATATAATATTCCTTTTTGGCTTAAGCTCCCTAGCTTATCCCTTTTCCTTAAATTTTAGGCCCCTCCCTTTCACTAACCAGTGGAGTTTGGTCCTCCATCTCTTTTTATTGTGGTCAGTCTGTGCACAATGATGTATTTTATATTAATTATGAGACATATACAAAAATAGGCACACTAGCCTTTAACATCTAGGCTCTTCGGCCTAATCAAAACATAAGAATCATAGCTTATAATAACTGGCTCACATGCTTATAAAACACAACATATACACCAAAGGCTACCTGGCCTCAAAATTTCACACACTTATGTTGTTGCGCGCAGTATCCTGGAATGTGCAAACTTCCTCATTTTACTGCGCAGGACATGCGCGCACTATTCCATGAAATGTGCATGCAAAAATGATATCAAATAACTCACCAGCTTAAGTATATTTTCATTTTCATTACAATTGGGTTCAACCTAGGGATATTACAATCACCTCCCCTTATTTACGCACTATCCTTAGTGGATCATGTACCCATATACAACAAAATTTCAAAAATCCTCAAAAAGATGGAGGTATTCTGTCGGCATTGCATCCTCATGCTCCCAAGTAGCATCCTCAGGACCGTACCAATTCCATTTGACCTTTACAATCCCTATGGCTCTATTCCAGAGCTGTTTGATTTTCCAGTCCAGAATGCATACCGAATGCACTTGCAAAGTGCCTTCTTGCTCCACTTGAATCACATTCTAATCAATAACATGATTAGCATGAGGTATATATTTCTTGAGTAATGATACATGGAATACATTATGAACAGAAATAGATGCAAGCAATGCAATCATATAAGCTACTGGACCAATCCTCTCTAAGATTTCAAACTACCCACAATAGAGAGCTGCCAACTTTGAACAATTTCCCAACTTCAGGCAACTTTTGTTGGCTTCCACTTTCAAGAATACATGATCACCCACTTTAAATTCCCTGTGAGTTCTTCCCGTGTCAGCATAGCTTTTCTTCCTATCTTGGGAAACCTTTATTTTTTATTTTTATTTTTATCATTTGCTCCTCCATTTCCCTGAGAAAATCTGGCCTAACCATTGCTCTGTCTTCTCGGTTATCCCAACTTACTGGTGTGTTTCACTTTTTGCCATAAAGTTCCTCAAATGGGCTCATCTTTAGAGATGCTTGGTACCCATTGTTATAAGAAAAATCTACCAAGTGTAGGTAGTCTTCCCATTTTGATGGTTTATCCATCACATACATCCTCAACATATCTTCAATCACTTGATTCACCCTCTCTATTTGACCATCCGATTTTGGATGATAAGCTGTGCTAAAATTCAAATTTGTTCCAAATCCATTAAATAATCCTTTCCAAAATTTTGAGGTAAATCTTGGATCTCTGTCAAACACAATTGTCTTGGGTATTCCATGTAATCTAGCAATTTATTTCATATAAACATCAACAATGTTCACTGCCTTGTGAGTGAGCTTAACTGGAATAAAATGGGCAACTTTAGTAAGCTTATCCACCACTACCTTGATAAAATCATGTTGCTTGTTTGTTCTAGGAAGTTTGGTGATGAAATACATTGTTACAACTTCCCATTTCCACTCAGGAATGGGTAATGGCTGTAGAAAACCAGTTGGGTGTTTATTCTCATCCTTTACCTTTTAACATTCCAAACATTTGGAAATAAAATCAACAACTTCTTTCTTCATGCCTAGCCAATAATATTGGCTCTTGACAGCTGCAATAGTTTTCTGATATCCTGGGTGCCCAGCATAAGGCACATTATGCATTTCCCTCAATATCATATTCTTCAATTCCTAAGAATTTGGTACATAAATTCTTCCCTTGTACATGAGAATTTCATCAATATCTAGCTTATATTCCTCAATTTCTGCTGCAAATTACCTTGCTATAATTTTGCCGCTAATTCCTTGTAATACAAATCTAATTTGGCAGCCTCTAAAATTCCATCTTTCAAATATGATTGGTACATGCTAATGGTTGTAGCATGCATTTCATGTACTCTTCTGCTGAGTGCATCAACCACTTTGTTCTCTTTTCCCTTGATATGCTTTATATCAAAGTCATATTCATTTAGAAATTTTAACCATCTGGTTTACCTAGCATTTAGAGTTGGTTTATCAAATAAATATTTCAGACCATTATGGTCTATTCTTATCTCAAACCTTTTCCCCATGAGGTAGTGTCTCCATTTCCTCAAGGCATGCACTATGGCTTCCAACTCCAAATCATGAGTGGCATAGTGTCTTTAATGCTCCTTCAACTTCCTTGATTCATAACATATAACAAACCCATTTTGAGTGAGGACTCCACCAAGTCCTTCTTTACATGCATCTATGCATACAATGAAGTCTTCATTTGGGTCTGCAATCCTTAGTATTGGAGCACTTGTTAATAATTTTTTCAAGTGTTTGAAACTCTTTTCACAATCCAATGTCCACTGAAACTTCACACCCTTTCTTTGCAAGGAAGTGATTGGGTGTGAAATCTTTGAAAATCCTTCAATAAATATCCTATAGTAGCCTACAAGACCCATGAATGATCTCATCTCTGTCACATTCTTTGGTGCTGACCATTCTCTAATGGCTTCTATCTTCTCAGGATCCACTGCTATCCCATCCTTAGAAATGATATGCCCCAAATAATGAATTTTCTTCTGATAAAATGAGCACTTGCTCAATTTTTCATACAACTGATGATCCATTAATACTTGAAACAACATCCTCAAATGATTCTCATGCTCTTCCTCTGACTTGGAATATATAAGAATGTCATTCAAAAAGACAATGACAAACTTGTCCAAATATTCTTGAAAAACACCATTCATTAAGCACATGAAAACAACTGGTGCATTTGACAACCCAAATGGCACCAATGTGAACTCATAATGACCATACCTTGTCCCAAAGGCGGTCTTGCTGATATCTTCCTCTTTAATCCTTATCTGAGATCTATCTTTCAAAAGATCTTTGTATCCTTCAATTGATCAAAAAGATCATCAATCCTTGGCAGAGGATACTTGTTCTTAACAATCACTTTATTCAACTGTCTGAAATCAATGCACAATATTAATGGAAAATATTAATGTTCCATATTTATTATTCATGAACAAGACCAGGGCACCCCAAGGTGACATAGTTGGCCATATATACCCCTTCTTCAAAATCTCTTCAAGTTGCATTTGAAATTCCTTTAGCTCTGGTGTACTCATTCTGTAAGGAGTCTTTGACACTAGAGCTGCTCCAGGAATTAAATTTATAGAGAAATAAATATCTCTCTTTGGGGGTAGTCCTGGTACCTCCTTGAACACATCTTCAAAGTTCTCCAAGACTGCATAATCTTCCAAATTTGGCACCTTATCTTTAGGTGTCTCTTCCATATGTGCTGCAAATATTTGACACCCTTTTCTGTAACATCTCTTCAGCTGCAATGCTGAAATTTATCTGATGGTTACTGCTCTGATAATTCCATGCACTCTTCTTAGGTTCCCTTCCTCATCCAAGCAAGTAAATGCCTTGTTATGACATTCTAGGATAGCATGATGCTGATCCAACCAATCCATCCCAATTATATAGTCATAGGAACCTAAAGGCAAGATGTTCAAATCTTCCCTGGTGTTCAACCCATTCATGTCCATAAGACATGACTTAACCATTTCATTAACTTTTCTCTTGGCTCCCGTAGCTAGCTGCACCAACCAAGATTTTCCATGATTTCTTATTGGCAAATTCACACTTTCCACCATCTTAGGATCTATATAACTATTACTAGCTCCTGAATCAATTAAAATAGCAATGGTTTGGTTGTTGATCATACCTTCCACTTCAATCACATGTGACTGATACTCTGCTTTCTTGTTGTCCATGACTGCATAGATCCTTGGCACATTTCTACCCATGCCCTCCACTGTTTCATCTTGTTTTACATTGTGAACAATTCTCCCTTTTTCACCTCTATGAGGACAATATCTGAACATGTGATCTCCTTTACAGCCCCAACATTGAATAGGTGGCTGCCTTGGCCTTTGACCCCCTGTTTCAATTGTTCTGGGTTCTCTAGGAGTTTTATGTCCCTATGGATTATTTCTAAAGAATGGCGGCTTAGATCCCTTCTTCCTCTGATCCACCTTGAATTTATTTTTGTCTTCCCAAGCTTTTTGGAAAGTTGGCCTTGATTTTTTCTGATCATAAAGGCATTTAGCTTGCCTTATGGTCTCCTCCAATGTCTTGGGATCATCATACTATATTTTGTCACTGATGAATGATGGAAATCCACTCAAATACCTTTGATTCTTAACTGTCTCATCCTTGATGAAATAGACATACTTCAATAGTTCTAAAAACCTTCTCTCATATTCATCTATTGTCATACTCCGCAGCTTGAGTTCAAATAACTCTTTCATTTTCTTGTCATAGTATCTCTTAGTCAAGTATTTCTTCTCAAAATACTTCTTGAATTCCCTCCAAGTAACACTTTTCTCTTTAATGTGCTGCACCTACACAAGTTGATCCCACCACATGGATTCATTTCCCTTGAGTTGATAAATGACAATTCTACCTTCTGCACGAGAAGAATAATTATGCAATTGAAAATACTTTCTCATGCCCAACAACCATGTCTCCGCATATTCATCCTTCTTGTGCTCACCATCAAATGTAGGAGGTTTGATTTTGTTCATTTTTCCTCATATCTCATCCACCCCAGACCATGGTTTCTGACAAGGGATGGACTTGATATGCTATGTGATATCTTATTGGAATGCTTCGGGGAGTGATGGTGATGTCTGCTAAAACTTATGGTTCTTCTTTTCTCATCAGAAGGTACGTGACTTCTAGATTTGCTTGAGCCACTCTTGTTGTCCAATTTCTTTTCTATTATGTTCAATCTCTGCAATAAATTCATGTTGAAGTCATCCTACTACTCCTTGGATTTCATAAGCCTTTCATTACCAACTTTATGGCTTTGGGCATCCTTCTGCAAATTTTTAATGGTCTCTTCCATACTCAAGTTTTCATTCCTTTCATCTCCATGTCCATTGGAGTTTGTTCCTTCAATGCTCAAATGGACATCCATCCATCTAATATCATCCTATTTACTGTAAGTCCCCTGTGCCTCTTCCATTCCTCTATAATCTATGTTGATATTGATCTGATCTAGTTGTTTTTAACTCTGCATAATGTGTAGCCAGCAAAACTTTGTCAGGCTAACTGTTTCAACAATTTCATGAAAATATGAACCATTATGGTTCAAAATATATATCAGAATTATTTCTTTTGATTTCTTGAAAATTTGAATGCCCAGATCAATTTTTTGGGTCTATATTTAGATTCCACTATCCAAAACCTTTCCAACGCCTTCTCCCATGCTCAATTCTAAGTCTCGAGCAAAAGTTATGTCTATTTAAAAATTGCCCATTAATTTTTCTGTTCGTTTTTCAACTTGGGGCAACTCTGCGCTGTAAATATGCATTTTTGCACCTACTCATTTGTAATTTTCATAGGAACTCAATTGGGTTTCTTCACATACATCTTATGGACACTTTGTCTAAGTTTCACCTCTTTTTGGGTTCTTGGCTACTAGTTACAGCCTGCTAAAGTTCTAGGCCAAAATACCATATTGTAACTGATATGCTACAGGTACCTTCTTTGCCATATTAAACACTTTTAACATACCCATAAATTTAATTCAGCTATTGGAATGTATTCTATGGATCAATATCTTTCCATTGACTACTCCTGCACCTTAATCTGATTCCGAAGCAGAAAGTTATGGCTCTTTGAAGTTAGATGGGTCTTAAAATTTACCCTCCACTATTTGTGATGTAACTTTATCATAAAAGCTCTGTTTGACGAACATTTTACACCATTAGAAAGATCTCTCCAAGCTCTTTCATTTGATCTATAGAGACAAAATGTGCCTTGTTACACTCTGTTCTCATGGTTTTCGAGTGTCTAAAAATGCTCTTAAGGGCCACAAAACCGTGCTGCAGAAAGATGACGCTCAAATGATATAAAACGTCGCAGAAAATCGCTGGTTTTCTGTTGTTGTTCTTTTTCCGAACGAATTCGCACGCATACATTTCAACCTGTACACCCATATTTACCATGCGTAGCAACATCATAAGGTAAATCATGCTTCACGCACCTATAACCACTGTGCATCACTTCTCTGTCGTGCCAATAACTGCACACTACTTTTGTGTCGCGTGCCAATATTCACCACACACAATTTTGGTTCTTGCACTATTACCTGTTGTGCGTAGTTTTTTTTTGTATCACACACTGATATTCCACATGCATTGTAATCTACGTGCTATACCATGCCAGAGTTTAGTACGTCTCCACCACACACCAAAACTTTGCATGCACTACTTAACTAAACTGTCGTGTGACAACATATACCCACATTGCGCGTGCACCAACAAAACTCCTCTGCACTCTGCCAACACTACGCACACCATGCATGTCATTATTATGTGTGTACACACCGCGCAATGATAAATTTATTGTGCGGTCTTGTACACCAACATTTTTCTACGCGGCGCCGAAATTTAGTGTGCACAACCGCACACTAACATTTTTCCGCGCGACACCGAAATTTAGCGTGTACACCTGCACACTAACATTTTTCCGCGTGACACAAAATTTAGCATGCGCACCAGCACACCAATATCTTGCCGCGTAGTGCTGAATTTGACCTATCACAAGATTTTCACTGCGCATCATGCATTTTTAGTGTGCCCACCTACGCACATTCATTTTTATGCACATCAATTCCTCGTGAATTCCGCTGCATAAATTGGGGCTTTGGCTTAACTTTTTCCCCAATTTACCATCGACATTCTGCAACCATGAAATTTGTTCAATTTCACCCCAATAACACCAGTTCAATCTCTGCAATAACAAATCGCTATGGGTTGACATTTCTGGAACAAATTTACCCACAATCAAGTCACAAATTGAGAAATTTAACCACTAAACTCGCTCCATCTGTCATGGCTTCACTGTAACTTCAAATTCGACCCATTCTAGATCCGAATTTGCTAGAACATATATTAAAACAATAATATCTCACCACTTGACCGAATTTCTCCATTTTCTCATGAATTTAACAACATAAATTGGGGCTTTCCCCCAATTCTGCCCAGTTGTTGTTACTTTTTACCATGGATGCTCTACAAACTAAAATTTGACCACTTTGAAATAAATCCTCTGTGACATTTCTCTTCAACTCAATTTTCTCAGCCCATCCAGGTTCAGTGTTGAAAACTGAAGCTCTGATACCATGTTGTAATGTCCCCGACCATCCATGTCAGGCCACACTATGCCATAGAACTCTTAATGTTCTATCTGCGGAACATACTGTAACATACCCAACAACCAACTGATCTATGCCACATAAATTTTTCGAACTGCATGCAATTAAAAATATATACACACAAAACTCTTGCGAAAGCATTATATATAAATTGTAAACATACAAATACATCTGTAAATACACAGATTCACACTGAAATAACAATAAACATATACATGCAACATATATAGGAAATACCCATACAAATAAACACCGTTATAACCACACATATGATAACCCATAAAAATAAGCATGTAAATAACAATGCAACATGTAAATTTATCACACAATTGACACTTATCTTGGTAAGAATGTCACCAATTGCGTATAGACCTTCCACAAACCTCCCAGCCTTAGACCACACTGTTCATCACTCTCAACAGTGAGTCGCCCCTGACTTGGGACTGAACTCCACCCAGGTAAAGGGATTCCTAACCAGGCTAAAGGATCATAGACAACAAGAAAGACTCTGTCTCAGGTGCCAACTCAAACTAACATCCTACAATCCCTCATTCTCCACATGCATATCCTACCCAAGAAGTGTGCCCCTTCTCTGCTCAACAGTCCTTCGGCTGCCCCACTTCCTTTCCGGGCTTCAGCAACAGGCCGGATAGGAAGTCTCGGAGCACCGTAGCTGCAGTTTAGAACCTTCAGGAAATCAATTCCCAACAATTCTCTCACCCAGAGAATTTCTCATGGGCCTGACAACCCACCTCTTCAATATCCCACAGGCTTGACAACCCGCTTCTTCATTCCATCTCCCAAGCTAAACAACTACATGAACACAAAAAGGCTATGGATACAAGTTTAGGTACAATCATGAAGATACAAAGGATAGATCAATGGGTGTGTGCATGCTCATGGATGATTGACTGGATGACTAAATGATGGGAGGAATGATGGGAAGAATGATGGGAAGAATAATGAAAAACATGGGAAAATGAACTAAGTTCCCACAATATGTATGCATGTCCCCAACTTGACAATTATCATGTTGGGAGCTACTTTGGCCCACTTGTCCCCAACATTGGAACTTAGGATAAAATAATTATCCATTCTTTATGATTTAAGAAATATTAATATAATATTCCTTTTTAGCTTAAGATCTCTAGCTTAGCCCTTTTCTTTAACTTTTAGGCCCTTGCCTTTCCCTAACCAGTGGAGTTTAGTCCCCCATCTCTTTTATCATGGTCGGTCTGCGCACATTGATGTATTTTATATTAATTATGAGACATATACAAAAATAGGTGAACTGGCCTTTAACATCTAGGCTCTCTGGCCTAATCAAAACATAATAATCCTAGATTATAATAACTGGCTCACCAGCCTATAAAACAAAACATATACACCAAAGGCTACCTGGCCTCAAAATCTCACACACTTATGTTGCTGCGCGCGGTATCCTAGAATGTGCAAACTTCCTCATTTTACTACGCAGTACATGCACGCACTATGCCATGAAATGTGCATACAAAAATGATATCAAACAACTCACCAACTTGAGTACATTTTCATTTACATTACAATTGGGTTCGACCTAGGGATATTACACAAGACAAGGATATCACACCTCCTCCAAGGGTAGCACACAAGAGAGATAAAGAGTCTCCACAACCACAAAACAAGAAAAATACTCAACTGTAGCATTTTAAGTTGCACTTCTTCCTCAAATTTGTACCTTCAATAAATCAACCAATATACTCCAAGATGTCATCAAGAATACCACCAAGAGATACTAGAAGGTAGGGCACATATCTTAGGCTAGATAGCGCTAGAGAGAGAGACCAAGAATCACCCCAGAAAAATGCACCTTCATTTCTTTCAACTACAACTCCATAATTGCGCTATACTTACTGAGAGAGTGAATGAGTTGTGTACAAATGAGCTCAAGTGCCTCCTAATTATAGTCCTTGTTACATGTCTAGGAAAAATTCTCTTTCTGGAGGGTAATACTTTAATATTATTTATTTTATTGAGCCAACTAGTATTCTAGGGTTCTCACACATCTGTTTAGGGTTTCGCTTGCTTCCATAATATTCTATTCTAGTCAAAGGTTACATATGGAGGTTAATACCTCCCGTAGCTACTATAATATCAACAATCCCTCCTATATATGGAGGTATTAAATTTAATGGTATCAAACACATCCTTCCATTTCACATGGTGCAAGAAAGGCTCACATAGTCTTGTAGACCATTCTAAAACTAACATAATCATAGTCACACATGCTATCTCATGATCACATAGGTCAAGTCATGAGCATCAACATCACTATCAGTATCATCTGGTATCATCCTGACAACAAAATATATCATCATCTGCATCATATCTCGAGGCCATACTCCATCTGAGTAATTGAGCATGATACTAAATAAGTCATGTGTTGGACTTAATTCACTCAAAAGAGTGTCTTCCATAAGTCACTCACTCAATAGAGTGATATAGGGACCATTATTCCTATCCTGATCACTGCTTGTGACACATGAAGAATGACTGTCCCAAGAGATGTTGAAAGCCACACCATGGGTTACAGAGACCATTCCTACAGGAATGTCAATCTCAGAGTATTTTCTAATCGGGTCACCATATGTACCATAGAGATGAATCTCTACCCATATGTGCCTTAGAAAATATTGGTCCCGTACCAACCACCCTAATAGAAACACCATGTCCTTAGGGGGAGAAGTATTTAACATGATCGGGCCATTAACTACGCCTCATGATAAAATTAGTTCTGGTCCATTTTCCTAATCGGGCCACAATCCGTGCCTTAGGAAAAATATGAGTCCATGATACATCAACAAACTATTCTTGTTGGACCATTCTCCACCTGGAGAATGTCTATCCACCAGCATACCAACTATCCATGATTCCATATATCATCACTCCCTCCCAATTGAGGAATTTATCTCCTCCTTTTCAACCAAGGGAGGGTATCTCCATAAGTCCCATCTTGTCCCTCAAGTATGCAAAATTTATCTTGGACAAAGGTTTTGTCAAAATATACGCTTTCTTCTCATCGATGAATATGTACTGGATAATCACTTCTCCCTTTTGGACTTTATCATAGATAAAATAGTACTTGATCTCAATGTGCTTCGACCTGTCATGGAACACATGGTTCTCTGAAAGCTTCACACAACTCTTATTATCACAATATATCAAAGTCAAAGCCAACACCTGATCAAATAGTCCAGAAATCAAATTACGAAGCCACACTACTTTCGTACAAGAATCACAAGATGCAATATATTCTTCTTCTATAGTGCTGAGTGCAACATAATTTTGTTTCCTTCTAGTCCATGATATCACAAAAGAGCCCAAACTTAACAATATAACAAAAGTAATTTTTATATCATCTGCACTCCCTTCCCAATCTAAATTAGTAAAACCATGCAATTGTATGTCACTGTTTGAGGAATATCTCAAACCATAATTTAACGTCCCATGAACATATCTTAAAATGTGCTTTGAAACTATCCAATGCTCATGTCTAAGTTCCACCTAGAACTGGATCAATTCGTTCACAACAAAGCAAATGTATGATCATGTATTAACCAAATACATCAATGAGACAATCAAATTCTGGTATAGGTATGAGTCTACTAGCCCAGAATCAGAGTCCCTAAACTTCATCAGATCTATCACCATGGGAGTTGCCATGGATTTGCAATCCATCATCCCAAAATTCTAAAGGATTTTTACAACATACTTCCCTTTCTCTAGGAATATTTCACCACGCTTTTGCCATACTTATAGTCCCAAATAATAATGCATGAGACTAATATCCTTCAGATAAAATTCAAAGGCTAACTCCCTATGACACTTAATAATGAGAGGCTCTGCACCTGTTGGAAACAAATCATCGACATATAGTATTCATATCATAGGTGCATCATTCACAACCTTGTAATAATGATATGGATCAACATAGCTCTTGGAAAATCCAAGTCTCATCAAGTAACTTTCAATTTGTGCATACCAAGCTCTTGGAGCTTGCTTGAGTCCATACAAGGACTTCTTTAATATGCATACATGGGTTTCTCTCGTGTGTACCTAAAAACCTTGAGGTTTCTCTATGTATACTTCTTCCTCAATTACTCCAATGAGAAAAGTGGTTTTTACATCCATATGATGTAAACTCCAACCCATGAATGCTACAAAAGATATGATGTCTCTAATAGAGGTGTATCTGGAAAATGGAGAAAACGTCTCATCATAGTCTTCTCCCTCATGATGGGAGAACTCTCTAGCCACAAATATTTCCTTGTATTTTATCGATATTCCCATCTACTGCATGATTTATCTTGTAAACCCATTTTAAAGTGACTACAATTTTTCCTTCAGTTCTAGGCACAATTTCCCATACATCATTTTTCATGATGGATTGATATCATAGCTTCCTTCCATTCTTTCTTCTTGACTGCTTCTTCAAAGGTGGAAGGTTCTGCATTGAGATGTTCTGTAGAACATGTAGTTTCTTCCTTGGGACCTTCATGTTCTTCTTCATCATTGGAATCCATGGAATCTTCTATAGATTTTTATGAAGGAAATATTTTCATCAAAAGTCACATCTTTGCTGATTTCAACCTTCTGTTGACCTGGAACATAGATTCTGTAAGCTTTTTATTATTCACTATATCCAACGAATATGCCCTTGTTTATTGAAGATTGCAACTTCTTTTTTTTTTTTCCTTGGGAACATGAATATAGACAGGAAAACCAAATATCTTCAAGTTTTAAACACCTAGCTTCTTTTTGGAGAAAGCTTCTTCTGGATTCATGTTCTTCAATATACGGTGAGGAATTCTATTCTAAACATATACAATTTTCATAACTACTTCTTCCCATAGAAACATGGATAGATTCTGGTCATTCATCATTTCATTAACAAATTCTTCAATGGATCAGTTCTTTCTTTCTGCCACACCATTCTGTTGAGGATTATGTGGGACAATTATCTCCCTTCTAATCCTGACTTCTTTACAAAAGGAAATGAGCTCCTTGGAGGTGTATTTTCCACCATTATCATATCTTAGTGTCTTGATCTTCTTGCCTGTCAGGTTTTTCCAATTTAGCTTTGAATTCTTGGAATTTTCTAAATACTTCATCCTTTGTATCTGAGTGAATGATGTCCAAAAATCCTTTTTCTTTACACACTTCCTATAGAATTGGTACTTGGTGAGATCGCTTGATCTTTGTTTGAAACTGTTGATGTAGATCCTTCTCAGAGCTATCGTCGGTGACCTTCCTGGAACAAGAAAAACAAGAGAAAAAGTATTTCCAATAGCATTTTCATAAGAACATATCTATGGTAACAAGGATGGTAGTCATCATAAAATTACGAAGGTGACTTGCCTAGGAGAAAAACAAGAAATATATCCTAGAGGAGATGTTAGTTCATTTTGAAAACAAGTGCAACAAGTAGCTATATCAATAGTACTTACATGCAACCAAGTATACCTAGCGGTAACATGACCTTTCAAAGATTGTTGTCACAACTATAGTGTTTTCTTGTACTGTAGCAACTATAAAACTTGATATGTGAAAATTGAAACTTAACAATTTGATCAATCAAACCTGGAACTTGGAGTCTCAAATGATAGTAAGGGTGCGCTTGTTCCTCTGAATGTACTGAATCCAATATCACTACTTGGACAAGGTCCCTTGTACATCCCCTGCAAACACACTCATGCTTTGTGTTATCACTGAAATTTCGTCCGCACAGGGCGACAAAGAACTCCGCATCGTCAGCACAGAAAAACAGTCATTGATGACACAAGGATTAACTCCACAGCACATCAAAAGGGCCAAAAATATACAAAGTTGGCTAAAAAGATTAAAAAGCGCATCGCGCCCATGGTAAACTAGCGCATGCGCGCATTATATTCGTACATCGGGTGCATATGCGCGGATGTGGGGTGAAAAACCCGTGCGCCTACCAAACGACGCATTTATGAAGCTGGTCGGCCTCCCAACCACTAATGGATCGGCTCCCAAGTCGATTTGACATCAAATCCGAGCTCAATCTGC
>JZKD02S2136764.1:438540-452591 GCA_000966675.3 Picea glauca | reverse complement strand
TACATCCAAGGCACTACTAATCACATTTCTAAAATTCTCACAAAAAAGAACAACAAAACCTTCTTCAAGCCTTCCAAGACCCTCAGACAATCCTTCAGATCCGTCAAAGATAAATCTGACCCAATGCTTGGCCCAAGAGTTTACCAAATTCCTTGCTCCTATGGCAAATCATATATTGGCCAAACTGGTAGATCCTTCAAATCTCGTCTCAAAGATCACGTAGATGACACAACCCACAATCGCATCTCAAAATCAGTTATACTCAAACACTCTTCCAAATCTAAAAATTTAATTTGTTTTGACCAAACCATAATCTTGGCCTCAGAACCCTATTACTCTTCATGCATCATTCGCGAAGCCTTAGAAATTGAAAAACATCCTAACAACTTTGATCGTGAGGATGGGTATAAAATAATCCAATCCTGGAAGCCTATCATATATCACCTTAGGAAACCAACCTGATTTGTTTCTCTTTCCTCTGGTCCTCTCCCTCCCCCCTCCTCTCCCCTCGCCCGTCTCCTTATTTTCATTTTTCTAATCTACATCTCCCCTGCAACCCCCCCCCCTTCTTTGTTGTTCTAATTTAATCCTTGATACTCAATTCCCTAGTTTCTTTCACCTTTGTTTTCATCGTCTCCTAAATGTATTCATTTTCCCCCCTTATCCGCATCATCATTAATTTACCTCTAATTATTAATTATTAATTATTTTAATAAGTTTCTTTTTTATTCCCCTTTACACCATTAATTTAATTCTTTTAAATTTCCATTTATACCATTAATTTAATCTTCTTCCATCATTCTTGGTATCTAATTATAACTATGATTTCAATTTTTCCTAGTACTTTCATTTCTCTTTATATCCATTCCTTTTTCATCTCATAAAGTTTTATTTATCCTTTTCTTAGCATTAATTAATTGTTATATTATTAATTATTAATAATTAGTTAACTTTTTATTCTTCTAGTTTCATTAATGTATTCTTGTCATCATTCTCTTATCTCAATTTTAATTTCATTTCCCTTAACTCTATTAAATCCTTCACATTTTAATTCCCTTAACTCTATTAAATTGTTTATACCTTTTTTATATTTAATAATTACAACGGCTAAATAATTTTATATTTAATAATTACAACAATTAATTTTTATAATTAATAATTACATTGCTAATTATATAACGACTATTTATATTCAATTTCCTCAACGTTTTTATTATTTTTTACTTTTAAATATCCCTTTTCTCGATATTCTTTTCAAATATATCATTGTTTCAATAGTCCCAGATGATGGGTGGAGTGTCCACTCGAAACGTCAGATGTTTCAAAAACTTTATATATAGTTTATTATTCAGAAATCTAAAAAAACATTATGAGGAACTGTGAAAACCTACATAATCTAATTACAAAAATGTTTTACAAAATGTCAAGGGAAAACAAAATAGTAACCATCAAATATTATAATATATGTCAAACAAAATCTACCTCATATGTAAGCTCATCAAAAGATGGATATGCAACAGTTCCCAGTTCTGTGGTGGGTGCATCTATAAAATTATACATAGCATCTAAACCCACCTCAAGGGCGTGAATCTCAAAGGGTGACTCTACATCGCAACATGAAAAGTACAAGAGAGTTTCGAATCAAAAATAAAATATACAATGGCATAGCAACAAGTATTGCTAACTTCATTTTTCAAAACAATAAAACATGGTTAAAAAAGAGAGCAGTCAAGAACATGTGGTTACTAAAGTAAACACTATGACTTGGTTAAAAAATTGTTGTCAACAACACATGGCCACTAAAGTGAAGAGATATTTGTCAGCAACGCGTGACCACTAAAGTGAAAATACTTTGCTAGAAAGAGTACAGGACAAAGAAAAACAATTGTACCCATCATCTTCATCCCTGGCATCCACATCATGCAAGACCTAAAGTAAATAGTAAAACATGGTAAAAACGGAGTTGTCAACAACACTTGGCCACTAAAGTGAAGAGAGATATGTCATCAACATGTGGCCACTAAAGTGAACATACTTTGCTGGAAAGAGTACATGAAAAAGAGAAAAATTGTACCCACTATCTTCATCCATGGAATCCACATCATGTGGGGCCTAAAGTAAACAGTGAAACATGGTAAAACATAAGTTGTCAACAACAAGTGGCCACTAAAATGAAGATAGATTTGTCAACAACATGTGGACATTAAAGTGACAATACTTTGTTGGAAAAAAGATAGGACAAAGAAAATAAAATTGTACTCACCATCTTCATCCCCGACATCCACACCGGGCTTTGTTGTCCTCTATGATGATCCTGTCATCCTTGACATCCACATCATGGTCTTCGATGGGCACTACGATGATCCTAATTTACAATTGGGTTAAGACTTAACTTGATTATAGAGTAAGTTTATCGGAGAGATCAATGGAAAAGTTAATGGTTGATTTTGCGGTTGGCCCTTCCAATAATCTGAATCAATAGGATTAATCTCATATTGTTGAAAGTGGCCCATTCTTAATTATATTTAACTTTGAATCATGCATTGGTCTTATTTTGTTCTTGTAGACTCTGAGACTTAGATGTTGCACATAGAATACACAGAAGGGAAAATGATTTGATCCTAAAATTGAGATCTCAAATACCTTGCCTCTGCAACTGGAAAAGTAAATAACTCTAAAATATTTCTTCTACACATGTGGTATGACACATAAAAGAACAAGCCTCTGTAGAGCCAAATCGTGAATGGATGTTGGTCTTTCGTTTAATGCCTAAATAGTCTTATAAAATTATGTGCATTAAATATGTTAGATTGCATAGTTTTTCATATTAGAATATATGGAGGAGATTATAGGATTCCACAAAAAAACAATTAAACCTTTAATACATGGGCGGAAGATTTTAAAAATTATAAATCTAAGCATTGTAATATTATACATATGCATGCATCTTGTCAAAATATGAAATTCAAAGACCATATTATTTATTTTCCACTACTCAAATGAATCAAACTCTTATAACCATTATTTACCATAGCCACACTCAAAATCAGAAACAAACAACATACATAGAGAGGTTACTACACTGAAAAAACAAATGTATTCATCTTGGATATCCTATAGAGAAATTATTTCTTTTATATCCTCTAAGAAAGAAAACACAAGGATATCTATGCTTAGATTTCAAATGTATCTCTATGCTTAATAGGCACAGATGTTATCACTGTGGCACGAGAGATCAGCAACAACAGAGACAATATGCTTTGGTGGGCATGAAATTTATAACCAAATATAAATGGGGCTTCACGGATTGGAAATGAAATGAGTTGAACACAACCAACAGAGGTCTAGAGGTGGAACACGTCATTGAATAGTTGATGGTATAGGAATATTAATAGCAACTCAATGCCAATATACAAAAACTCAGAGGCTTTCTCATATAACCCTCAGTGTGCATTAGAATTGCAGTTATCAAAAAATGTCCAAGAAATATACAGGGATTCAAGCATAACGCTTAAATCTATGCATATTAAATTTTTTTCTTAAGAAAAATATATAAAAAATATTTAACATTTGCAACGTTCAGAAAATTTACATAAGTTTGGTGTGAAGAGAAAATTAAAAAGAAAAAAACAATAATCTAAATATCAACGAGCAAATTACCTTCAATTGCAACAAAAATTCCAAATATTGAGAAATGTAAACCAACCGTCCCTTTTTTCACTCATGAAAATCATTGCACTGTGGAGGGTAGAACCGAAATTGATCAAAGCAATGGAATGGAAAATACTACAATTTACAGCACTATACAACTATAGCACCGATGGTAGGGAGAAACCATCAAATAGACGAAGAAGACGATGAAGCATACATGGCTTGTGGATTGCTAATGGCCTTGTAGCTAACTTTAATGCCATTATGAAAAAGTTGTCGTGATCATGAAGACCCTACCTATAATCAAGCAAGGAAACAATCATGGGAGCTACAGTAGAGAGCTCTACAACCTATTGCGCAGTCCATTTCCCAATCCCCTTCATTCATGTCTTATCCAAAATATTATCCACAAGATCCCCATCGCCATAATCATCCTTCATAGTAAATATATCGATAGTTACCTCAACCAAAAATATCACAATCTCATCTTTGTTCCACTCCGCAAAGGTCTCTACCAACTCTTGATTGCTCAAGCCCTCAACATGCATGAGCACATCATAGGCTTTGGAGAACAATTGTAGGTCTCCATACTCTTTTCCATTGTGAACCATTTTCAAAAAATTCCTAGACCCTATGTTGCCCATGTAGGTAACATAGGGCCCCTCATTGACCTGTGTGGTGACCTTGGTCAACATGTCTTTGATATCCCTGCAACGAGGTAAAAATTTAAAGGAGTCATAGCAAGAGAAATGAAAAATTTAAAGAAGGAGAGAAATTATATTAGGCCAATGTTGGAGCCAACAACAGTGGGCTCTATACTATAATAGGGTTTTATCTATATTTCTTCGCTTTGCCTAACTACCAAAATGTTCAAGAATAGATTACAAGAATACACCTAGAAAAATTATTTACCATTGCTTGTTTATGACACTGCAAATAATGGAAAAGACCATCTTCCCTAATTTGAGTCTCCATATGTGCATGTCATGAGGTTTCTCTTAGTGAATGGGAAACCGAGGGTTTGTTGTTGGCGAATGCTAAGTCATTAAATATAGCTGGTGATAGAGATGGAAATTTACACCAAGCATATGAATTGGTAGTCTTTGCCTCACGAGAAGTTTCATGCCACATTGACAGATTTTAACAGGCACCTAATCATCGTATGAAGAAGAAACTTTGAATACATCGTAGTTTGGATTCAGTGAAGGGGAAGACATGCCAAGAAAACCAAATTGGGAAGTAGCGTGCAGACTTCACCTGCTTGTTGGGTACAACTAGAAAAAAATTCCAATATATGTCATGTTTTGATACGCTATGGATAGATGATGAAAGGATGAGGAGAACCCTCCCTTAAAAGAACGCCTTTGGCATAATTATTGCAATCTTGATTGAGACCCAACCCTTCATTTCCATATCGTGATCTAGACCCAACCCTTATAACAGATTTTGTTGTAGCTACATTTTGAGCTTCATTTGCATATAATAATTGAACTCTGACCCTTATCTATACCCAAACCTAATAACAGATTTTGGTGTAGCTCCCCTTCAAGCTTCATTTCTATATCATTATTGAGACATGGCCCTTATAGCAGATTTCGTTGTTGCATAGAAATGCTAACAAATTATTAAAAAAATATCCTTGTGCCAACGCGGCAAAGAATTTGAACATACCAAGGTGGAACTTGGTATCCCAAGAGAGTGCCACCTCTAAACCATCTTCTTCTCCCTCCATGCCTCTATCAGGAAGCATTGGTTCACCATTCCTTTGGAACTTTTAGATAATTTTACCATATTGAGTAAATTCCATCTCTAATTGACCATTATCGTTGTTCACTATCTACCATTGTCTTTCTTCACTTAATAGCTAAATATCATCTTGTTGATGCGGGGAAAATTCCCCTCGTCAACATGAGGGAGATTTTCCTTATGGCATGTCCCAATCAGACCTACTCTCATTTGGTGTGGAAATTCCCATTGGTATGTGGGCATAGTCACCTCTAACTATATGAATTACTCTCTAAAGAGAGACTAGTTCATCCAAGATAGACTAAATCCTAAATGAAAATTTATCCTAGTATGATGATGCAATCCTATTGTAATGTGCAGGTGCAGTCCTATTCTAATGATAACATAATCAATTACAGGAATGTAATTCAATTTGAAAAACATAAATAGTTCTTATTTCACATAATTAAATCATATTAACATACTCATTCACATATAGATTACCACAAATATGCTCATGTAACTGAGCTCATAATCCATTCATAGTTATTTCTTACAAATGACAATTGACAGTAGTGATAAATTGAAAACATTTGCAAAAAGTAACAAACAATAATGCATCATTGTATGAATAAATCATGAATTTGCTTTCTATTATTTTCCTTCAAAGAAATAATTCATCTGAGAAATACAATAAAAAGAAAAGATATTTCTCATCTACCTTCAAGCCTGATAAATAATTATACATCACTCAACTTCGGTTCTCCAATCCCCGCCCCTCTCCTTTACACGAGACATCCTTTTATAAATTAAGAAAGATTGTTAGAATTCCATAACTGTGAAGATTTACAGTTACTAACATTACAGCTTTCCCCTTTTCCCATCCCTTTTACATTTTCGATTTTCCCTTTATAGAAGAAATAGAGAAAAATATTTACATAATATTCCTTCCTACTTTGACCTCCTCAAGAAGGTGAGAAACTAAATCTTTGTAGGTGAAGGGAATTGTTACTAAAAAAAAATTCTGAGATGACAACCAAAGACAGGAAAACATGTTCATTAATTATAAGCCTCTCACATTTTCTTGAGGAGTTTAGTTGGTTGAGATGGAGACGTAGATATTCCTCTTGGAATTCATCCTTTGTGTACACGAATAGTTGTTTAACTTTGTCCCTTTATTTCGTCTTTGTGACGTGGTCATAATTTGCTTATTTATTTTGATATCAATGGATCTTAGGTTAGACTGTGTATTACTGCCATCGAGTCTCTAAGTAGAGCCTGCACTATCAAATAACACACACTGTTGTTTGTGAAAAACAAGTGAAGATCCTCTTGTGTTTGGCGTTGATGAATCTTAATTGTTCCCCCAAGTGGGAATAACCATGAGAAGGGGTCTACCTTCATGAAAACGATAGGTATTGCAACTCTTGCTCGATCACTCATTATCGCACAATGAAATGCCTCATGTCTCCTGCATGCTCATTATCGCTCAATGAAATTCCCCTTGTCTCATGCATGCTCATTATCGCGGCGAAGGGAAAAAAATGTGGGACATCAATACATTGTGAACTTGCTCATTGGGTGCAGATATGGCACCTCCACAAAGGTCTACGCTCGTAAATTATAGGTTCGCAAATATTGAATCTCGCACAATTTCTCTTGATTTGTCGAAATGGATCAAGTATCCTATTCAAAAAGCCAATTTTTTCCATTGATCATTCTTCAGAAATGTGATCTGCAACATCTGGGTTCTTGTCATTTTTTTGAATTATGATTCACATAAACTTGGAGATTTAGGACAGGATTCCCATTGAACTCTTTAGTTTAAGGTCCTTCTTTTACATTTTCCTTTCCTTGTAAGTCCAAGCTCTCCCATTTTCTATGTAAAATGAAAACCAACATTGGCATGGGTTTCAATATTGAAAATTTTAAGCAATACACATACATTTCTTTAAAATCAAGATTCCTATATCAACTATCATGGAATTGGAATAGGTTACAATCTAAGAGGTATAACTGGAAAAGCTATCATTCATTTTACTGGGGGTCATCCTTACAGGAGATTGAGGACAAGTAACATTTATCTCATCTTACTTATTTAAGCCTGTGTGATTTTAATCTAACACTATATATTTCCATATGATTACATCTCATTACAAACATCAGGTATAAGGAAACTGAAAAGTATACCAGAGAGGAGAAGCTATTTGGTTTGACCATACCTATGCCTTTAGCAAAAGATGTAAACTAGAAGAGTGCATCCATGTTCAAGAGAGATTATTCATTATTTTATAAGGTAATGAAAGGGGCATAATAGATTAACTAATCATCTTTATGTCCTCTTGAGGATCATGTATGAAGTATTGACCTTTTTGTTTAGGAAGCATAGTTAGATGTCCACTTCAATCGAGATCAACTGATGTAAACCAATTAGGATAGATTATTATATTCCATTCAAACTGAGGAATTCTTAGTAACATGGAATCGGGGTGAGAATAGAAAAGTTGATCAAACTAGGAAAATTGAATTAGATCATGCTTCAGATATTAGAATAATTACAAGTAATTGTACCTCACATTTGAATCCAAAATTCCAATATCACCACCAATTTCAATGTTTCTTAGGGAAAGGTTACTAGATCTGTCATATCAAGAACTGAGAAGATTGTTTCGGGGAGCTCTGTTACCAAGGTTAGCCTTTATTCATTTTATTATTACTTCATTTTATATAAATGATTTCTTGAATTGATTAAAGTATGGTATTTCTTTAATGTGTTTTGAGAGAATTTGTGGCCTTATAATCGCCCATGCTACCACTTTAATCTTAGATGTATGATAAGGTGAGAAGTGACCAATTAATGCTATCTCTGAGGTACCAAAACAATATGCAATGATGAAAAGGATCCCAACAAAATATTCCCAAGCAACATTCCCAAAGTAAGAAGGGGATATCGAAAAAGATTGGCCTAGTATTATGCAGTCAAAAAAGAACCCCTCAAGGGTGTGAAATCACCAAGTATCTACATCCATACCTTTGTGGGTAGTGGAAGGGTAATGTATGATGTAAGTAAGGATAGGGTAGGATTTAGAGTTAGGATCAATAGGGGAGGATCAAAGGGGAACTACTTTTCTTTGTCTTATAAAAGAAAAAGGAGGGTCGTTACGGCCACAACAAATGGCGACACACTGGAAGAACCAGTTATCTCAATCATTAGAAATCTAATATGAAGGACAAGTCCAAGAATAAAATTTCATCTAGCATTTCCATAATTATGGGTACCACAATAATGTCGAATTATTGAAATATATAATCCAAAAGTTAGAGTACATTTCATCTAACATATGTTTTTCAATGAGCCAATTAGTGTGGTAAATTCTTTAATTAACAACATACTTTTGATTATCTATAGTTCGATCGTGGGCCTTGACTTTTCATTTTGAGCTAGCATCTACTTAAGTGTGTTCTTCATCTATTTGTTCTCGACATTGCTTTGCTGCCAGCGAGCATCCATAGCCTCGACGAAGATGCCTTGGTATCATACAAGCATGGCCCCACTGCCAACCAGTGTCCATAGCCCCGACGGGTTTACTTGTACTTCCTACACTATCAATAGTGCTTTCAACTTCCCTTTTAATATTGAAATTATACTCACCCTTAAGATTTGCATATAATAATTACATGTACAATTTGGTGCATAGGAAGCGGGGTGATACAAGAGTATCTTTGATTTACTGAGTACATGCCATGCATATTAGTTTAACCCACAAGTATTTTCAAGAGCTATCATAGTAGCATATTTTACATTAATGTGAGATGAATGGGGCTCAAAGAAAAATATAGATAGTCACTTTATTCATTTCACGAGTGATTATAAGTTTATATTATAGGCGTATATGTTCCACCACAACTATGATTACTATCTACAATTAAAGATTAGGTAAAGAAACTTTTCAAATTGATCACCCCACGTATCTATGACCTACATAGATGTCTTCACTGCATCTAACCAAAGGTGGATATTTCCCATATTCAAACTATATATTTAATCTTCATGCATAAAATAGCAGGGTCGTATAGACTTTAGGGACACTAGTATTMCAAGAAAAGGTYGRAACCGTATGTGCATTCTCAAAGGAAAAGTTGAATATTAAAAATATCTCATGATAATGTTGGTCAGAAATAATACARTTTAGGTAACCAAGACCAAGMTAGASTGCTTTCCARGTATTRGCACTTGTCATAAATACCTAAATCAACTAACCAGTGCCTTRTARAGATTGAGAACAGATAAGACTTGACTTATTTGAATTTTGTTTGTAGTACWCTCGAGAAGTGGAGATTTCAATTTCTTCTTGTCTGGTWTAGAGATTYATATTAATCACTACATATGAAAAAAAATTGGGGRAAAATGARTTTGAAAATGTATGTCTTTCTACTTACTTATCTATGTAGAAGCTTCACTAGATGTTCCAATTMTTTCATTCTCCTTCATCCATGTAGCAAGGATGAATTTGATGGTAAMTRTAAAGAAGAGATTGAATCAAACGGGGAGMAATCACACAATGTTAKTTGTTGAGATTAGCAAATTTTGAGGTGTAAATTAGTGATACTCTCCAAAGAAATCCTTTTAAAGTAAATTTAAGGGCATGATATGGGATCAATCAATGAATTGTATTGTATGAGGTTTCAATATGAGGATTCGAAAGGTCAAGTCCACAATTAGTTAAGAAGAGATATTCAAAGTCAACTAAATAAAGTGGAAGATCATAACAGTATTGACCCTGTGAAAAATTATTTTGCACATGGTGAATCATGGGGTAACGTTTAAGCAACACGGAATCAAGCAATCAATAATAAACTTCCACGGGCACCCCGCCTTTCTAATGCAAACAATTTTCCTATCAATCTTTCAACTTACTTTGACTAATATTTAGGTTTCCTTCTACCATAAAATATGATTAGAAACCTTAGAGATTTAAATGGTTCAATATGATGAAGTTAATATGGGATAGGTTAGCAAAACCAATTGCAGTGGACTGCATGAAACTTCAAACACTACTTATTTTCAAAATCAGAATAAACCAAAACACTTGGATTTCTAATATGTTGTTGGGAAAGTATGATCGATTAGTTTCCAAAATATTGCCAAGTAGTCTGAGAAGATGAGTTAATTTTATACTTCCTTGTGTTGTCTATACACTTAAACCCGTAAGGAGAGAAAAATTTTAAAGTTGTTGACTTCTCTAAGTCGTTTTCCAACCTGCATAACAAAAAAAACAATCCAATGCTAATTTAGTTAGCAATTAGAGAAAAAAAAATTCAAAGATTAAATTTTGCTAAGCTACTTAACTCTTAAACTATACTTGTAGACCATGGACTTATGAAAATGTGTAATTTCAATGTGGTTATTCAAATTATGACTGAACAACATGGCCTTCCCCTTGGGCAATAAACATGTAGTCTTTTCCTTTATATTTCCTTTAGCAAGAATCTTGGGGTTGTGGTAAAGGATTACATTCAAACTCTTGTTGGTCAGTGGGATAAATATCACGAATATGGGAATGCTTGGGAGGATCATGATACAGTAGGTAATTCTCAAATGACAATTCATATCTAATGACTTTCCCATCATAGTCAAATGAGAGATAAAAATAAATAAAAGACCACCCTTGAATGGGATGATTTGAAACCGAGTTCTACTAAGTGATGATTTGATGTTGATTAGGATGAACAAGATTCTAAGACTATGGTTGAATAACATTTATTTTCCTAACCAATTCTCATAGGTCTTTCCTTACAAATTATCTTCAACCTGAGAGTTAGTAATTAATGATTACCAATTCCAAACGTCCAAATGATTCCAACATTCTTATGTGATGTAGTGAGAGTACGATAATATACTCTAGTAATAATTAGATTAGTGATCGAGGTACCCAAAATGAGTGACTCAAACATCATCAATTCGGACTTTCAACAAGTTTGGATCAAGGAGTGGGTCTGAAATCCAAAATTCAGTGGGGCTAGGATTAAACATGTGGTCAACCAAAGATTAATATCAATTCCCCAAATTCTTCTTAAAATATCCTTGCAGCGAAACTTATGGGTAGCATGGTCCCACACTGTTTGGACATGGTTTCAAATAGTAAGGATGAATATCTTATGCTGCAATATAAATACCATAATAAATTACACTTAGGACATTTACAATTTGATAGGAAAACTCATCCATCATGATTGATTTGAAGAAAATAGGATATGTGCAGTTTAACAAGAAAACTTAGCTAAGTTCATCATGTTGATTCTATGTTACGACCATGCTAGCTGAAAATAAATTAAGGAATCGTTCAAGGGGTTAAAATCCAACTGGATAACTTCAATCTTATGATACCATACCATCATAAATACCTTAAAGGAATTAGAGTGGGTTTAAATTCATATTGAACTATTTTCAAACATTCTAATGAGTGTGTAGAAGGCATTAGAATCGAAACTCGTAATCATTCCAACTAGTAAAGATATTACAAGCAGGGGTTAGACGAGATGAAGACTAAAAGTATCTGAGAACTCATTTTCATAATCAGGAGGGAACTTCCTTGTTATTTTAATAGATTCCTTATAAGTGTCAACAATGATAATAA
The DNA here is from genome assembly GCA_000966675.3 of Picea glauca. Classification (NCBI taxonomy): domain Eukaryota; kingdom Viridiplantae; phylum Streptophyta; class Pinopsida; order Pinales; family Pinaceae; genus Picea; species Picea glauca. Next base: position 440,577 of record JZKD02S2136764.1, on the reverse strand, counting down.
AATTTATTGTGCACAAAAGAAGTTTTGTGAGTGTCAAAATAAAATGTTCCCTTTTTCATCAATAATGTTAGAAGATTGGTTGTCACTGATATTGTTGGACAGTTGGTTGTCATTGATGTCAACAAGCATTGGATGTCATTCATGTCAACAGATGTGATGGGTGTATTTCAAGAAGTCTCCAAAGTGGTCCCCTTATGGCGTAGATCTAAGCATGGCCCTCATGGGAAGACGCTTTGAATAAGTCAACAAGAAACCAATAGGTGTGGTCTTGAAGCCTGAAGTTGTTTGAGGAATAAGAACATGAAGGACAGTGTAAATGCAGGTAACACACTTGTAGATGAATAGTCTTCGTCATGTCGTTTCCAATGGTAGGTGCTAAGCCATGTGGTTCCTCGTGGTCATAGAGTTATGAGGTCAATAATTTGGAAGCCCCAAAGATGGGTTAAGAAGCCCCGAAGAATGGTTAAGAATCCCCTAAATAGTTACAAGAAAGTTCAAGAATCCCTAAAGTTAAGAAAAGAGGTTACTTAGAAAAAGTATATATATACCACAAGTGTAAGTTTTAAACCTGTGAAGTAAAGCAATGCATATAGATTCTTAAGAAAAACATAATTTAATCAATGGCTCATACACAGAGTACACAGAGATTTTATACCAGAAACCCTCAACCAGGAAAACCTTTCTTATATTCATCATATCGAATTTCACCATTCACCATACAATATATGCAATGTTTTTAGGTATTCCGTAGATACCAAAACCCTAATCCCTTAATCCAGGATTAATTTAGAAAACTGCTAAAAATAGCAAAAACTGCCCAAAACAAAAAAAAATTGGGGCACTGCCCCGAACACTACGTGTAACCAGGGGGGGAATACTTGCCCCCCCTTGGGACCCCCCTAGGAAAGTGTCTGGCGCACATGACACACAGAGCACTACTAGAGGGATCGTCAGACGCAGTTGTCGAATCTGACGCGCCCACACACACACATGCAAAGAATATAACACATACCCAACATTCTCCCACTTGATGTTTTCTTTGCATCCAGGGGTCCAGGGGATTATATAGTCAACAATATAGGGCAGCAATGCCCATTATTACTCTACACCAGGAAAAATTTTATGTGCTCACAGACTTTGTCAATGAATCTGTAACATTCTTCAAAGTGTCAACCTTTTCCAGCAACACCTTCTTTTTCTCAACCATGTCTCTCACAAAGTGATACTAAACATAAATATGCTTTGTCTTCGAATGATAAGTTGGGTTCTTTGCCAAGAATATTTCACTCTGACTGACACAATCTAATCTCACTACTTGTTGTACCAACCTAATACTTGAACACAATCTTTGTAACCATATTGCTTCCTTACTTGCATGAGTGGTTGTCATGTATTCAGCTTTTGTAGTTGAGAGTGCCACTACAGCCTGTATTTTGCTCATCCAACTGATTTCTCCTCCAAATAGGTTAAACACATACCCACTTGTATATCTTTTGCGATCCAGATCTCCAGCCCAGTTTGCATCAACAAAGCCATGTATGTCCACCACTTTATCCAATACTGGTCTTCCTTGGTAGCACAATCCATAACTGGTAGTGCCACGAAGATACCTGGAGAGCCTCTTTACTGTTGTCCAATGTGTTAGAAAAACAGGACCGTGGAGCAATAAAATAAAACAAATACAGAAACAAAACATAAAAGATACACATTACAATAGAGACACAGATTTACGTGGTTCACCCAGTGTGGGCTACGTCCACCAGAGAAATTGTCAGGTCCTTCCTTTATTATTATCCATCATATGAAGGGCTAAAACCTACAACAAACCCGTTGAAACTTTCTCTTCTTTCTCTCACAGTCTCCTATCTCAGAATACAATATTCTCCATCAACCATAGCAGCAATACATTTCCCTCATAAAATAGGGTTTCCTTCTAGGGCAAAAAACCCTAACATAATCTCTATCGTTAGATCTGTGACCTTATAATGAACGGTCCAGATTTACAATGAAATTACAATATACATTTACAAGGCAATT
>JZKD02S2136764.1:419598-432986 GCA_000966675.3 Picea glauca | reverse complement strand
GTGCAATGTCTAGTCTAGTACAGACCATTGCATACATCAAACTACCAACTGCACTGGCATATGCAACATGGGACATGTCCTCTTCTTATTCATGTGTCTTGGGACACTAATCTGCAGATAAATTTACACCTATAGGAATAGGAACCTTGATCGGTTTACTTCCATGCATATTAAACCTCTGCAATATCGTCTCAACATATATTCTCTGATTCAACCAGAGTTTCCTGTTTGCATGATCTCTTTTAATCTCCATTCCCAGAATGAAGTTAGCAGCATCGAGATCCTTCATGTCAAATTTGGGGGATAGCTGTGATTTAACCTCCTTGATAACATCCATGTTATTTCCTACCAACAACATGTCATCAACATACAATACTACATAAATGAAGTGATTACCAACCTGCTTGGAATATACACATTGATCAGCCCTGCTTCTCACAAATCCCAATTCAAGGATGTATGTATAAAACTTTTGGTACCACATCCTAGGTGATTGTTTCAGACCTTATAGTGACTTCTTTAGCTTACAGACCAACTCTTTCTTTCCCTTCACTACAAAGCCTCATGGCTGCATTATGTAGATTTCTTCTTTCAGATCCCCATGTAGGAATTTTGTCTTCACATCCATCTGTTCCACTTCAAGATCAAAAGCAACAACAATAGATAAAAGAAATCTAATAGAAGTTAACTTAGAAACAGGAGAAAAAATATCACCAAAGTCAATTCCCTCTACCTAGGAATAACCTTTTGCTACTAGCCGAGCTTTGTATTTCTCCACTTTTCCTTCTGCATTAAACTTCTTCTTAAACAACCATTTGCTACCAATAGATTTTCTTCCAACTGGAAACTCAACTATATCCCATGCCTCGTTCTTATCCAAGGAATCCATTTCTTCAACCATAGCCTTCTTCCATAATTTACTATCCTTTGAATTCCCTGCTTCCCTAAAAGTTATGGGATCATCATCAGTAATAGATAAAGCAAAATTGGAACGAAAATCAGGTGGACTATACATTTCTGGTTGCCTTATTTCTCTCACTAATCTCCTCAATACTGGGGTATGAGGTTCTTCTTCTTTTGTTGCTTCTTCATCTTCTTCAGATGATTCAGATTTTTCATCATCCAACTCTAGCTCTATTTTCTCATGTTCGTCTTGCGTTGGTAGGAATTCATGTTTGGACACATCTTTTACCTCTCTAAAAACAACATCTCGACTGTAAACAATCTTCTTGGTTTCTGGGTTCCAAAGCTTATAACCTTTCACACCATCTTTATAACCAATAAAGATACACTTTTCAGCCTTTTTATCCAACTTACTCTTATTTTCCTTTGGAACATGTACATAAGAATCACAACCAAACACTCTAAGATGTTGAAGAGAAGGTTTCTTTCCAGACCATACCTCGTGTGGAGTTTTATCATCCAACGTTGATGAAGGTGATTGATTGACCAGGTAACATGTTGTACCCACTGCCTCTACCCAGAATTCCTATCCTAACTTGGCACCGCTGAGCATGCCCCTTGATTTTTCCATCACTGTCCTATTCATCCTTTCTGCAACTCCATTCTGCTGAGGAGTGTATGGAGTAGTCTTCTGCCTTTCTATACCACACTTCTTATAGAATTCTTCGAATTCATTTCCGCAGAATTCCCCACCATTATCTATTCTCAATACCTTTATTTTCTTCTCTGTCTCATTTTCTACCAGAGCCTTAAACTCTTTAAATTTATCAAATACCTCAGATTTATTTCTAAGAAAATAAATCCATGTGTTCCTTGAGAAATCATCTATGAATGAAACATAATACACAGACTTACCTAGTTATGGAATAGGCATAGGTCCAAACACATCATTGTGTATCAACTCTAAGATCCCCTTTTCTCTTGTAGCACCAGATGGGAATCTTACTCGATTTTGTTTACCATATATGCAATGTTCACAGAAATCGAAATCCAGAGTGCAATTAGACATACCTTCAACCATGCCTTTACCATGTATTGTTCGAAGGCCCTTTTCTCCAATATGCCCCAGTCTTTGATGCCACAGCATGGTCTTCTTTTCAGGGATGGTATTGGTCTTGTCTTCTTTATTTGTCTGCTCAAGGACAATAGAATTGTTACACCCATTAGTATAAGTGCTTCCCAACAACTTGTACAAAGTTCCACACCAAACTCCCCTCATCAACACCATTTCTCCTCGTACCATCTTGCAAGTGTTCTTTCCAAATACAATATCCACTACTGCATAATCCAACTTGCTTACAGATATTAGGCTCCTGGCTCGTTTTGGAATGTGAAGAACCACAGGGAGTGTTCTAATCCTTCCATCTTTTAGCAGAAACTTAACCCTTCCACGTCCCATGATTTTTGTTGTCAAGTCATCTCCTAGGAATACACCACCACCATCATATTTTTCATATTTAGAGAACCACTCACTGTGAGGAGTCATGTGGTATGACACACTTGAGTCGATCAACCATACATCATGGTTTGCATATGTACCTGTAGATTCCAGGTAAACATCACCCCCTTCTTCAGTGGAGGTTTTTACCTCTATGGAAGAGGTACTATCAGATCCCTTTGGTTTTTCAACCTTCTTAGACTTGCAATCTTTCTTATAAGGCTATGTTTTACCACACTTCCAGCATTTCCTCAAATATTTTCCTGGAGACTTAGATCTAACTATAGATTTAGATCTCCCCCCTGAAGACTTACCAGGATTCTTGTCTTGGGTACGACCTATTACAAATAAAGCATCTGTGTTATGAACATCCATGTTTTTCCGCCTCATCTCTTCAGATAACAAGGATGAAACTACATCCTCATACTTCAATGTAGATTGAGTGGTACTACCTATTGCTACAACCAGATTATCCCAAGAGTCTGGCAAAGAACATAAGTAATACACTTATCTTCTTTTGCAATCATAATATTAACAGAGACAAGTTGACTTACTAGAGTATTAAAGGCATTTAGATGTTTTGTCACAGAATCTCCATCTTCCATCCTAAGATGATATAGCTTCTTTCGAAGAAACAACTTGTTTACCAGAGACTTTGATTGATACAAATTCCCCAACTTATCCCATAGTTCCTTGGCTGTAGATTCTCCTGAGACATTCAACAACACTGAATCTGCCAGTCAAAGTCGAATAGTACTCCTTTCCCTTCTGTCCAACTTCTCCCAATCTTCCTTCGACGTACCAGTAGGTGGTGTACTGGTAGTTTGTGTACTAGTAGGTTGTGTACCAGTAGCCTATGTGCTAGTAGACGGTGTACCAGTAGGTTTTGTACCAGGATCCAAAGCGATCCATTGTTCTTTGTCTACAAGAAGGTCCTCCATATTCAACTTCCATAGCTCAAAGTTTTTACCATTGAACTTCTCTATCTCAATTCTAGAAGAGCTTGCAATTCCTCTTTCTGCACTGAAATCACCACTGCAAAAGCTCCCACTAAACCCAGGTTTATCACAGACCCAAGATAAACTTGATCTATCAAGACCGAGCCAAACCCTCAACAACAAAGGCATCCCTCTAAAGCCAAAAACGAGCTCTGATACCACATGTAAGTTTTAAACCTGTGAAGTAAAGCAATGCATATAGATTCTTAAGCAAAACATAATTTAATCAATGGCTCATACACAGAGATTTTATACCAGAAACCCTCAACCAGGAAAACCTTTCTTATATTCATCATATCAAATTTCACCATTCACCATACAATATATACAATGTTTTTAGGAATTCCATAGATACCAAAACCCTAATCCCTTAATCCGAGATTAATTTAGAAAACCACTAAAAATAGCAAAAACCGCCCAAAAAAAAAATTAATGCCTGTAACCAGGGGGGGCATGCCTCCCCTCCCCCCCCTGGGACCCCCCTAGGAAAGCGCCTGGCGCACACGACACAAAGAGCACTACTAGAGGGATTTTCATACGCAGTTGTCGAATCTGACGCGCCCACACACACACATGCAAAGAATATAACACATACCCAACAACAAGAAGCCTCTCATTAGTACATTCACTTACATAAGTACATTCACTTACATAAGTTCATTGAATTTCTATCTAAGTGATCAAGTGATTCTTATCCGAGGTAACCAAGGAGATCTGAGGTGAATTTCAGAGGGAAAATGAAGTGAAGAAGGGAGAAATTAAAGGGAGGATGAAGTCTCGTGATGATGTGTTCTAAGGTATGTTATTTAAAGGTCATCTCACCATTTTCACTATAAATTTGTTTCTAGAATGATTCAGATATATTAAATTGGAGAATGTTCAGAAGACATAGCAAGGTACCTGTGGTAAAAAAATTAGGTTATGGCGCGTTGTATTTTTGGAGATACACTCTATGGAAGATAAGGCTTTTGGTTAGTCCTAAAACTAGTCTCAAATCGGTGTTACGGGTAAAACAGTAATAAATTCTTCATAGAGGATCCAAATTATGTGAGACCAATTGAAGTGGAAATATAACAGTCTTTAGTATCTTTTGTGCAAGTTTAGGAATCAGATATAAAATATTGAGCATGTGGTATGTTGTACAAGTTTGCTCTCCAGAATAGGATAAAATTCATGAAGGTTTGTCATTTTTTGTATAACTTATGTTCTGAGAAGTTTCAAACCCTGAAATTTTGAGGACATGGAAGAAAGATCCCATAGTATATGTGGTTAAAATTTCATACCTTTATTTGTTACAGGTAAGGAGTTATGCTTGTTGAAAGTTAGGGTTTGTGACTAATCCAAAACTAGTCTCATGAGACTGAGGTAAAGTTTGATGAAGATGTTATTCTCTTGTTGTTGAAGTTGAGGAAGAGCTACAGGTCTTTAATCATGTGTATCAAGTTATCTACATGATCGAAGGTATGCTTATGTGTTATTTTTTAGGCTTATAATTGTGTTTTTATGGTACATGCTTAAGGTATGTCATGATTGTGCATGGTACACCTTAGTGATGGTATGATACATTGTTAGAGGCACATATTGGATACTTGGTATATGGGTTTTTGTTTGATATATCTTGCTCACATGGTACATGCTTGAGGCATGGTATGGTGATTTGTGCATATGCTAGAGAAACATCTTTGTGTTGTTGGTACATGGTTGTGGTACACACCTGGTATATGGTGGTACATGTATGAGGTGCATGTCTTGGTGATGTTGGTACATGTTGCAATACACCTTAGTGATGTTATGGTACATTGATTAGTATCACATCTTGTCTATATTGGTATATTAGTATTGTGGCTATCTTGGTTATACTTGAGGCACTTCATTGATGATATCTTAGGATGTATGTGATATGGTACATGGTATAGTACATGGTTGATGCATGAGACGGTACATGGTTGATGTACATGGTATGGTACATGATTGATGTACATGTTATGGTACAAGTTGATGTACATGGTATGGTACAATTTGATGTGCATGGTTGATGCATGGTTGATACAGGTTGATGTACATGGTTTGGTGATGATTTTTGTATCCATGCGAGTGGATCAGTTGGTTGATGATGGTATATCAATGATAGAGATAGTGACACTAAATCAGGGGGTTGGTGCCTCCTTCCAGTTGGTGTTGGAGAATTTGTAAGTTGGTGCTTCCTATGAATGTATTCTTGATATATATAAGAAAGCATTTTGTGGTTTTCTCCCATTTGGGTTTCCATATAAATTCTGGTGTACTTTGTATCCGATGTGATATTGTTGAATGGTACTACTTTTGGTTACATGCTCATGATATATTGAATGCAATTATAAATGATATATTGTTGACAAAGTTGAAGATTATATATTGTAGTTGAAAGTGGTAAAAAGTGTGCATACTTATTCACCCCCCCATCTCTTAGTACTCCAACAAATAATAACCTTTTACACATAAAAGTAGGTTCAGAAAGATATCAGCATTCAAACCCTTTTATTTCTTTCGTTTGATGGATTATTGTTAATCCAACACATCTTTTATTAAAAAGCTAAGGAAAAAGGAAAGTGGCTAAAGATCAAAAACCAAAGTTATATTGATCTAACCAACTAAAGAGAAAATACGGGTGAAATGGATTAAAAATTGATTAGTCTTTAAGAGTTTATCCGTGGAGTATATCTCAAGAAAAAACAATAGGCATGCTCACCCATAGGGGAAATTAATTATTTACAACCGAATTGATTGAAAATCGAAATCGACACCAAAATTAATAGATATGTAAATAAAATATACTAGCCTAATCTATCCTAATTCTACTCTACACCACATCAGCTAATAGAGGACTATTTGAAATCGTAGTGCCAATGTAGCCATCCATGCAACTCCAAACCTGCAATTACATGTTCATTAAGAATCAATGACAAAAATTGGAGTAGTAATAAATTGAAAATAAGAAAAATTAACTCATTACAAACTCTATCCAACTTACAAAAGAAGACATTGTTGTCGTCCATGGGAAAACTAACTAGGTACAATCTCTCCAACCATGCTTCAATGCTATCAAAAAAATTGCTATAAGGATCATTGGGTTGATGGAGGGAGTTCACGAGAGAGTAGCATGTCTTTTGAGAATCATGTGTGAAATCTTCATGGAATGTACCTTGGGGAAGAGTCTTAGTGTTGATGGTATCATTAATTCCATAGGAAAAAACAAAATAATGAGGGCCTGACATAACCATCGGTCAAAACCAAAGTTCCTCATTTCTTTGGAATGTCTCTCTGGGTTCAGTTTCCACATAATCGGTAGCTTGATATGGGATTATGAGACTAGTTGATGCAAACTTGGAGCATCTTACCATTCGGCAAGATATATTCTCAATGTATGGGGAGCAATCACTAACATTGTTCGTTTCATCACATTTTTTATTCTCAATCTCGACCAATTGGTTACTACAACAACAAGAACCTTCGTTATTCATGTATGTAAATAAATCAACAGAATGATCCTTTAGAAACGTGTTTATTACAATATTCCCTTCATCCCATGTAGAACGTAGATAAGGCAAAAAATTAATAAGTTTGTGGGAAGGGGTTGCATCCTCTCCTTCATCAATATGCACATTGTGAACATTTTGTATTTTACTGAGATTTGGCCATGTATCAGGAGTTTGAAAAGGGTCCTAAATAATTATCTGCACAAGACATTCGTAAAAAATATTAGGGTACAAAGAAGGGAGAGTATAATATGTAATATGATGAAATGCCTCTCTAAGAAGAGAAATATTTGCAATGGTAGTTTCTTTGGATGGTATCATTTTTTCTGCAAGCATATTGATGACCGGTTGTGATTGTGAATTGGTAGGCTCCATGCCAGAAATTGTTACACCATAAAAACCTTCTCCTTTAATACCATCCTCCTCTCATGAGTAAGATTCGTATTTTTGTGTCGAAAGTGTTATGCAGTGTGTATTTACTTCTCTTCCTGGAGTCCACTAATCAACATTTTTATTTTTCTCTTCTAAATTGTGTAAACCTGAAATATATTCCAAAACACATGCATGGTTAGGAGATAGGAGAAAATGAGAATATTTTCTAGAACAAGAAGGCTAGGTAACTACAGGAAAATCTTCTTGATCTTTCTCAGTTAAACTAGGATAATTTATAGTAGTACAACAACTTAGATCATCAAAAATTAATTCCAAATTATTTATTTGTGAAGGAAGTGTCATGTTTTGTGTGTCCAAAATTTCTTTCTCAATCAAGTGATAAGAAAATCTATCTTGCTCCATTAGAAAATATAAACATTAAACGTTATTCAATACACATTGATGTTCAATACATTGTGAATAGGATTGTTGGGTGCGGAGATAGGCTTGCGGGATGTCTTACTTACATCGTAACCTAGTACCAAGTGAGGTGTTGACCTGGTATGTTTTTCGGAGTTAATCTTAGGGATTATTTTTTTCAGGGTCAAGTTTTACAGGTCACGGAATTGTGGATTGCATGGTTTTAGAAAAATCAAGTTTAGCCTTACCACCGTGGTTGGAGAAACCCACAAATATCTCTCCACACCCTTTGCGGCTTGCAGGTTCATGGGAAGGTTACACCAGCTTGTCGTGTGATTTCGATTGGATATTGTCATGAGCTGGGTCCCACCAAACTTTCATTAACGTGAGAAAATTCATCGGGTTTTTTTTAAATAAGGCATTGAAGTGTGGGGTTGAAAAAAGGACATAGACCTTGGTATATTCGATTCCTGCAAAGGTAGGTCCGAAAAGGTAAAGTCCACAAAGGTTAGGTCCATAAAGGGAAATTTTGCATGGCTTGCGGCCTGCGAATCACTGAGAGGTTATACACTCAAGTTTTATGGTTCCTCCACAAATATTGATGCTCACAAAGGTTGGGTCCACAAATGTTGAAGCCTGCAAAGGTTTCATCTTTCAGGTCACGAGAGTGAGTTACCAACTATTATCATGATACCTCTGCAAAATATAAAGATCGCAAACCTGTGGGTTGCGAGTTGTGGGAATATCACAAACAGTTGTGATGACTAACACTGCCATCCTACAAAAGTGAACCAATAAGGAAAGGGTACAAGAAACATGTGCACAGTTTCTCTTGATTCGTCAAAATGGATCAAGTATCCTATTCAGAAAGCCAATTTATGTCATTGATCATTCTTCAGAACTAGGATCCACAACATTTGGTTTCTCATCATTTTTTTTGAATGGTGATTCACATAAAATTGGAGATTTAGGATGGGGCTCTCACTAAACTCTTGGGTTTAAGGTCCTTCTTTTATGTTTTCCTTTCACTGTAATTCCAAGCTCTCCCATTTCCTCTGTAAAATAAAAATTGGCATTAGCATGGGTTTCAATACTCAAATTTTTAAGCAATACACATACATTTCTTTAAAATAAAGGTTCTTATCTCATCTATCATGGCGTTGGAATAGGTTACAGTATAAGAGGTATATCTCACAAATCTATCATTCATTTTAATGGGGGTCATCCTTACAGGATATTGACGACAAGTAACATTTCTCTCATCTTACTTCTTTAAGCCCACATTCTTTTAATATAACACTATATCTCTCCATATGAATACATCTTGCTACAAACATTGGGTATAAGGAAACTGACAAGTATACTAGAGAGGAGAAGATATGTGGTTTGATCATACCCATTCCTTTAAAAAAATGATTATTGCAAATGTTCTGCATATGTAAAAGATGTGAATTGGAGGAGTGCATCCTTGTTCAAGAGAGATTATTCATTCTTTTATAATGTAATGAAAGGAGCATAATAGATTAATTAATCCCCTTTATATCATCTTGAGGATCATGTATGAAGTATTGGCATTTTTGTTTAAGAAGCATACTTAGATGTCCACTTCAATTAAGATCAACTAATGTAAACCAATGACGATAGATTATTATATTCCATTAAAACTAAGGAATTTTTAGTAACATGGAATCAGGGTGAGAATAGATGAGTTGATCAAACTAGGAAAACCAAATTAGATCATGCTTCATCTATTAGAATTATTACAAGTAATTGTACCTCACATTTGAATCTCAAAATTTCAATATCACCAGCAATTTCAATGTTTCCAGGGGAAAGGTTGCTAGATCTGTCAGATCAAGAACTGAGAAGCTTGTTTTACGTTCTCTGTTACCAGGGTTATCCTTTATTTATTTTCTCGTTGATTCATTTTATACAAATGATTTCTTGAATTGATTAAAGGATGTCAATTCTTTAATGTGTTTTGAGAGAATTTTTTACCTTATAATTGCCCATGCTACCACTTTAACCTCATACGTATGATAAGGAAATAAGTGACCAATTAATGTTATCTCTGAAGTACCAAAACAATAATCAGTGATGAAAAGGATTCCAGAAAAATATTCCCAAGTAGAATTCCCAAATTGAAAAGGGGATATCGAAAAATTTTGGCCTAGTATTATGGATTCATCAAAGATGTTAGGGACCTAACCTCCCTAACCCCTCAAGTAGGTAGAATAATATATTTTCCATGTAATAAAGACAGATATTAATAAGGACTAGTAATAAGGAAGAATAAGTCAATTGTAATAAGACCTAATAGAAGCTTCCACTTCTAGAAAGATCTTCTTGTAGATTGTTCTTTTGGTAGATAGATTTAGTATAAATAGTAGTCGAGGGCATGAAAATTCTTTGTCTTGAGAATTATTGTAATAGAGTGTTGCTTTGTTGGAGGTTTCCTTCTCAAAGAGGCAAGTGAACATTGTTTCCTATCAATAAAGGTATTATTTGGTGTTGTGGTTCCTTATATTTTGTTGTTTCGTTGTTATTCTCTACAATATTTATGTTTTCTACTATTATAATAGATCTGGTAGCTAACAAGTGGTATCAGAGCACTTTCCTTGGCAGGAATTGTGGGTTCTTTTTTTTTCAGGGTAGAGACGTGTTCTGGCGTCTTAAAACTACATTGATATATATTTCAGTGCATCAATTTGTGGTCGGGGAAGCATACATGCAAGAAATACAAGAGGTTTTTAAGTCACATTGTTGGACACCCTTGTAACCCATGTTGGTACCCCTTCAAGTGGTATCACATCAGATAACACCTATATACGGATTGGCCTAGGTATCCTAAAACACTCCATAGATCAATCGATCGCCCACTTGACTGCTATAGTGCCACCAAGAACAACACTCGAGTAGGTACTCTCTATTACCTAGGTAATCAGGTAGTACAGTTAAGGGTACAGTCTAGCCTCCTTAGTTGGTTCCCTGAGATATTGGGTTGAGTACTATTGTTTGACCTTTCATGTATACCATAGAGCTATAGCATAGGGAAAACCCTTGTCTGTAGGAACCTTGAAAACCATAACCTTTGGGACAAAAATAGAACAAACAAGAACTATTGTTGTGCAACCTTGCCTCCTTCATTCCACTTGTGAAATTATTACACATTTTTTCCTGTTAAGAATTTGGGCATTTCGACACTGTAGTATTATTCAGATTGGAGTATAACTCCGTAGGAGTAAAAAATAAAAATTGGGACCTGTTCGCACCCTTATTTTAGACCAATCCCATTGGATTCCTCTTTTCGTCCTGATCGCAGTAATACTTATCATTTTTCAGCCTTTTTTTTATTTCTGGTCTCGACCCCCTTATTTGGGACCTACCCTATTGGATTCCCTTTTTGCATTGATCATCATGATACCCTTCACCCATAACCCATTTTCTGTGTGGACCCACCTGCCCCTTTCCTATGCCCCCCTTTCATCATTTCCCACACCCGCAACCAAGACCTTGAATCATGCCTCAATGCCTTGTCATATGATTTCTCCACGACCCAGAAGGAAGTGCGGAAATCAATGCCAATATTAAGACCATCAATTCGAACATGCATTCTACCATATATTCCAAAATGGAAAACCTGAAACAGGACATGACGAAGGACCTCTCTGCCCACATGGAACGCCAGCTTGCAAGCCATCTAGAATCCTTTACTATCCATCTCTTCACCAAAATGAATATTCTTAGAGACCTTAACTCATCTGACCAACCTTTGCACCCTGAAGGTGATACTTCCTCCAATTCCCAGAATTTTCAGTCCCACCAATTTCAACATGACCTACACCTTCCTAGAGTGGATGTGAACAAATTTGATGGCTCAGATCCCATAGGTTGGGTCACCAAAATGGAACACTACTTTCATTTGCATGGCATTACCAATGAGTTGGCCAAACTCTGTTATGGTGTTCTCCATTTGGATCATGAACATTGGCAATGGTGGCAATGGTGTAAAAAGGCAAGCTAAGGTAATGTTTCTTGGACACAGTTTGTTGAACATCTCTATGACCGCTTTGACACCGACACCCATCATTTAGGTTGTTTGACCAAGTTAAAACAAATTGGCTCAGTGGAATAATTTATAGCTTCCTTTGAGAAATTGGCTTTCAGAACGGAGGGCATGACAAATTCTTTTTCCAATGAATGCTTTATTAGTGGCCTCAAGTATGAAATACATGCCCATGTCCTCATGGCTCGCCCCCAGACTTAGTTGGAATCTTTAAAACAGGTCAAGGAAGCACAACAAGTCGTCTCATACCAAACTATAAAAACAACCTTTATTCCTCACCCTAAACCCACCCTTCTCACCCCTCCTACAACTCCCCTCGAGATCCATAAATTGACTCGAGATGAAATGGTTGAACACCAACTTAAGGGTCTTTGCTATAATTGCAATAAAAAGTATTTTCCAAGGCACAAGTGTAAGGAACATAAGCTTTGTATGGCTATGTCTAAGGATGTTTCTGAGGAAGAGGCATATGTTTCTCAGGTACCCAAGCTACCCCCACCATATGATCTTAATCATCTCCCTGCTCCACCAGAAGTTCAACCACATATTTCTCTAAATGCACTCACTGGTTTCTTTGCTCCCCAAACCCTCAATTTAATTGGCTACATTAAGAACCGGAAATTCATCATTCTAGTTGACATTGGAAACACCCATAATTTTATTCATTAACACATTTCCCAATAAATCAATTGCTATATCTGTCCAGTTAATAATTTCCAAATCATGATTATCAATGGGGCTTCCATGAAATGTGGAGGGTGTTGTGAAAATGTGTTCCTCCAAATTGGTCAGTACCACCTGAAATTTTATATGTTTGTTATTGGCATGGGCGGTTGTGACATTGTACTTGGTGTAGAATGGATATGCACTCTCAACCCTATCACCATGGATTTATGGAAATTAACCATGCAATTCCAGCAAGAGGGCCACCAACATCAATTCCAAGGCATCACTGCGGGGTCACCAAATATCATCAGTTCCCACCGAATGGAAAAGCTCCTCAGGAAATTCCATTATGTCATTATTTCCCAACTTCATTCCATTCAATAGGTTGAGACACCCTCTATACATCCTAACCTCCAATCTATCCTCTCCCAACACCAAGTTGTGTTTCAAACCCCCCAGGGAATTCCCCCTTCTCGAGGTGTCCATGATCATTCCATTCCTCTAGGTCAGGGAAGTATTCATTCAAATTGTCTCCCTTATCGTCATCCCTTCACCCAGAAGAATTAAATTGAGAAGATTGTTCAATAATTTCTCGAAATCAGTGTCATTTTTCTTAGTATCAGTCCCTATTTTTCTCCAGTAGTCATGGTACTCAAGAAATAAGGTACTTAGCACATGTGTCCTAATTTTAGATCTCTCAACAAACTCACCATCAAAGAAAAGTTTCCCATTCCTGTCATTGATGACCTTTTGGATAAATTAAGGGGTACTTAGTATTTTACCAAACTTTATCTTCGCTCTGGCTACCACCAGATTCATATGAAAGAAGAAGACATTCCCATGACTGCATTTAGAACTCATGAGGGTCACTATGAGTTCTTGGTTATTCCATTCGGCCTCAGTAATTCTCCTTCCACTTTTCAAAGTCTCATGAATCATGTCTTCCATCC
>JZKD02S2136764.1:323284-385644 GCA_000966675.3 Picea glauca | reverse complement strand
AAACTAAAATTTTGTAGCTAGAAGGCTCAACAATGAATTGAGGAAACCATCAATAGCCATGCTATCCACCGTAAAACCCAACCAAAATGATGGTGCTATTTTGGGAGTTAACACTCCTGATGGGTGGTAAAGAGCGAGGTAACTCATCCACCATTATGTCAGCAAAATTATCCAACAACTCTTGAATTTCTATAGGCAGATCATCTATGGAAGTGCTTGTAAGGATGACTTTGGGTTTTCTTACCACAGCAAATTTCATTTCCTATTCCTTCTTGACTTTATTCAAAAGTTTCTTTCCACTCATGAGAAGTATGCTAGAACTAGCTTCTTCCTTCACTCCCTTATCTTCTATTGGCAGTAACATATGATTATGGCCATTCTTCTCAAGGGTGTAAGTACTTTCCCTTCCATTATGTACAACATTTGTGTCATATTGCCATGGTCTTCCCAACAAAATATGGAAAACATCCATAGGTATGACATCACACAGAATCTCATCTCTATAGCCACCTATTTTAAACTCAACTTTTCACTATCGACTTACCATGACTTGGTGTCCCTTCTGCAACCACGATACCTTGTATGGGTTCGGATGTGCAGTTTTCTCCAACTCTAGCTTGCCCACAATTTATTTGGATACCATATTATCCGTACTCCCACTGTCTATGATTTCTTTTCATACCATGTCCTTGGTCTTGCAAGCAGTCTTGAATAGACTGTTCCTCTAGATTGGCTCCTTTGCTTCTTTCTCTGGTTTTATGAGAACTTTCCTCATCATGAGGGATGTCCCATCTTCTATTGTTTATGCTTCCACATCCCTCTTTTGTTCTTCATAAATGTGAGCTTCTTCATCTTTCTTCTTCTCAGGACATTCCCAAGACATATGCCTTGCCTTTCTAGTGGGATAGCATTTCACTTCTCCTCCTTTGCCTCTTCCTATTCCTAGAGAAAAAGAGTTTCTACCACCATACTTTCCACTTCAGGAACTTCCTCCTCTCTCTATCTGACTGTAATACTTTCCAGTGTCAACTTTGGGTTTTTGGAATTTCTCTCAGAAAATTACTATGCCTTTGTTTGGAGTCTTGCCTTTGTTTCATTGGCTTTGCTTCCTGGCCACCTGATAAGAATCCTCCACAGTTCTTACTATCATCATATTGATTTCATCTTGAATTTCATACCTTAGGCCATTAATATACGTGGAAACTTTTTCTTCATCGTTCTCTCGATGACATGCTCTGATGTTCAGCCTGTAAAATTCTTCAGTGTACTCCTTCACTGACAAGCCTTTTTGTCTTAGGTTCTGCAATTTCCTAAATAGATTTATCTGATAATCTTAGGGTATGAATTTATCTTTTAACTTAGCTATCATTCTATCCCAACTCTTAATTTTTTGTTTACCTTTGCACCTTTTGTCAACTTGCAGTTTGTCCCACCATAGTGGTGCATGTTCCTTCAATCTGGTAATAGTGTGCTTCACCTTATTTTCATCATCGATCTCCTCATAATCAAAGTACTTGTCTAAAGAACTTATCCAATCCAACATCTCCTCAACATCTAATTTTCCTTCATACATTGGGACTTATATTTTTTATCTATCCCCCATTTTGACAACAACTCTCAACAGCCATTCTTCAGCATCTTCTTCTACTGCAGCTCCTTTTGCTTCTACTTATTCACTCTTAGTCTCGTTGATTTCACTAGCATCAGGTTCTCTCCTCTATGTTGTCTCCATGGCATCTAATATCGCACTGAGTCGCCTCATCTCTTCTTCCATGGCTGGATTTGCTACAGGTTTGTCCCTGCGTCTTCTTGGCGAAATGCTTCCAATTTGCCTCATTTTATTATAGATATTATTTCGGGATCCGATACCACTCAATGCAAACCCCCACCACTCCCTAGGGTCCATGCGACCTCCTGGTGTAAGGATCGTTCAATTTAGGATTTGGATCAACTCAAAAGTTCATGTTGAACATTCAATTCTTACTTCCACTAGATTTTTCCCTATTTTTCGTCCCTAAATTACCTTACAGAGGGCTTTGACAGGTCAAGGTAGGAATCCACGTGACCCTGGGCTTAAAACCATGGGATAATTCTCCACACTCCGAAGAATTCGGGACCTCGGAGCCTCCAAACTTCGGAAGTTTTAACAGACAGGAAACGCGTTCCTCCCGAACAGTGAATTGGAGGAGCGTTGAATTCCTTTTCAGATCAACGGCTCAAAATATTTGCTAAGATATACGGTTATGGTAAAACATTCGTCTATTCAGGCTTCGGGGGTTTCAATAGTCGAAAACTGAAAACTTGTCGAACTTCGAAGTCACGCACACCTCCGAACGCTGGCAAGAATCAACGGACCTGGAGCTACGTCAAGATCAACGACTGATATTCTCTTCAGTCTTCGGGCTTCGGCACCTTCTGAATCTCAGCACCCACTTCCTCTCAAACCTACAAACTTTGTAATTTCAACCGACGAAGATCAACGGCTCTCCTCCTCCAGAGGAATCAATGGTCATGATGAGCTCCGAGACTTTGGACTTCTAGAGTCCTAGATCTTCCAACTCACTTTTCCTATGAATGTCCAATTAATGCAGGGTCTAATCACCTTCTGTGTGTCCACTCTGATCAACAGATAGGATGAATTCTGGCCTCCGAGACTCCGAAATTATTTCACCCAAGAACCACCACTCCTAATTTTCTCAGGAGTACTAGTCCACCAGAACTCACAATCTGTTGACATGTGTCCTCAGGAAATGGATGAACGCAATTAGCTTCGGCCTTTGGGGATCTTTATTCCTCCCCGCTATATGCCCTGAATCTCCCAAATACTCGAAGTTTGAAGGACTTCAAAGGTTAACCCTTGCGCAACTCCCCCAGATCTGACGGCTATCAGATCTCCTACAATTTACTGAATGGATCTCGTCCATTGATTTTCAATCCTTGATAACTCTTCCATTTTTCAAAGGATATTGGTCGCTATCCTCCATGAGCTCAACCACACGAGATAAATCGAATCTCTAGCACCCTCATGTGCACTCCTCTGAACACTTTAAAGCTTTAGACTTAGAAATTTTCTAAGTTTCTTATGTGCACCTCTGGTGATTGTTCACCTTGAGACTTTGAAGTTTCTGAGATCTCCTCATGCACTCCTTACACTCTCCAAACTTAGGATTTACAACACTCCAACTGAGTGCAAACCCAATGCACACCTTTCACGGGTTTGTTCTCAAACTTTGCTCTCCATTGAGAAACTGTGCACTCCTTGCACTTCCTCTGCAACATTTCATGTTATCTCTTCTGAGCTCCTAAGTCAGACTTGACTCGGCCTTCACACACCTTGGGGGCATTGTGCACTCCTTGCACCAAATCTCTCAAAAGAGAAACAATTGAAACTTATGGAACATTAAAAGTTCATACATCTAACTATGAAATGAATTCTCAAGCACATAAAACAAATAAAACAGAGAACATGACATTCACTCTATAAACTCAGAAATAAGAAACACCATGCATTTGGAATCAAACATTTTCTTCTTGTATTCATTCAGCAAAGTATGTACATGGACTCATACAGTTCTTTGCATCTCTCTATAATAACCAGTAGCAACAATAAGCTACAACGACCTTCTTACATTTATATTCAACCTCATTTGGGCATAGTTTACATATATTTATACACGAGGAACTTCTCGAGCCTTCCCTCCATACTAACTTAGTTCTATCCTATCACAATTAAAACATTTATCTACTAAGGCCTATTACAATGAATGAGAATTTACAACTAGGTAAGAGATGAGCTCGAAATCTGTACAATCCTACATACAATTAAGGCGAATACAATATCTGACGATCTTATACAATGGCTCAAGCTACCAAACATTTAAAAGATATTTGATTACAATATTTCAAAAAATTTAAGATGGTGTGCCCTCCTTGGGATCAAAACCAACTTTAAATGTGTGTGTTGGCGTTGATTTGTCCTCCACTCAGCCTCCTTTGGTGTTGATGGTGATGCTCCTGCATCATTTCCACTCTAAGATGGAAATTTCTTTTGGTGCACACTTCTGCTCGGTTAAACAAACTAAGCACCTTTCTTTAGATTCTTAAATTGGGATGGTTTAAATCCCTTTCTTTGAAATCCATATTCATCCTTTCTCTTACAATCCTTAAGAGTCTCCTACCTATGCTTGGATTGATCATAACAACCCTCAGCCTTCCTAATAGTATCTTCCTTGAAAGTATTAGTCTCATCACATTCAATCCTATCCTTACAGGATTGTAGTAATCCACTAAGGAATCCTTGTATCCTTGCCTTCTCATCCTGAGGTAGGGAACATACCTCAACGATTCTAAGAACCTCTTGGCATAAGCATCCATGGTAAATTTCCAAAACTTGTGTTCATGGAACTATTTAATCTTTCCATCAAAGTACTTCTCCAATAGATATGTCTTCTTGAAATATTTATTAAATTTCTTACAAGTCATCTTTCTTTCCTTCAATTAACTTATTTGAGGTCCTCCGACCATATGGAACCTCCTCCCTTCAGATTGAATATGGTTATCTTCACCTTTGTATTCTCCAAGTAATTGTGGACTCAAAAATAATTTATTGGCCCTAACATCCAAGCCTCGGCTTCTTCTCCTTTCTCGATTTCTCCATCAAAGGTAGGTGACTTATCCTTCTTGAAATATTTTTTCAGAGAACTCTATGAGTATCTCTTTTTCTTCTTCCTGGGAACATTTGATCCAGTGTCACTACAACACATTTCCTCTATAGTGGCATTTCCACTAGTTGACTCTATGGAAATACCTCCACTATCTTTGCTTCTCTTAGCATCTCAATTTATTTTCTTGGAAGCACTTCTTCCTACATTACTATGAGTTGGTCCATGCTTTTGGACATCTGAAGAGATTTTCAATTTCTTTGATTGTTGTAGTACTAAATTACTACTAGTTGGAACTTGTTGCAAGCTCTTTCGGATCTCAAACAGACTATGTAGTAATATTGCATTCAACTTTGCATGTTCGGCCTGAGCTCTCATGATCCTTTCATTGTTTTCCTTTAGAATTCTTACTATGGCTTCCAAATATGGAGGGGTTTCTCTATCCCTCCTTCTATCAGACTCTTCATCTCAAAAATGTGAGGTGTCCTCCATACTATGTTGCACCATTCACTTTAGTTTCCTTTTCATTACACCCTACGTGTTGAAACAGTGAAATGCTATTATCCATTACATTAAAAATTATTGGCATAAAATTATCGTCCTTGTCAACATCAATATGCTTTGACAATCCAAATCTAGGACTCCATTCATGTTTATCAATCTTTCTCAAATAGTTATTAGTACTCACAGTTAAATCATCAAAAATAAAGCATACACTTCTAGCATATAAAATTTCTTAAACAGTCATGTGGTATTGGAAACCCATTCAAGCCTAGACTTTGAACTTTGCTCTGATACCACTCTATAGCACACCTGAACCCCCAAATCCTCTTAGGCTGGTGGGATGTCAAATTTCCACTTTTATTATGCTTCAGGTCTCAGGCCTTCTCCCTCACTCGACCTCTGTCTCTCATGGAACACACGTGGACTTCTTTTGCAAAGCGCGTAGCTTTGATGAATCCATAGAATCGTCACTCCTTCTCTCCCATCAATTCCTGGATGAAATGTTGCTACACGGACCAAGGATGAATTTCCCATATCGGACAACTATAATTCACCCATCCCAACCATTCTGATGGTCAACGGTGAATTGGGTTCCTTACCCATTAAGAAAGCAGGTTGGACAACCCATGTTCTGTTCCCAATATAACTTCTCGACAGTCCTACTCTTGACAGATCTAACGGTCTTCAGGCTATGAAATCAGTGGCCCTGATCTTTTCGGCACCTCATAAATATGTGATGGATAACGCCTCGCTCATTCTCCACTTAACACGTTGACAGGTGGGGTCTGCAACAAATCTATGGTTGTGATCATGTCGGGTTGTCTTACCCTCGTATCCATGGTTCTTATTTACTCGAAACTTCCACCATCGGAAGTGTCCACTCTTCACAATCATGAGACTTCTCGATCGGTTCTTCCTGATGAGAATTTTCCAATGGAACCAATGACTCTTGGATTCCCACATTCGATGATTAGATATCAATCGGATCCCTCAACTGCTTGGTGTTTAACTAGAACATCACTTCGTAAATAATCCTTCTTTGGGATGGATCATCCCAGATCCAGCAGCTTAGGACATGTCGACTTCCTCATTGATAGATGTATGGCCTTGGTTACTCTCAGTCTCTAGACATCGGACATTTCCCATCAGAAACTCCTCTTACACCCCTTCCCAACATGGGTAATTTTAAGGATGGAAATTTATATTAAAATGTAGAAACATGGGCTAATATTACTAGTCCTTGGTATGCAAAATGTTAAATGTTTGGCAATAGTTTTGTAAAAATATTCAAATTTCTAAGGATTTTATATAGTTTCTATAGAATTTTTGGCGATTTTTAAGGTAAACTAATTTTATTCTATGGAATTTGGGCAAATTGTTTTTAGAAAAAATGGAAATTGGCTAATCTTTTTTTGGGAAAAACCATGGAAAATTAGCCCATTGAAGAAATATAGCCCCTGAAATCGTCTATGTTTTTCAAACCTTCCAAATCTCCCTTCTCCCGATAAACTTATTGACATAGCGCTCAAGGAATCTATGGCTCAGATCTCATCATCCCATCCTCTGATAGATCAACAGTTCACACTCTCTCAAAAATCTCTCATCAACATTTCACCAAGACTCCGCACATTATATTTTTCTAAAGGTTTCGCCTTCCGATAAATTTCTCTCGGGGCCTAGATCCTCATCGAACGGTCAGGATCTTCTCCCTCCATCAAATCAATGACTATCGTTCTTCTAGTTTCAAATAAAGGCTTTCAACAGGGTTATGGTTAGTTTAGGACTTTAACGGTCACACAATATTCCATAATCCTTCCTGCAAGGGTTTAACTTAACTTCTTTAGGCCTTTGACCTCTTTACAGCAAGTAATAAATACACCATCCTAACCCCCAATTGAATATTTTATATCCTGCAAAATTTCCATTTCAAAAGCAGGGAAAAACATAGGATTATCGGCCTTCAATGACCTTCCTCATACAATTATCACATTCATTCCATTTAGCAATTAAGGGAGATTATTTCACTCCATTTAACTCAGCATTTAACTTTCCTTCATTACATTCCAAACCATCCACATAAAAAAACTATAGTTTGCAATCATTAATAAACATGCATTCAATAGACATTATAGGTAAAAACACTTATATGTTCAATAATTTTTTCCAACCATCCAACTAATTGGGGGGAAATTCCTTTCCACCCAACCGTAGGCTATGTCTTACTTTGTCTTTCTACAGCATGCCACCCTCATGCTATACCATGAAACCACCTGGGGACTTTCTCAGTTGAATTCCAAGTCGAGGAATGGATCAATAAGGTTACCCTCCTTCACTCCACTGGAAACAGATGAAGTTCACCTCTTCCCACTGAGATAAGGACCTCCATGAGTTTATCAGGTACCTTCCCAAATGGATTTCCTCTACACAAGGGAGTCCATTTTATGCTACACAGTCCTTTGGTGACCTCTCCTTACCAATGTTGGTTTCTTTCCATTAAGCACTGAGTCGCAGTCCTCTTTCACTCAAGTCTGGACATAGGTCTTATCTATTACAGGGTAACCATTCAGATCTATATGCATGAGCCCAGTATGCTCAAGCGCATTACCATATATTTGTGATTATAAAACTCCACTATGTGTGTGATTGTTCCATATTCCTCTATGTATGGGAATTTTTTGTGTCCACATGTGTTCAATATCTATGCATTTACGCAATGTGTATTTTCATCTGTGTGCTATGTGTTTTCTCCTATTTTTCCCTCTTCCTCCTTATTCCTTCTTCCCCATTGGAACATTCTCCTTACCCTCGAGATCCCCAATGAATTCTGTCAGAAGAAAGCCCTCAATATCAAGCTCCTAAATCGAAGGGGAAAATCCTGCGTACTCCTTGTTGACGCTTCAACTGACCTTTCACTCTTCCAA
Organism: Picea glauca; assembly: GCA_000966675.3. Classification (NCBI taxonomy): domain Eukaryota; kingdom Viridiplantae; phylum Streptophyta; class Pinopsida; order Pinales; family Pinaceae; genus Picea; species Picea glauca. Next base: position 377,558 of record JZKD02S2136764.1, on the reverse strand, counting down.
GTACCAATTTAGGTGGTATTTATAGCTACTCAACTACCAAATATGAACACCATCAACTGGTTTCTTGGGATCAAGAGATCTAGGGTACGTTGGACAGGTTATGCATTCAAATTATGTAGGTTTAGGTCGGATTGTTGGTGATCTTCCTAATTTATTCATTAAAACATCCCAGCTCCACCTCACTAGTCCCACTCATGGTATCATGGTCAGTATTGCAAGGCTACCTTCTTAGTTAGTTGTCTTGTATTTTTCATTATCATAAACACAATTACATGCTTCATGAATCACAATGCATAAAGTCTTAAACATGATTACAGTCATGGGAGAAAATAGTGTGTTACAGGGGATGTGTACTTGGCTTCTTCAAGCACACATGCAGATTATGAGGCATGGTTGATCGACTCGGGTGCATCCTTTCATATGACTCCTCACAAGGAGTAGTTAAGTGAATATGAAAGGTATGATGGAGGTAATGTTTTTCTAGGAGATCACCCATCGGTCGAAATCATAGGAAGAGGAAAATTCAAGTTGAATCTCATGGATGGAAAGATCAGAACACTTTGTGGTGTTCTGCACACCTTGGGATTGGCCAGAAATTTGATTTTTGTAAGAAAAATGGACGATGCAGGGGTAAAACCAATGTTTGAAAATAAACCTGAAGGATGGTTCAAGGGGAAATGGTGTTGTTGAAGGGAGTTAAGATTATAACTCTATATAAGTTGATGGAAAGCACTATTAGTGATGGGTGAAATAGTTCCATTGTTCCTGAGATTGGAGTTGAAGAAGAAAAGTATCCTACAGTCTAGAGAAACAACTATGATGTGGCATCAAAGACTTGGTCATATCGGAGAGAAGGGCCTTCGAGTACTACACGTTAAAGGTATGGTTGAAGGTATTTTTAACTTCTCTCTAGATTTTGATTTATGTGAACATTACTTATATGGGAATCAAAATCGAGTAAGATTCCCCCCTGGTGTAACAAGGGTAGAGGGAATATTACAGTTGGTGCACAATTATGTGTTTGACTTGTGACGGTTCCATCACTGTGAAAATGTGTATATTGTGTCTCTTTTATAGATGAATTCTCAAGGAACACATGAATTTATTTCCTCGGGAAGAAATATGAAGTCTTTGAAAAATTTAAAGAGTTTAAGGCTCTTGTGGAGAATCAAACAAAGAAAAGAATTAAGGTGTTGAGGACAGATAATGGTGGAGAATTATACGGAAATGAATTCGAGGAATTATGTAACAAGTATGATATAGAAAGGAAAAAGACTACTCCATACACGCCTCATCATAATGGAGGTGCAGAATGGATGAACATGACGCTGGTGGAAAAAGCAAGGATCATGCTCAGTGGTTTCGGGTTAGGACAAAAATTCTTGGTAGAGGTAATGGGTATTGCATGTTACCTAGTCAATTGATCACCCTCATCAACGTTGGATGACAAGACTCCACACGAGTTATGGACTAGTAATAAACCCTCTCTTACACATCTCAGGGTATTTGGTCGTGATGCATATGTTCACGTTCCAAAGGAAAATAGGAGTAAGTTGGATAAAAAGGTTGAAAAGTGTATCTTTATTTGGTATAAAGATGGTCTGAAAGGTTATAATATTTGGAACCCAAAAACTAAGAAGGTAGTGTATAGCCAAGATGTGGTATTTGGAGAAATCAAATATGTTTTCAAACGGGAAGTCCTGTGAAAGGAGGAAGAACTAGAGAAAATAGAGTTTGAATTGAACGGGAATAAGAAGAAGAAGAGCCGCATACTATAGTATTGAGGAGATTGATTCGAGAAAGAAGGCAACCAGAAAGGTATACTCCACTTGATTTCCGTTAAAATTTTGGTTTGGTTATTATTGATGATGATCCTAGAACTATTAGGGAGGCAGTGGATTCAGAGGATGGAAAACTCTGGAAAAAGGCCATGGTGGAAGAAATGGCAGCATTGGACAAGAATGAGGCTTGGGATCTAGTGGAGTTTTTTACTAGAAGAAATTATATTAGCATAAAATGGGTGTTTAAGAAGAAGTCGAATGCAAAAGGCAAAGTGGAGAAATACAAATCTTGGTTAGTAGCAAAAGATTATTCCCGGGTAGAGGGAATTGACTTCGATGAAATTTTTTCTCTTATTGTTGAGCTAACCTCTATTAGATTTATTTTATTTGTTTTTGTTTCTTTTGATTCTGAAGTAGAACAGATGGATGTGAAGACAGCATTTCTACATGGGGATTTGGAAGAAGAAATCTTCATGAAGCATTCGGAAGGCTTTGTTATGAAGGGAAAGAAAGAGTTGGTATGCAGGCTAAAAAGGTCCTTGTATGGGTCAAAACAATCACCAAGGATAAGGTATCAAAATGTTAATACTTATATGTTGGAACTTGGCTTTACAATGAGCAAAGCTAATCACGCTATGTATTTCAAATTGATCGGTGATCATCTTATTTATTTGGTCTTGTATGTGGATGATATGTTGTTGACATGAAATGACAAGGAGATTATCTAAGATGTGAAAACTCAGTTGTCCTCTAAATTTGACATGAAAGATCTTGGTGCTGAAAATTTCATTTTGGGCGGGAAATTAAAAGAGATCTGGCAAACAAGAAACTCTGGTTAAATCAGAGGAAATCTGTCGAGACAATATTGCAGAGGTTCAATATGCAGGAATGTAAACCGGTCAGGGTTCCTATTTCTGTGGGTGTAAAGTTATATGTGGATCAATGTCCCAAGACACAGGAAGAGGAAGAGTACATGTCTTGTGTTCTATATGCTAGTGTAGTTGGCAATTTGAGGTATGCAATGGTCTGTCCTAGACTAGACATTTCACATGCAGTGGAATTTTTGAGCAGGTATATGTAAAAACTAGGGAAGGAGCATTAGAGAGTAGTAAAGAGGGTTTTTAGGTATTTGCATGGTACTACTAGTTATAGATTGTGCTACCAAGGAAGACCAAAATTGGACAGAGTGTTGGACATACATGGGTTTGTTTATGCATACTAGGTTGGATATATGGATCATAGAATATCTACAAGTGGGTATGTGTTTAACCTGTTTGGAGGAGCAATCAGTTGGATGAGAAAAAGACGGGTTGTAGTGGCACTATCAACTACAGAAGTTGAATAGATGGCACCCACCCATGCAAGCAAGGAAGCAGTATGGTTATAGAGATTGTGTTTAGGTATTGGGTTGGTACAACAATTTGTAAGGATAGATTGTGACAGTCAAACTGCAATCTTCCTGGCAAAGAATCTGGCTTATCATTCAAAGACAAAAGCATATTGATTTTCAGTATCACTTTTTTTCTTGGTGTAGAGAAACAATGGGCATTTCTACCCTGGATTGTTGACTATGTAATTGTGTGATCCCATGTATGCAAAGAAAACAACAAGTGGGATAACATTGGGTATGTGTTATATTATTTTCACAATCAAACTTAGCATTTTTGTTGCGTTGGGTGAGCAGGGGGGGTCACATGGGGGGGGTTCTACCCCCCACCCCTTTGAATGGTTCGGGTGTTGCAGAGGGGCGAAATCCCCTAGAAAAAAAATTGGTGGGTTTTGCATCTGTTTTTAGTTGTTTTTTTGACACATGGTTTTCGCCAATGGTTTTCCAATTACAGTTAAGGAATTAGGGTTGTTGACTAATCTGGGTCAATGGATTAGGAATTTTGGATTCCAAGAGATCTTATATATATTATATTGTAAACAATGAAGATGTATGATGAATAAACAATTATAGGTGTGGCTCTAAAAAGGTTGTTAGTTTTTTGGGTTTGGGTTTCCAAGGTAAACTCTATGTGTAATGTGTGTGTGTGTGTGTGTCATTGTGTATTTTTTGTTTTTTATTAAGAATCTATCTGCAGTAATTAATTGAATAAGGTTAAAATATACATTATCTTCAAATGATCTCAATCTTTATAATGCTCTTTGTGTGTGCCTCTCATTCTTAGTCTTCCTCCATGTGTCCTACAAGTTGGTTTCATTACCATTTGAATTTTTGTGATACAAAACTTCCTCTTTATTTCAGTCTTTTGGTGTATGTTAGTTGTTTGTTTTTAAAGATGATCATGTCTGATCTTTGGTAAAGTAATGGATTTAGTTTATGGTTGATCATTGGGTCTGCAATTTGAGCTAGTGACAAGTTCAATTCAAAGTATGAGCAATGGAATCGGTCCGGTATCATCTCCTTCGTTAATTCCAAATGGACCCAAAAACAAGAATATTTGTCTAGAGAGGGACCTTAAATTGGCGCTTCTATTGGCTCAACTAAGCTAACTACTTAATCCTTATGTGATATATCAATTCATATCAAGTGGTTTTTTTTTATTTAGGCACAAATGGTTACAAGGTTCATCTACATTGTCATCAATATATGCTTGCAAATTTGGCTTTATGATTTACATCTAAGCACTTTATTGAACTAGGTACAGGGAACCAGAATTTATGGTTTCTTTTTCATGATTGTTGATAGATGGAGTAGGTTTGTTGTGGATGTTTGAACTATATTGTTTTATATTGCGAACAATATTGAAACACAAATTCTTTATCTGAAACTATTTTTATTTCATTGTCCAACAATATCTCTCATATAAAAATCAATATGTATGTATGTGTGTGTGTATTGTGTAAATATGTACAATATTTCATAATATTTGTTTGTTGGATATTGTTGTGTGTATATTGTAGGTAAAATCTTTTGAATTTTGTTGTAGAATTAGGTCCCTCAATATGATAGATAGCAAATAGTGGTGAGGAGGCTACTACTTGGATAACCACAATGTTAAAATACCCCATAAATAACCTTCTCTAGCAGAAGCATACGAAAACCATTTAGAAGCTACAACAATTTCTCTGATATATAAGGTACCATGTGCTTCACCAGCGTTGGATATGCCTCTAAACCTATTATTCACTATATATGCTAGTTGTGTCTACAGAAACTACAAGCAAGAAGTTTCGTAGTGTTCAAGCCTTCTAAAGTTCGATTTTCTGAAGGGTGTTTTAATTGTTTTTCAACCTCATCAGATTACATCCACCTTATTTGTACAACCTTTCATTACTAGCATGATGTCAGGGAAAGTATCAAAACAACTTCATAAGTTATCCATGCAGCAAAGGCTTCACTCTGATTTTTTAGCACCAATAATCTGCCAAAATCTATGAAGCTTGTCATCACATTTATAAGGTGGTCAATATTTATCATTTTAGAGAGTCATACTTTGTTGATTCTAAAGAATTAAGAAAGTGATTGATGTTTGTTTCTTGTGATTGGTCTCATTAATTGCATAATGGAATCTTCCATTACTTTGTTGTTGGATGAATAATTGGCAATTACCCTCATACTAAAAGTATTTTTCCTATACAAGGAAATATTACATGTTAGTGGATGTGTTTCCATGCCCTTTATTTAGATTTCCTCTCTTTTTAGCTTAAAATATCAATGTTGTGAATAATGAAGGGAGTGGACAGTAGTCACGTATCAACAGATGCACTAGAAGTTGCAAAAGAATTGGCCTGTAGAACTCAAGTTGTAGTTGTATCAGGAGTTGTAGATCTTGTCACTGGTGGTGAAAGAGTAATGGGAGTGAGCAATGGAGTTTCTTTTATGCAGAATATCACTTTAACAGGTTGTGTATTTACTGCACTTATTGCATCTTTTTTTGCACTACAACCAAACCTTGCTTTGGAAGCAACTTCTTTTGCTCTTGTTGTCTTTCGAACGGTTGGCGAAATTGGGATGGAAAAAGAAAATGGACCGGCCTCATTGCGCATGCACTCTATGGTTTAGACAAGGAATCGGTACTATCGGCCTGATAAAGGCTTTAACAGGTTTTCAAGAAATAGATGTAAATACAAGAAAGATTGGAAAGCTAAATATCCATAAGGTTGATCCTTTGAGTAGCTATAATATTAATTGCATGATCCATCTATACGCTTTTGCATTTAGGACTTTGAAAATTAAATTATATACCTTGGTAATCAAGAGTGCACACAAATTGGAAACAAATAATCAAAGTAATATTATCAAATTGTATATCAAAATATTTTTGAAATTACATAATAGATGTTACTTATTTAAGTCTATTGACGGCTATCATTCATAATTCAACCTTAGAGTGAAAGTATTAACATAAAATCAAAATTTAAACGAAGACCATGACTAGATACTATGCAACTTCCCCTTGTTAAATTGTGAAATGAAGATATATTTACAAATAAAGTTATAGAAGATAATGATATAATATAGTTTTTATTAAGAAGAGCAATATAACGTGTGTGTGAAAAAAATTAATCATTATATTGATATTTTGGTTATATTTATAATTAAGTTGTAAGGAAGAGTTTATGGAAGTTTGGATTTTTAAAAAAGAAGAAAATATTTATAATAAGAATAAGGGAGAAGAAATGGGTGGTAAACGCATGGAAATCCTTTATGATTTTGGAGGAAACATTGTAGTCACCTATGCATGGGGTCTTGGACAAATGACCAACAACCAGGCGGAGGCATATGCTCTCCTTTAGGGAATTTTAGTGGCCAAAGACGCTCAAATCAAGCATCTTAAGGTTATAGGGGACTCTATGATGATAATTAAATCAATGATGGGTTTATTGTGTTCTATAAGATTTGATTGCTCGAATAAAAAAAGAATTAGGCTCTTTCATTGACATCTTCATCTTCCATGTGTTTAGAAGATTGAATTCAATTGTTGAATCTTGGGATAATAGGGCACTAGCTCTAGGCCTTTGGAACATGATAAAAAAAATGGGGTCCTAAATCATAGCCAAATCCCCTAGAGAATTCATGGATGGGCATTATAACATACCCAGCCCCAAGCTGGATCAAGTTACTGCTAAAATGACCCAATAAATTTTTTTGCTACCAATTCTAAATGTGGAAATAATACACAACATGAAATTCAAGCTCACTCAACTATTCATACTAAATAAAAACATGGATGCAACTACATTAACTGTGTACAGAAACAACTATATACATACAACATCATTCAACCATAAAAATAGATATTCATGTCCATCAATCTACTCACAACAAGGAGAAATAACCAATATAACTCAAAGTAAAATGCACAACTATATCAACATTGAACATGAATAAACACAGCAAATAAGAACACGTATCTTAAGAAATATGCAACCTGTTGCAGAGGATGGTTGTTCCTCCCAACAGCAAGTCACCCTGGATTTGGGCCTATGAATCCACAAAAGACGGTGGTACCTAAGACCGGATAATGTCCCCCTCTCAACAATAAAATATCACATCTAATTCCAATACATCATTTATCTTCCCCATAACCTGCACAACCCAAGAGATGGAATCCCCCTTCACTCCTCATAGTCCCTCGGGCCTTTCCACTCCCCTCCTGGGCTTCCAGCACATGTTGGACAGGAAATCTCTCTACTAGGACCTTAGGAATTCTACAGTTGCAACATGAAATTCTACCAACAACAAAATGCTTGCTTCCCTTGATGAATTTCTAACAGAACGTTACTCACAAGCCTGCAACCTCTTTCTCCATGAAATTTCATCTCCAAACTATTTCCAAACATGCCCACAATAGCTTCCTTCAAGCTTCAGCACTCAGAACTCCTTTGATGTCCATAAAACTCCACGTAAAAATAGTTCTCCATGCAAAAATGTGAATATGAAGTTATGGTCTCTTTCCCATACAAATTTCCTCTCTTTCTCTTACTTGATTGACTTGCACTCTTCCCCGAGCTGATTGTACTTAGCCCCCATGATCTCAATAACTATGGGAAGTGACTCTTATACCCACCCTCTTACATGAATTCAGTGATTGGGCTCTAGAAAACTCAATCAGAAAATAGAAAGTTCAAAGTAATGATAATTTAGAAAGAAATAGGTTTTCGTTTAATAGACATGGGTAAAATCTCCCTCTTAGACCCCCTCCCTCTCTTATGGAAACTAAGCCCCCAAATATGCGTCCATGTTCATTTGTAGATGGCAATACATTTTATTCATTATATTCAATTTACATATTACATTGCTTGGCCCTCAGTCATATATTACATTTACAATATAGATCGCTAGTTTTGGGTTTGAAAATGGGGATGTTACATTCCCCTCCCCCTAGAAATTGCACTATCCTCAATGCACATAACCATACAATTTACACATTGACCTATATATAAAAACATAACATTAGAATACTTGATGATTCTGAAACTTAATGACTCACGCAACAAATCCTACCAACAACTCTCTTTTCCCCTTAACCCACACATTGGTTGGACAGGAAATCTCAGAGTTGTGGATCCAAGAACTCCAGTTTTCAAAATGGAGTCTTTATTCGCTTATGTACAAATGTACATTCAGTTTTCTTCAAAATTTGCAAAACTTTGTGAGTATGATTCATGCATGGATTCCCCGTGCTCCCACATAGTGTCTTCGGGATCATAGCATGTACATTGAACCTTTACCAATCCGACGGATTTGTTCCTGAGCACTTTGACTTTCCAGTCCAGGATGAGCACTAGTTCCACCTGGAAGTCCCCTTTGTGTTCCACCTGGATTAGAGTCAAATCACTCATATGATTAGGATTAGGTATATATTTTTTTAATAAAGCCACATGGAACTCATTATGAATTCTCATGGATGTAGGTAATACTAGCATGTATGCAACTGGCCCTATCTTTTCTAAGATCTCAAAAGGCCCACAATATCTCGCTACCAACTTTGGGCAACTTCCCAATTTCAGCGAACTTCTCTTGGCTTTAATTTTTAAAAACACATTCTCTCCCACTTTGAATTCTCTACGTTTTCTTCTTTTATCAACATAGCTCTTCTGCATATCTTGTGTAGATTTCAAATTGTTCCTGATTTTTACCATTTGTTCTTCCATTTCCCTTAACAATTATGTCCCAATCACGGTTATGTCTGTTGGTTTATCCCAACTTACTAGTGTTTTTCATTTTCTACCATACAATGTGCATCTTCAATGATTCATGAAACCTATTATTGCAAGCAAACTCAACTAAATGGATATAGTCCTCCCAACTAGAAGGCTTGTCCATTACATACATTCTCAACATAGCTTCAATTATTCGATTAATCCTTTCTATCTACCCATCTGACTCTGGGTGATATGTTGTGTTGAAATTCATATTGGTCCCAAATCCTTTAAACAAACCCTTCTAAAAATTGGAAGTGAACTTGGGATCTCAGTCTGACACTATTGCCTTAGGTACACCATGTAGCCTAGCAATTTCTTTCATATAAGTGTGTGCATTATTGGATGCCTTATTAGTTACTTTTATAGGAATGAAATGTGTGTTTTTTGTAAGCTTGTCCACCACTACCATGATGGAATCATGTTGCCTTGTTGTCCTAGGCAATTTGGCAATGAAATCGATAGTAAAAACTTTCCATTTCCATTCAAGAATGAGAAATGCCTACAGCAATCATGCTGGATGCATGTGCTAAACATTTACCTTCTGACATTCCATGCATCTAGACAAATAATTAGTAACATCTATCTTCATACCAAGCCAAAAATATTGGCCTCTTACAGTTGCAATAGTCTTCTGGTATCCTGGATTTCTAGCATATGGCACATTGTGCATCTCCTTCAAAACCAACTTTCTCAATTCTTGAGAATTGGAAACATATACTATGTTCCAAGATAAGAGGTTTCCATCCTCTTATAGCTTGTAATCCTTGTATTTCCGATGTACATTATTCTGTTGTAGGCTTTCTTTGACTTGCACATAATTTTGGTTTGTCATTACAGCCTCTAGAATTCTATCTTTTAAATATGTCTTGTACATACTAATGGTTGTGGCATGCATTTTATGCACCCTTATACTAAGTGCATCATCAACCTTGTTCTTTTCTCCCTTTATGTGCTTGATGTCAAAGTCATATTCACAAAGAAATTCCAGCCATCTAGTTTGTCTAGCATTTAGTGTTGGTTGTTCAAACAAATATTTCAAACCACTATGGTATATCATTAATTCAAATTTTATTCCCATAAGGTAATGCCTCCACATCCTTATGACATTTACTATGCCTTCCAACTCTAAGTCATGTGTGGCATAAGTTATTTCATGACTCCACCGAACCCATCCTTGTATGTGTCTGTGCACACAACAAAATCTTCATATGGATGTGCAACTTTTAAATACGTGCATTGTTTAGTAAATCCTTTAAGTGCTGGAATTTTCTTCACACTTAGCACCCCATTCAAACTTTACTCCTTTCTTTTGCAAAGATGTTATTGGGTGTGTAATCATGGAGAATCCCACAATGAATCTCATGTAATAACCAGCTAGACCCATAAATGATCTAACCTTTGAAATGTTTGTTGGCACTGGCCAAATTTTGATTACTTCAATCTTTTTCAGATCCACTACTATGACATCGTCTGAAATAATGTAACCCAAATAATAGATCTGCTTTTGATAAATAAAAAAATGCATTTACTCAATTTGGCATACAATTGGTTCTCTCTCGATACTTATAGCACCATATTCAAATGTCGCTCATTCTCCTCCTCTATCATGGAATAGATAATAATATCATCCAATAATACAATTACAAACTTGTCTAGTAAATCTTTAAACATTCCATTCATCAGACACATAAATGTAGAGGGTGCATTTTTCAACCCAAAAGACGCCACTACAAATTCATAGTGTATGTCATACCTTGTTCTAAGGTTTTTTTGCTAGTGTCATATTCTCTTCTTCTCACTTGATGATATCCTAACCTCAAGTCGATATCGGAGAATATCCTTGCTCCTTTTAGTTGATCAAAAAGATCATCAATCCTTGGAAAAAGATATTTTTTCTTGACTATAACCTTGTTCAGTTGTTTGAAGTCAATACATAACCTCAGTGTTCCATATTTTTTCTTGACAAAAAGAACTGAGGCACCCCAAGGAGAAACACGTGCGCGTATGTACCCTTTCTTTAACAACTCTTCTAGCTACATTTGCAACTCTTTTAGCTCTGGCATGCTCATTTTGTAGGGAGTTTTGAACATTGGGGCAGCTCCAGGCATTAATTCAATAGAGAAATCTACATTCCTCTTTGGTGGCAATCCTGGAAACTCCCCAGACACATCTTCATATTATTTCAAGACTAGATAATCTTCAAGACTTGGCTCCTTATCCTTCATTGTCTCTTCCATATGGGTTGCATATATCTGCCACCCTTTTCCAAAAATTATTTTCATCTACAATGTTGAAATCTCTCAGACAGATATAGGCCTTGGAATACCTCGCATTGTCCTTAAATTTCCTTCCTCATCAAGACATGTAAAATCCTTTTTATAACAATCTAATACAGCACAATGTTTTTCTTGCCAATCAAGCAGTCATAAGACCCAAGCAGTATGATGTTAAAATCTACGTTAGTGTTAATTCCATTCATGTTTATAGGGAATTCTTTAACAAGCTCATTAATTCTTCTCTTGGTTCCATAGGCTAGCTTAACTAACCAAGACTTGTCATGCATACATTTATTCAATTTAAATCTTTCAACTAGATTTGGATCTATATAGCTATGACTAGCTCCAGAATCAATCAAAATGGATATGGGTTGATTATCAATCTTACCTTCCACTTCAATCATGTGGGATTGATAGTTTGCTTGTCTATTGTCCAAGGCTGCATAGATCCTTGGAATGATTCTTCCTGCATCCTCTAATGTCTCCTCTTGCTTCATGCTTTGCATAGTCTTCATTTTATCTCCCCGGTGAGAACAATATTTATACATGTGATATCGTTCACATCCCCATCACTTTATGGGTTGTTTTCTTGGCCTCTTTCCTAAGGAATCTGTCATTTTTGGATCACCTTAAGATGGCAATGTTTGTTGATATGCTTGAGATCTATTCCTGATAAAAGTTGTTTTTAATCCTTTCTTCCTTTGATCCATATTTCCTTTCTTCTTGTCATCCCAAGCCTTTTGGAAAGTTATTCTTCCTTTGTTCTTCTCATAAAAATGATTAGCCTTTATTATGGCTTCTTCTAAATTCTTGGGCTCATCAAACTAAATTTTCTCCTTGTAGAAGGATGGCAGTCTACTCAGGAACATCCAAAATTTAACCTTGTCATCCTTGATGAAGCTCACATACTTGAGGAGTTCCAGGAATTTCCTCTCGTATTCATCCATGGTCATATTCCCAAGTTTTAGTTCAAAGAACTCTTGCATATTCTTGACATAATATTGTTTTGACAAGAACTGTTGCTCAAAATATTTCTTGAACTACTTCCAAGAAATTATCTTCTCGTCAAGTTGTTTATCCTGCTTAAGCCGATCCCACCACATAGATGTCTTTCATTGAAGGTGGTAGGATGCAATTCATGCTTCTACATTTGACGAGTAATCATGCAACTGGAAATATTTATTCATTCCCAACAACCATGATTCTACATCTTTTCCTTTCTTGTTCTCTCCAGCAAATGGTGGTGGCTTGATCTTCCTCAGCTCCCCTTGCAAGCTATTTGACCCATGTCTCATTTTATGATGTCTAACAGGAGACACACTTGGGTTTCTTTTTTACCTTGAATGTACATATGCTCTTTTGGTCAAGTTCCCTAAGGATTAATGATGTTGATGCCTGCTAGCACGCCTTGACTATCTAAATCCTTCATGATCATCCCTCCTATCATGAGATATAGAAACTTCCACTTGCCTTGCACTAGCTTCCTACTTTGTTCCTGAATCTTTGTTGACTTTCTTCTGCAACATATTCAGACTTAGAAGTATCTCCTCCTAAGATTTCATGATCTTTTCATTATCATCCCTATAGCTCTACACTTCTCTTTGCATGCTTCTCATAGTTACTGGCTCCTACCTCTCTCTTTTTCCATTAGACTTTGTCTCAGCATTTCCCATGTTGACATGCAGACCTCTGATATCTTCTTCATGGTTGTAAGACCCTTGAGCATCCCCCATATATCTAGTTCTCATATAGGAACTAAAGTCTTGTTTCCTGTATCTCTAATTCTGCAAGAATGTGCATGCAATAAGTGTTGTTAAAATTAAGCATATTACAAATACTTATTAATCGGATTACAAGTTATTCTTCACATCAATTTATGAAGAATGCAATTCACCAAGTCAAAATTTGATTCCTTAAACAAAATCTTCTTCGAAACATCTCTACAACAATTGTACCCATTCCTCATTCTGAGTTTTGAGCAGAAAGTTACAACATTCACATGCTGCAATTTCCACTTTCTTACTGCTACAAAATTATTTTGTTACTTTCTAAGAAACTTTTAGTGCCCAATTCAAAATTATGGGTGTATATATGTCTTCTCTTGATCAATACCTTTCTAGCGACTATCATTTTTCTCAAATCTTGAAGTTTAGACTTTTTTCCCCAATTTATCCTTGTATGTTATAGGTGTCTTCTTTCTCTTCTTGCACATTTTTACATACCCTGATCCCAAATCTGGCTCCATGGTTGTCTTCTATGGTTCATAAAATTTCCATAGACTACTCTTGTGCCTCAAGAAGACTTATTAGCAAGGAGTTATTCCCTCTGGAAGTAAACTAGTGCCAAAATTTCACCTTAATTGTTTTAGCTATAACTTTCTCACACGAGCTATGTTTTGTGACCGGAGTAGCTTGTTGGATAGTTCTCTCCAATTTTTTTATTTAATCTGCAAATACTACACTCTGGTCTTGTGGATTTTGATTTCCTAAAAAATGTGCTTAGGCTCTCAAAATTGCTCTGTAATTTAATGACCTTCGAAAATCACAAAATTTCATATAAAATTGACTATTTTTATTGTTTTAACAGTCTTTTAATCTGAGTCATGGATCTCAAATTGGGTGAAAGTTGAGTCGTTGATATGTTAATCCTTTCCAAACCTCTCAGATCAATTTCCACCCTTGATCGACAACTTAAAATAATTTGGATCATTGATTCCCAACACTACATCAGCGATCGGCAATTCCCTTTGGCAAACCAAACTTGCTCGTGAATCTCCCTGAACCATGATCATCAACCATCAGCCATTGGTGATTTATCTTGGAAAACCAATATTTCCCATAAATCTCGTTGAACCCCAATCATCACCGAATTTCCTTAGCAACCACTTGTTTACAAAATTCATCGAACCCCAACCATCGGTCATCTCTTGGCTGACATGGAAACCATGCTAACATGGCATGACACGTAGTTGTTAATGTGGCATGACACGTGGACACTGACAAGGCACTTTGGATAAAATGGCATGACACGTCATCATCCTCTTTTCCTTCATCGGCAATCGGTCATTTCTCTTGGACGAATTAAGCACCTCGATAAATATGTTGATGCCCGATCATCGGCCATCAGCGATCGGAGATTTCCTTCATATGCATGAAAACTCTAGCCAAATTATGTCGATCCCCGATAATTGGCCATCGGTGATCAAAGATTTATTTTGGCCGAACCAAGCACTTTTTTATTCCATCGACCTCACCATTAATCATCGGCGATCCTTCTTGGAAAACCCCAACACTTAGAAATTTTTGACCAAATCCCAAATGAATTTGGGTTGTCGATCTCCCATCCAAAATTATCTTAACCGTTGATTCGTCTAACTTCGCCGAAACCTATCAACGAACGACAACTTTCAATCTACTCCATTTCCCAGCCGTTGAAAATGAATCTTCGCCTTCGATTATTTAACTTCACTAATCTACGAAAATGAATCACGGTTGTTGATTCTCTTCTTTTGCAAAGATTCGAAATAAAATCATGAACGTCAATCGACCCAAATGGACAAACTCTGAAAAATCATAGTTTTTAGAAAACTCATGATGAATTTGGGTCGTCGATCTCAAGATCAAACATGATCTTGGCGATCGATTCATCAAAATCTCCCAGCTCCTTCAGTCACCATTGGAACATGAATTTCGACCTTGCAAGTCAAATCTAACTCTTCAATCTAGTCGATTGACGCCATTAAACCTCTCAAATGGTTCTAGGTTATTTAAAACTCGAATTTGCTCACAAAAATGGACATTTCACTATGATTTTTCAGCATTTTCCCCACAAATTTGCCACAGATAGAAGTTTGTAACAGTGAATTTTCCCAAATTCGCACTGGTTCTTGGCCCATACGGGTCCAATGTTGAACTTAAGCTTTGATACCACTCTCTAATGTACCAATCCCCAATTTGGATCATGTTACTGTTAAAACGGCCCAATAAAATTGTATGCTACCAATTCTAAATGCGGAAATAATACACAGTATGAAATTCTCACTCAATTGTCCATACTAAATAAAAACATGGATGCAACTACATTAACTATGTACAATAGCAACTAAATACATGCAACATCCTTCAACCATAAAAATAGATATTCATGTGCATCAATCTACTCACATCAAGTAACATTAACCAAGATAACTTAGAGTAAAATGCACAACAACTATATCAGCATTTAACATGAATAAACACAGCAAATAAGAACACTTATCTTAAGAAATATGCAACTTGTTGCAGAGGACATACGTTCCTCCCAACCGTAGACTTCTTGTTCCATTTTTTAACGGCAAGTCGGCCCTGAGCTGGGGCTATGAATCCAAAAAAGACGATGGTCCCTAAGGCTAGATAATGTCCCCCTCTCAACAATCAAATATCACAACTAATTCCAATCTATTTTATCTCTTCCCCACAACCTACACAACCCAAGGGATGGAATTCCCCTTCACTACTCACAACCCCTCAAGCCTTTCCACTCCCCTCCAGGGCTTCCAACACAGGTTGTACAGGAAATCTCTCTTTTGGGACCTCAGTAATTCTATAGCTGCAACATGAAATTATCCCAACAACAAGACGCTTGCTTCCCTTGACAAATTTTGAACAGAACATTACTCACAATCCCGCACCCTCTTTCTCCATGAAATTTCAACTCCAAATAGTTTCCAAACATTCCCACGATAGCTTCCTTCAAGATTCAACACTCATAACTCCTTTGTTGTCTAGAAAAGTCCATGTAAAAACAACTCTCCATGCAAAAACATGAATCTGTAATTCTGGTCTCCTACCCACACGGATTTTCTCTCTTTCTCTTGCTTACTTGACTTGCACTCTTCCCCAAGTTGATTGTACTCAACCCCCATGCTCTCCATAACTATGGTAAGTGACTCTCACACCCACCCTCTTACATGAATTCAATGATTGGGCTCTAGAACACTGAACCATAAAATAGAAGGTTCAAAGTAAGGATAATTTAGAAATAATTGGGTTTGGGTTTAATAGACATGGGTAAACTCTCCCCCTTGGACCCCTGCCCTCTCTTGTGGAAACTAAGCCCCCAAATCTTTGTATGTCTCCATTTGCAGTTGGTGATACATTTTATTCATTATATTCAATTTACATCATTTACATATTACCTCGCTTGTCCCTCGGCCATATATTACATTTACAATATACATCGCTAGTTTGGGGTTTGAAAACAGGGATGTTACAAGCGCATTCACCAAAATGTATTAACTCCATATGATATGAACACAGTTAATCAAGTTAATGGAATCTGAAATGGTGAGAAGTGGACACCAGTTGGTACTGGTTTCATGTGCACAATAAATGATACCCCATGTGAAGAAGAGAATGGTTTGATTTAGCACAATTGTTGTGGGATAATGGTGGATCCGGAGTGGAGAATTGGACACAAGATCAGCCTAGAATTGGTGTTGGAAAAACCCATGGTAATTTTCCTTGTCATTGGGATTCTGGTCGATTTACTCTGCAATTCCATGAATCATTTCCTACATTAGGAAATTATTTTGGTGGTTAGTCAAGAGCCTAAGGTTAAAGCCAGGCCTTCCTCTGCCTGCACAGCATGGTGTTGGTCTCTATTTGGATAGTTTCATCTCCTTTCTAAGGTCTTTTCAGGTTATGTTATGTTGGCAATTGGTGTCAAATGTAATTTAAGCCCTAGGTTTCACTTTGGAAGTTAGGCTTTGTTAGAGATTAAGCTTGTCATGTTCTAATGGATGGTGGTTTTGGCCTAAGTCTGCAATTTTTGCCTGTCTTTTCCCCTTTGTGCAAACCCGATCATAGATTTCTCTTTCTGGAGTACATTTCTCTTTGTTTTTTTCCTTCATCCTTGGTTGACTAGTTTTCCTTATCGAAATTTCCTAAGGGATATCATCCCCGAGTTTCTCTATTTCCCCTACGACCGATTACTTCTCACTTTACCTCCACTACTGAGCCTTTGTTTTTCCAAACCTAAGTCATGTCGTCCAAGTCTTCACTGTCACTGTCTGCAGCACCGAGAGTTGTCAGATAGCGACACAAATCAAGCGAGTGGGCAAAGATCAATTTTCAGTGGCCAGGATCCATCGATGGAGCAGATCGACGGTCATCGGGTAGTTGGGGCCGTCAAGTTGCCCGAAATTTAGTGCCAAGGCAGAGGCTTGAGATCAAAGGTCAAGCAAAGAATTAGATATGGTTTGTCCATTTGTGAGAAGCAGAGGGCCGATGATTTGACTTCGACGATTTTGGGAATTGGCATTTTGGGGTTCTTGTCAACAATTGCACCCATAGCCCTAAGCCTCGAAATGAGAAACCCCGGTTTCGCAATTTTGGAAATCGAAGGTTTCCCCAGAGCAGCATCTCTTTTCCCCGAAACGCAAAATCGCGAAAGCTCCCAGGGGTTGTGCCCACGGTTCTAGCGCCCATTCATAGAGGAAGCAGGTCCGGGAAAAGGGGGCTAGCACTCATCGCATAGCCGGCATTTCATGTTATCAGAGGATCGATCGTAGTTGTCCATTTTGAAGCGAGTCTGACCGTCGATCTCAACGGTCGTTTCGCGATTTCAAGCATTGCAATTTTAAATCCAAGGTGGAGCGAAAACTCCCGAAATGTGAAGTCCTGAAATATCATGCGGGAAAAGCATAAGGTCAAAGTCTGCAGTCACATGGGGCAATTGGGAAGAACCGCGCTAAACGGGTCGAGAGCATTGTATTGGGTGCGTAAGAAGACAGCACTGTTTTGAGGCGCTAAGTTTAACTCAGCAGGCCAGGGGTGTCGCTTAAGAGATTTCATGGATGTTTGGGTTTGTCTCGATCCCAATAAGGACAGTTAATGAAGTTGAAGAAGGTGGTTGAAACCTCGTTTCAACCATAAATAGGAACATGGAAGTACTAGTCGTGGAGGCGGGATGTCAGCCCAAAGGTCACCCTGTCATGAAATTTTCCTGCAAAACCCATATTGTCTTAGATTTGCGTTTGACAAAGGAAAGCTTGTGCATTCTGACAGAAGGAGAAGAAACACAAAGCTTTGAATGCAGGGGTCCAATTGCGTCCCTGGTGGACGTTAGCAGTTCTGAGTATATATACTCATGTTTTATATTTTGTAAGTGTCAATGGTAGAGCTACGCTCCTGCTTGTAAAGTTTTAATGAGGCCTCTGGTTCTCTGGTTATGCTATGTATTTGAGATTTCTTGTTTAATGAAAGTCAGCCTCTTTTCATCTCTTTGTAAACTCTGTGTTAAGACACTCGGAATTGGAAGATCCTATCGAGGGTGGTGGTGTTGTTGCGATACAGGTTTGATCATTGCAATATCTTCACCAGTTTTAATCAATTTCCTGTGTTACATTTTCCCCTCTTATACTGAGTAGCTCGGAATTGGAGGATCCAGTCGAACTATTACAGCATCATTGTGATGTTGGTTCGATCATCGTGTTGTTGTGGTTGTGTCGTTTAGACATATCTTAGTGTTTGAAGCTTCGAGTCCAAGAGGATCTTGTTCTCGAAGCTTTTCCTCCCCGGGCTGTTGGAAGACCGGATGTCCATAGCAGGCCCTTACATCTTCTCACCAGCTCTTCCCCCTACTCACCTTTTACAGCAAATCACTGACTAAAGTTAGATCAAGACCTCACTTGCCTATGCATGCCAACCCAGTTTTCTGAGTTAGAATGATATAATCCTGAGATAGTGTCCATTAGACCACCCTTAATTTTATTCATTGTGACATACAAACTGATGGGTACTAGGTTTACCTCTTCCGCAATCCAAAGGTGACTTATGGTGCTAACAGGCTTGGTCTAGCACCTAAGGGCTCATAAAATTAACATATAGAGGAGTGGCATCAGTATTTGGATAGATTATCTATGTCTTTTGTTCCCGGCTCTAGCTCCTAGTTTAAATTTTTATGCTCTATCGCACTCTTAGCCAAGAAAAATCGTTAAGGTTGCATATTTCAGGTCATAATCTTATAGAAGTGTATTCCTCTCATCGCTATCTTGTTTCAAGTAGATATTTCAGTGTATTATAGTGGCTTAGAGGATTTAATTTAGGAATGGTCTCCTTCCAATTAGTTGAGACAAAGCCCATCGAAATGGACATCAAAGACATCATGGAGTTTTAACACATTCTTAGAAGGCACGAGGAGATTAATCGTGCAAACATGAGTACATTGTTAACCATGACAGCAAAGATTCGGGAAATTGAGCAACACTGCATTTCTCAAAATGTCAATATAACGAGGCTTTTGGTTCACCAGAAGTAGAGAACATATATTCTTGAAATGGAATGCAACAGGTTGATAAATATGGCCGTGAACCTTCGCAAGGAATCTTTGTCTGCGGCCTCCAACAATAGGATCCTTGACATCTATGCTCGAACTGAAGGAAAAGAAAAGGAGATAGCCCACCAAGCAAAGGAACCTATGGACACAGAACAACAAAATTCACCACCTGCAAATGCAGGCCAAGATGAAGCCAATAGCAATCAAGCATTTTGATAAGTTATATATGTTATGTTCTTTGGAGTTATTAGGATTTTAGGAATTTTTGTCAAGCATGTTATTTGTAAGAACACCTAGAATCAATGTTATGTAGTCTGTTGTGAAATCCTCTAGGTAGCAACATAACACTGCATTTTGTGTCTTTTTTAATCGCTAGACAAACCTATGCACTTACCACTAATTTGTCTACAGCGTTTCTTATAATATAATATTTCAGTTCTGGTTTTAAAAAAAAAAAGAGTAAGGGAGAAGAATAGGAAATGAAATATTTGATATATATAGTCTTAAAAAAATTAAATTTTAATGAGTTGAATCGTACATCCAGAGTATGTTGTTGATGAGGAGACCATAAGTTACATATTCAAATTTGATCGAGTTCCTTTTTATTACAAGAAAATATTGTGGCCATTGGTTGAGCCACCCTTCATCCAAATATTCTAGAAAAGAGGGAAATCTCGCGAGATTTTCTTTAGAAAAAAAAATTTAAATAATTGTTTCAATACAAATTAAGTATTGTTATATAATTTTGAAGGTGTTAAACACTATAACATGGGATAGTATCTAGTCTCATGTATGGGACAAAGGCTAGATGTTATTTGAAAGCACGTGACCTCACTATGTGGCTTCAACAATGATAGCACGAGATATTGGCATCTTGCAAATACTATCTAGGTTGATACGGCATCTTGGTCTTAGAGTATGACCTTAAATTACTTGATTACCTAAGAGCTCATCTTCTTCGGATGTAAGGAAATGGGCTAATGACCCAAGACCCATATACATCTAGCGGGAATAGATATCTATCCCCTTACAAACCGTAAATGAATTATTACAAGTGATTAGATTTTGTTTACATCAATAATACAATTACACATCAAGATTTTAAAACCGTATCAATAAAAACTAAGATATCTTGAATATTGTAAACTTTTTTTACTTTTCTATATATATTTTTTGATAAGTTTATTTTTTTATATATTTTATGGAGAGAAAAAAATTATATTATATTATATTATAACTTAAATGCAATTAAACTTTATACTTAAACTTTATACTCAGTAGTTATTAACACTTAATATATAATGAACATTGCATTATTTTCCTTGTAGAATATACATCCCAGGAAAACCGTGGTACACTTTCCCCTCAGTGTGAGAACAGTACCCAAGGTAAACCCTTTCTCACAACCCACTGGACTATATCCAGTGGACAATAAACATTAGATTATATATAATGCAATCTTAGATTATCAAACTTACTAACCATTAATCACCCATTCATTTAGTCACACATTCAATGCATAAAAACAGAAGCATAACACTTAATATTTCGTAAACATCGCATGATCTGTATTGCAATCTTAAGTGGAATTTGATTACGTATAATGTGTTTTTAATAGAATTATGCAACCATTAACATTTATGTTTTTAGTACACAGATTTTTCCCAGATTCAACTATACAAACGGAGTTTAATTTGGTACAGATTTTTCCTAGATTCAACTACAAACGGACAATTATTCGAAAGTCTATTACAAATGGGGAAGAAAAGGAAAAATAAATTGGCTTAATTTTATTGTATTTTTACTTTTAAGGTTCGTTATGAATAGGATTCGTCTCCTAATGAAATTGAAGAAATCATGTAGTTATTTTGGGATGATGATAGATGCAAACATCATTATTTTTAGATTCATAAGGAAGAGGGTGTGTTTTCATAATAATGATGTTTTTTATGATGGGTTTTTAAGTGCTTTTTTCTTTTTTTCTTTTTTATAGATTACGTTTTTTTAGTTGTTTCATTAGGATTGGATTTAAAGATGATCCAAGATCTTCTTGGAGTTTTTAGAATTGTTTCCACTGAGGAACTTCGACTTCAACTTTGGGGGGAATTATGGACACATTATTGGAGTCCTTAATAGCATGGAAGGTGGTGTAAGTGTAATAAAAGAACATGTTAATGTTTATGTTCTTTTCCTTAGAACTTTTGAGCACATAAGTGGATTTAATGGTTAAGAAGATGTGTTTCCTTCTAAGAGGTCATAGGTTCAAATCTAGATGGGGTAGGGTATGTATACCTTTGTAGACTTTAGCAAGTTAAATCCTTGCAAAAAGGGATTTCCTTGTCCCACAAATAAAGGAGTCTCATATATCAATTTAATGTTTGGCTTAACTGTGATCTTAAAATTTAATTGTTGTTATTATTATTAATTTTGAAAAATATTTATCAATCATACCAATTCTAATATTCTTATTAAACGAACTTTCAAAAATGAATATATTAAAATTAAAAAAAAAAAATTACATAACATTAGATATACCTCCTTGTTAGATATACCTCAAACAATGAGGGAGGCAATGATACAATATTCCCATACATTTCAAAAACATTTGAAAATGTAGTATCTTCTTCCTTTTATGATGTAATAACCATGAGTCTAGAACATTTTTCTTTTATTAGACAAAGCTTCATGAAAAAGGAAACTCATAAAGTCAAGATGATTCATATCCATTGAGTCCCCACCAACATGACTCACCTCCAAGTCTTTCCAAGAATTATCTTACATCGAAACATCAATTTGCAATTTTGCACTAGATTAAAGATGTTGCTCACTTAGATTCAGATCAAGCGAGCCAAAACATATGCTACAAATTTTTGATTTACCATATTCATAGTTATCAAGCTAGATAACTTAGGATTGTTGGCTTATCAACCATATTAAAAAGGGGGAAAAGTCATGTTTTATGCGAGAAAATGATAACACTTAGTGAAGTTTTATTAAAAAAACAGTTCGTAATTTCTCTTGTTGTGACAAGTATTGGATTACTAAGTTGGTTCTTTTACAAATTGAGATTGGGAAAAAGGAAAACATACATGTAAAAAGAGATTTAAAGTGTGAAGAAAAACTTAGAGAAAAAGAAACACGACAACAGATGTTAAACTTTTTACTCTCATTGGAAGAGATCTACAATGATTTTATTGCACAAAATATTAAGGATGCATAAGATAACAGATTTAACGACATGCATAGCAATATCCAGCAAGCATGTATAATCTAAAGATTATATTAAACAATAATCAAATATACACATTGGAAATACATTCATATACATGTAAATGATAATTAAATTACACAGCGGAATACAGTCATACACATATAATAATACCACGATAGAGAGCACTTATCTTTATGAAAGATGTCACCGGCTGGCTATAGACCACGGACGTTCCACCCAACTTTAGACACCCCTGCTCCAAAACTCAACAGCAGTGTCACCCCCGAGCCAGGGCTGTGAATCCACAAGCACGGCTCCAGAGTGTAATTGGGTTCCCAAACCAGTCATCTCTCAAGCTCTCACAGGTTTCCCGACACCCACAATAATTCAAGTACCCAGCTCTCTTCTACCCAGCCTGTACCGCCCCAAGAGACCGGACCTCCACCCTTCTCTGCCACGCAATCCCTCAGGTAGCCCTTCTCCTTTATTTTCAGGGCCTCCAGCACTGCTGGTCTAGAATTTCAATGTTGGGATTCTCAGGACTCGCAGTTGTGAGCAAAACAGGGCACGGGCCAATGCATTTCAGACATGCATGCCCTAGGTCACGGCTGGATTATACCAGCGACCACTACCGCCAACTATCATGTGGCTAATTCTTCAGTGGCTATGTTTCCTTTGCCAAGCAGAGATGCAGGTGAGGATGGGTCGATGAATGGGTCAAGGGGTGCACGCATGGGAGTGTGTGAGGAAAAAATGAGTGAGTGAACGGGAAATCAGCGAACAAGTTCTCAGTCGAACCCCCCCATCATACCAGAGGTGGGTTTAAGTAACCTTTTGGGGAAACAAGAACCTCCAGGCCTTCCCCAAGAAGCTCACGTAACTGATCCCCTCCCTTAGACAAAAAGGGTAATTTAAAAAATAGAAATAAGCACTTAGTCCCTCAAGCTCCCTCTCTTATGGAATCACAGCCCCCTATAACTCTAGTCCTTGTCCGTCTAGCAGCCAGTGATGTGTTTATCATTAATAGTGATCAAAACATTACATTTATGGGGCATACTGGCCCTTTAATAATTTTTTCGGCACTGAGGCCTCTCAACATTGTAACAATACATTATTTAAAATGGGGGTTCGAAACTTGGGGTGTTACATCCCCTCCCCCTTATTTTGGCACTGTCCTCAGTGCATATACAAAATAGAGATCAAAATCTCAAATTCATTCAAAAAGTTGTGGGTACTATGCCCGCATGGCATCTTCATGCTCTCAGGTAGCATCTTCAGGACCGTAGCAGGTCCACTGAACTTTTACCAGTTCTATAACTCGATTTCTAAGCATTTTGAATTTTTCGTCCAATACCTGCACTGGCTGAACCTGAAAGTATCCCTCCGTCTCTACCTGAATCAAATGACAATCAATAACATGGTTAGGATCATGTACATATTTCTTTAGTAAAGATACATGAAATACATTATGCGCATTCATGGAAGCATGCAATGCAAGCATGTATGCAACTGGCCCTATTATGTCCAATATTTCAAATGGACCACAGAATCTGGCTGCCATCTTTGTGCAACTACCCAATTTCAAAGAGATTTTCTTGGTCTTCACTTTCAAAAGTACATGCTCCCCTACTTTAAATTCTCTAGTCGTCATGTTCTTGTCTGCATAAACTTTCTGTCTATCATGAGCTGCCTTTAAATTCTGCTTAATCTTGACCACTTGGTCTTCCATGTCCTTGAGCAACTCTGGCCCAAGTACCACTCTATCTGTTGGGTTGTCCCATCTCACTAGAGTATTGCATTTCCTACCATACAAGGCTTCAAATGGACTCATTCTCAATGAAGCGTAATACCCATTATTATATGAAAACTTAACCAAGTGTAAGTAATCTTCCCACTTAGATGGCTTATCCATCACATACATTCTCAGCATGTCTTCAATTATTCGATTGACTCTCTCTGTTTTCCCATCTGTCTGGGAATGATATGTTGTGCTAAAGTTTAGATTTGTGTCAAATCATTTAAACAATCCCCGCCAGAAATTGGAGGTAAACTTGGTATCTCTATCCGAGATGATTGTTCTAGGTATCCCATGCAACCTCGCTATTTCCTTCATGAAAATTTCTGCAATATTAGTTGTTGTATGCATTGTCTTCATAGGCACAAAATGAGCATCCTTTGTTAATTTGTCAACCACCACCATGATTGAATCATGTTGCTTATTCGTTCTGGGTAATCCTGTGATTAAATCCATGGTGATCACTTCCCATTTCTTCTCTGGAATTGGCAATGGTTGCAGCAAACACGTTGGGTGCCTATGCTCAGCCTTCACCTTCTGACATTCCATACATTGAGCAATGTAATCAGCAACATCCTTCTTCATTCCTGGCCAAAAGAACTGGCTTCTTACTGCTGTAATTTTCTTCTGGTAACCGGGATGTCCAGCATAAGGAACATCATGCATTTCCTTCAGTACCAAATTCCTCAATTCTCCGGAACTAGGAACATAGACTCTAATCTTATGCATGAGTAATCCATCTTCCTTTATCTCATACTCCTTTAATTTTTGTTGTACACTTCCTTGCTGTAGGTTTTCTTTTACCTGTAGGTAATGTTGATCTGTAACAAGACCATCTAAAATTATGCTCTTTAAGTCTCACTGATGCATACTGACAGCATTAGCATGCATGAGATGCACTCTCCTACTAAGTGCATAGGCAACTTTATTCTCCTTTCCCTTGATATGCTTGATGTCGAAGTCATATTCACTTAAAAATTCCAGCCATCTTGTTTTCCTGGCATTCAAGGTTGGTTGTTCAAAAAGATACTTCAGACCAATGTGGTTTGTCCTTAATTCGAATTTCTTCCCCATGAGATAATGCCTCCACATCCTCAAGGCGTGAACAATGGTAGCAAGTTCCAAGTCATGTGTGGCATAGTTCCTCACATGTTCCTTAAGCTTTCTGGACTCATATCCAATGGCATGTCCATTTTGCGTGATGAATCCCCCAAGTCCTTCCTTACAAGTGTCTGTACATACCACAAAACTTTCATTTGGGTCAGCAATCTTTAACACAGGCGCACTAGTAAGTAATTCCTTCAACAAGTTAAAATTATTTTCACACTTGAGTGTCCATTCAAATTTAGTTCCCTTCTTTTGCAAAGAAGTGATGGGATGAGAAATCTTAGAGAACCCTACTATTAGCCTTCTGTAGTAGCCATCTAATCCCATAAAGATCTGACGTCTCACACATTTCTAGGTGTTGGCCACCCTCTAATGGATTCGATATTCTCTGGATCTATTGTTATGCCCTGCTCTGAAATAATGTGTCCCAAGTAATGGATCTACTTTTGACAAAAATAACACTTATTCAACTTGGCATACAACTGATGTTCTCTCAGTACTTGCAATACCAATATTAAGTGATGTTCATGCTCCTCTTCAGAATTAGAATAGATAAGTATGGCATCCATGAATACTATGACAAACTTGTCCAAATAATTTCTGAATATGTCATTCATTAAGCACATGAAGACAATTGGTACATTGGTCAGTCCAAATGGCACCACTACAAATTCATAATGCCCATATTTGGTCCTAAAGGTTGTCTTATGAATGTCTTCTTCCTTGATTCTTACCTGATGGTATTCTTCCCTCAAGTCAATCTTTGAAAATATCTTTGCTCCTCTTAGCTGATCAAAGAGGTCATCAATTTGGGGTAGCGGATACTTTTTCTTTATAGTGTACTTGTTTAGCTGTCGGAAGTCAATACACAGCCTCAAGGTTCCATCCTTATTTTTGACAAAAAGTATTGGTGCTCCCCAAGGTGAAACACTTGGACGTATGTACCCTTTCTTCAACAATTCCTCCAACTACATTTGTAATTCTTTTAACTCTGGTGTGCTCATTCTGTAAGGTGTTTTTGACACCGGGGCAACTCCTAGCACTAAATCAATTGAGAAATCTATTTCCCTTCTTGGCGGGAATCCGGGCATTTCTTGGAATACATCCTCAAATTCCTGTAGTACCGAGAAATCTTCAAGGCTTGGCCCCTTCGTATTATCTGGCTCTTCCACATGAGCTGCATACAATTGACATCCTTTTCTAAAACATCTTTTCAGCTATAAGGCCGAAATCTCCCTTATAGAGATGGGTCTTGGAACTCCTTTCACAGTTCTTTGTTTTCCATTTCCATCAAGACATGTAAATGTCTTGTTATGACAATCTAGGACAGCATGATGCTTGTCCAACCAATCCATCCCAATCAGAACGTCATAAGACCCCAATGGTATGATATTTAGATCAGTACAAGTATTCACGCCATTAAGACTTATGGAACAACTTCTTACCATATCATGGATTCTTCTTTTGGTTCTAGTGGCTAACTAAACCAAACTTGCTTTTCCAAGTTTACTTTTATCCAAATGTAATCTATCCACTATCTTAGTATCAATGTAACAATGAATTGCTCCTGAATATCTCAAAATAGCAACATGTTGATTTATGATCTTACCTTCCACCTCGATCATATTGGACTGGTATTCTATTGGCGATCATTTAAAGCTGCATAGATTCTTCCCATATCTCTGACTGTTTTAACCTCTTAGATGTTGTGCACCGTCTTCACTTTGTCCTTTCTGTGTGGGCAATCCTTGTACAGGTGATCTTCCTTGCATCCCCAGCATTGGATTGGTGGTCTTCCCCTTTTACCAAGGAATCTTCCTTCTGGAAATCTCCCTTAGCATATTGATCTTGTTGATTTCTATTAGGCTCATTCCTATTGAAGGGATGTTTGAATCCTTTCCTCCTCTTATCGTACTTTGCATTCTTCTTGTCCTTCCAAGATTTCTGCAGGGATTCTCTTCCTTGGCCTTGCTCATACAGGTATTTAGCCTTCCTAGTGGACTCAGTCAATGTCTTGGACTCATCATACTTTATCTTTTCCTTATAAAAGGCTGGAAATCCACTTAGAAATCTTTATATTTTCATTATATCATCACCAATAAACCTGACATACTTTAACAATCCCAAGAACTTCTTCTTGTACTCGGCCATAGTCATGCTTCCCAACCTGAGTTCAAAGAACTCCTGCATTTTCTTGTCATAGAAATTCTATGAGAGGTACTCCTTCTGGAAGTACTTCTTGAACTGCTTCAAAGTGATCCTACTTTCATTAACATGCTCCACTTGCTTCAGTTGGTCCCACCATATTGCAGTGTTTCTGTGTAAGTGGTAGGTGGCAATCCTAGCTTCTAGGTTTTATGAATAGTTATGCAACTGGAAATATCTCTTGAGACCAAGCAACCACGCTTCGGCATCATCTTCCCTTTATCTTTCACCCTCAAAGGAAGGTGTCTTGAGCTTCCTCAGTTCTCCTTGCAAACAATCTACCTCTTGTTTCCTTATCTGGTGTCTGACATGAGACACCTCTGGACTGCTTACGGGATCATCTGTTTCATAAAAATTTCTTTCTGAGTAAAGAGATGAGTGGTGTCCATGAGCTCTGCTAGCACTTCTGGAATAACCAGCTCTTCCACGATAATTTTTCCTTTCATAACACCTGCCTTCTTCCTCTTGTCTTGAGTTTGATCCCTTCTTTGTTTGCCTCTACAACTAGTTCAAGCTCTGCAACACTCAAGCATTTATCTTACTTTGCTATCTCATCAGTCTCTCATTGTCTGCTTTGTAGCTCTGCACTTCCATCTTTAGAGTTCTTACTGTTTCTATTAATGTTTCTTGTTCTTCTTTTCCCTTGCGTCCATTCGACGTTGTCTCTGCATTACCAACTCTGGTATTCTGGCCTTCGGCCTCCTTATCATGACTGGAGGCTCCCTCGCCTTCTTCCATTTCCTCAATACACATCCTAATTTGATGTGCTTAAGGCTCTTAATTCTGTAAAATGTGCAAGTGACCATTTTGTTAGAATTGTGTATGATAGAAAAAATTGTCAAACCATGCTATAGGTCTCTTTCTTGTTTTTTTGTTCATGGAGATCATATCCCCATTCTCTGAAAATAACAATGTCTTGTTATCCCTGGGCTAACAAAGAATTCCATCCTGCGTAGGAGCTTCCTTCAAACCACCTTCCCAGGTGACCACGACTAGAAATCGCGGCTAAATACTTCCTTAGCATTTTTTTGTCTCGGAAACAACCAATTTTGTCCTTAGCCCTCCTTTCCTCGGCTCTCAAACTGCATATGACCAAGGCCATGACCCTGCGCTTAGCTAAAAAAGTGCTTGTCCGGAGCTTCGGAACTTTGGAACCTTCAACCAGGACCAGATCAACGGTCCTCATCCTCCTTCACAATCAATGATCGAGATCCACTTCGAGACTCCGCGCTTTGGGAGTCTCAACTTTCCTTGCTTGCCTCCTCTCGGGATGCTTTTACCCGGAGTTCACGATCTACCGACGCGTGTCTTCCCACAGATCTGTGGTTGTGAATCGCTTCGCCTCTTTGGGATTCAGAAGTTTCAAACTTCCCTCCTCCACTTTCTCCCGTAGTGCTTTCACCCAAAGTCGACGATCCTTCGACGTGTGTCTTCTGGAATCAACGATCGAGATGCACTCTGGCCTTCGGGCCTTCGAGAGTTTTTGACCCAACGCAAACTGTCACATATTTTCCCCTATGGAGTGCCCAGTCTCTGGACTACACGATCTGTCGCCACGTGGAGAAATGTTGGAAGCGGACACGTGGCCCAATCAGGGGGTGACACGTGTCACGTTCTAATCGTCTTTTTAATACTCCAAATGCTCAAAACTTACTGACACGTGGCACACATCCCATGTGTCCACGTCATCCCAGGTGACATCCGCAAACCACGTCACTTCAAAATTATGGGGTCCACATCACCTCCAGGTGACGTCATCATGCCCCACCACTTCGACTCTTCGGGCTTCGGGACTTCGAGAGTTTTCTTACTAGCACACTTCCAATTCTCCTGAACTCTGACTTTCCAAACTAGCTAATCTGTCGCCATATGTCCTCCTGGATCGAACAACCAAGATTCACTTCGGGTCTTCACCCGAAGTTCACGGATCTGCTCCATGTGTCCTCCTCAATCTGACGGCTATATTTTTACTTCAGGGCTCCCAACTTCGGAGATCTCAAACTTCAAACTTTTTCCTTAAAAAAAGTTCTTTGTCCGAAGTTCGCAATCTTCTGGCGCGTGTCTCCCACGGATCGGCGGCTACAATTTCTTCAGGACTCTAGACTCCGGAAATATCAAACTTCAACAGCTATCTAGCCCTACTGGCTTTTATCCGAAGTCCTGGATCTGGCGACGTGTGGCTCTCGGCAGATCAACAGCTGATATCCTTTCAGGTCTTCGGGTTTCAAAAGTATCAAACATCAACCTCCTCCTCTCTCACTTTTTCTCGGAGTGTTTTATCTGGAACACACGATCGGTGGACGTGTGTCCTCCTACAGATCGATGGTTCCCGGGCTACTTCGGCTCTTCGGAGGTTCGTCGCTCGAGCGCTAACATGTCACATCATTGCATGCCTCTTCAATTTGTGGGGGTGCGCATTGGTGGTTTGGAGTAACCTGCAATGCTCCTGACATTGACACGTAACCCCTTAGTGAAACTATGGTTTGGATTGCGAGACCGCCTTGGGAAATTATCTCTCGTGCAACTCGGTTCCTCGCAATGCATGTTGGTCGTTGATCTCTCTCTCCAATGGGATCCAACGATCGCGACCTTAGCCCTTGCTTTCTTTTCATCGAATGACCCTTGTTCACCTGTCCTCTGATCCAACGATCCTGGATCTCTCCTGATCCTACAACGTGATCGTTCCCGAATTCAAAAGGACGGCCACGACCCTTCGAACCATTACAAAGGATCTATGATGTTATGTCTCCTGCATAGCTTCTGCAACGCCATTCCTCCTGAGATTTTCAATTTCACGGTCAGAGTTCGATCTCGACCACGAGACTCTGACCAACAGACTTGGCCCATACCAGCCTAGTGCTTCAAACAGAAGCTCTGATACCAATCTGTAACATCCCCAGCCACCCACATGTCAGGGGACGCTACTTGCAAGCCCACCCTAAGACTTCTTTCTCATGTTGATACATTCTTTATATATTAAGGATGAATAAGATAACATATTTAACGACATGCACAGCAATATCCAGCAAGCATGCATAATCTAAAGATTATATTAAACGATAATCAAATATACATAGCGGAAATACATTCATATACATGTAAATGATAATTAAATTACACAGCGGAATACATTCATACACAAATAATAATATCACAACAGAGAACACTTATCTTTATGAAAGATGTCACCGGCTGGCTGCAGACCAAGGACGTTCCACCCAACCGTAGAAACCCCTACTCCAAAACTCAACAACAATGTCACCCCCGAGCTAGGGCTATGAATCCACAAGGATGGTTCTAGAGTGTAATTGGGTTCCCAAACCAGTCAGCTCTCAAGCTCTCACAGGTTTCCCAACACCCACAACAATCCATGTACCCAGCTCTCTTCTACCCATCATGTACCGCCCCAAGAGACCAAACCTCCACCCTTCTCTTCTACGCAATCCCTCAGGCAGTCCTTATCCTTTATTTTCAGGGCCTCCAACACAGCTGGTCCATAATCTTAATGTTGGGACTCTCAGGACTCGCAGTTGTGAGCAAAACAGGGCACGGGCCAATGCATTTCAGACATGGAGGCCCCAGGTCACGGTTGGATCATACCAGCGACCACTACAGCCAATTATCCCATGGCTAATTCTTCAGCAGCTTTGTTTCCTTTGCCAAGCCAAGACGCAGGTGAGGATGGGTCGATGAATGAACGGGAAATCAGCGAACAAGTCATCAGTCGAACCCCCCTGTCAGACCAGAGGCGGGTTTAAGTAACCTCGTGGGCAAACAAGAACCTCCTAGCCTTCCCCAAGAAGCTCACATAATCGATCCCCTCCCTTAGACAAAAAGGGTAATTAAAAAAATAGGAATAAGAACTTAGTCCCTCAAGCTCCCTCTCTTGTGGAATCATAGCCCCCTATAACTCTAGTCCYTGTCYRTCTAGCAGYCAGSGATGTGTTTATCATTAATAGTGATCAAAACATTACATTTATGGGACATAYTGGCCCTTTAATAATTGTTTGGGCACTCAGGCCTCTCAGCATTGTAACAATACATTGTTTAAAATGGGKGTTCRAAACCTGGGGTGTTACAGGCCCTATTTTTCTAATGGGAACTTTTTTTTCATTTATGTAGGAACTTAATRGAATSCTAGCTAATGAGATGGGTTTGGACAAGACAATCCAAGATATTGCATTTTTGGATTTAGMGAAGGTAAAATCTAGTTTTGTTTAAATAATATTTTGTATCATATTTAATTTACATCAAGAATAGTTCARTTCTATGTTTGGTGATGTCCCTTTATGTTAWCATGTGATCTTCATTAGATGGATTTATAAAGGTTTGGTATTTTTGTATGCCAAGTTYATTTTCATGGGGACATTCTTATACAAGTKCATTGTCCTAGCCAATGACATCATGATAGTTTCATTATCCCAACTAATAGCACCGATTTCTCATAGGGGAATGGTCTTCATCGTTCTATAGCCACCTGAATAAAATAAGGTGCAAATTTGCCCCTTCTTCCAACATTATCGATGTAAATTTTTTTAGCATATCCAATAAAATAAAGGCTTCTTCCAACATTATCGATGTAACTTTTTTTGACATATCCAAGTGTGGGACAAGTTGTATCTTATATTAAAAAGGGACCTAAGTTCCATCTCAAATGTCAAGGGGAGAGAACCAAAAATCCTAGTTGAAACCATTCAGGCCCTCTAATCCAATATATGCAAGGGCAAGTATGGTAAAAGATAATTGCATAGAGAGAAGTTAAGTGCTCTATAAGTCAAGTAAATCTTCATTACTTCATTTATTTGTATAATGTGTGTAGGAAAATAAACAACTAGCATAGATCCATCTTAACCCCAAATCTACTCAACATACCTAGGTTTTTTATCCCTCTCCATACTTAATAAATCTATAATTAAAATGGATCTATCCTTATCCAAAATTAAAAAGTGGAAACAGACCAACCAAAAATAAGTTGAATTCTCCCCCATCTAAACTATTTTTAATAAATTCTAATACAAAATTAAAACAATGGGAACTACCTAATCTACTACCCATTAAGCTCCTTTTAATTTTGAAATACATAATTTGTTAACAAAAGTCAAGAATATTCTATTTTATATCTCAACAGTATCATAATCTCGATCTTTGGTCTTTGGTTGAGGTTAATACTTAAGTTTCCTCACCAATCTCCCAACCTAGATCACCATATGTTGGATTAACCAGCCTTCATAACCAACACAAAGATCTTCTACAAGTTTATTGTCCCAACCAATATGATCTTGGTAAGACCCATTTCTCATATGGGAATGGGATTCCTTTCCTCGGTATCCACTTTGGGCATGAGTAAATTAAGGGACAATTCTACCCTTTATTACCAAGTTCATCTGTGTTTCTTAAAAAAAAAATCCAGGTGGCACATGAAAAACTCTAAATGGAAGGTTGCCTTTATTAAGAATGTACGAGTTAAAGCTTAAAGAAACCTACAAAACCACATTGTAAATCATGACTTACATTTCAAAGTCAATGAAACTTTAAAAACCTCATTGTAAATCATGACTTACATGTGAAAGTCAACGATCCTCCTTTGCATAACATTAAAGCATGCTTGTTCAGTCAAAAAATTTTATTTTGTATAATATTTTTATTTTTTAATGAAGTTAACAAGTTTAATATAAATATAAATAGAATTTTTTGTTTTAAGATTTAATCTACGCAACAAAACTGCACCTAAACTGTACTTTTTGATTTAAATATTTACTTCAGACAGGGAGATAACATATGTCCTCCCTAAGCACCTAAGTTGAGCTAGCTTCAATGACAACCATAAGTTTGGATACATTGGATAAATAATTATGTTTTCTTACATTTTCCAAACTAATTGGTTGTAGTTGTCAATGTAACAAGTTAGATTTCAATCGATTCATAGCCTTTGACATTTGAAATCAAGCTATATGTTATTGTTCAGAGTGATTTTCCATAACCATCTTAAAAATATCCCATTCTAATATATTTGGTAATTAAATGCTTTTGTGAATAGACTAAGACTAGGAATTATTTATTCATGTGTTATTAACTCCCAATTACTTTCCACTAAGATCAATTACTTTCCACTAAGATTAATGACAATTTTGAATTTTCAATCCAGTTCACTAAGATTAATGACAATTTTGAATTTTCAATCCAATTCACTAAGACTTATGACAATTTTGAATTTTCAATCCAATCCCATTCTCTTTGTGCACTCAACTAATAGTATAAAGTCATTATAGTAATATACTTCTTAAGATCTCAACATGTCACTTGTAGGAATGGAACATAGATAGGAAGGATAACAATCATTCCTGCAAACTCCAATTAACAATAAAATGGTATTTCATGTCTATATTATCTTACATTTTTTAAATATTAAAAATATGAAATCAGAAAAATAATTCTTCATACTTGTGCAAGTTTTTTTTTCCATATCTACAAATGTTCCCCAACAAAAAATATAAGTTTATAGGTATGTCTTCATCTTGATAGTTCTTTCAAATCTTTTTCATTGGTTATTAGGAATTCATTTTTCTAAATCTATGCAGTACTTAGCAGGAATATATGTTGTGTGGTGGTTTTGCAATTTAATATCAAACTTCAGAGTGTTTGTTATATAGGGACTTTGTATTCCACCACACTTATTCATCAATATTATTTAACTAGTCCATATTCCTTAGGAGATAAATATTAAAGTGATTTTAAACATTTTTCATTGAAGGTTATAAGGAGTTAAAGGGTTAGAATTATTTTTAAAATATTCATTGAAACCGAAATTGTATTATATATCAAATGAAATGATGTGTTGAAGTTAGCAGACATTACAATCCATAGTGCTTCCCAAATGATTCCAATAATTTACCAATTCTTGTTTGCAAGAATAAATTCTTACAAACGGATTACAAAGAAAAATGCAAAAACAACACATGATAAACTAAAATGTGGAACATGCCCCTAATGGAGCAGAAAATCTCTCAAGGATAGTTGAGAACATGATTTGATAATTGATTTTGTTTCTTTCTTTCTAAGCTCTTTATGAGACTTCTTGCCTCTAATTAATGGAGGAGAATGGCGTGAGTCCTTTTTTAGGACATCTGCAAAGGAAGGATCAGAATTTTCCTCGCCCTCCAAATCACCACCAACCTCCTCCCTAATAGGAGCATGGGGATTTGTCGAAACCCTTAATGGAGTCCCATCCAAGATGGGTGATGTCGTGGCTTTTAGTGTTGAATGTGATTCTTGCCGATGTAGATGCAACAAACCCCAGATAGGAGTATGTCTCCAATATTTGAAACTAAATTTACTAACTTCTTTTGAACTTTTAATGTGGACTTGAGAATGCACTCTGAGCTGATCCATTGAGAATCATCCTCAACCAAATCTTCTCGTTCCTCTTCCTGAGATTCCAAAACTTCAAACATGTTATTAGAGTTATTAAACGGCCAAGATTGTGGCATGTTGCTTGGAAGAGTTCCCCTACTCTGTTGTTTCTTATGCCTTTCTGTAACTTGTTGAAAATCTTGCTCAACATTGTTATGAGAAGACGGTTTGGATGGAGGTTGGGCCTCTTGAGATTTTGGGCAAATTTTAGCAAAATGTCCATACTCATGGCAAGGGTTACATTTAAAAGGTACTTGCTCATAATCAAGAGCTTTTTTTCCAAATGAAAATTTCCCATTATATTAATCATAATATAACCTTTTTACATAGTCTATCCTTTACTGACAATGGAAAAGGCCTCATTATCCAGTAAAATGACAAAAAGAGTGTCTGAGAGGCAAGTAACCATAGAAAGCAGACTAGTAGGTACATAGACACATTCTATAACTGAGATCATTGATTAGTTCATACATAGAAGAAAATATCAAAACAGTAGAAACTTCACCAAGCCCAGAAAAGCTATAGAGATATGTGTTGTGTTAGGCCCTTGTGGCCTTCCATCCATGATGTGTATGTGATCTTGCCATGACAGTTGTAGAAGGCCAGTTTTGATTGGCAGTCCGCTTCTTTGTTCATCTCTCTGTATATATGCTTAAATGTAATGGATCTGTATTGTGTAAATATATCAACAATTCTATCCTTCCAAGCTTCAAGGTTTGCTACCCTGAGATCTCCAGTCTTGTTAAGCCAATCAATGATTATCTTTGAGTCGCCCATAATATGTAAATCATAAATAGGAAATCTAGTTGTGAGCACTAAGGTTGCCCAAGCTCCCAAGATCTCAACTCTCGTATTAGATCATTTTCCACAATTCATAGTCCATCTGTATTCTCTAAGGGAATTTAATTTAATGATACCTCTCGTTCCACTTATATTGTCGTTTTGTTGAGTTGCCCGATCGAACCAGGCTAAAGATTTATCAACTGGATAAGTGGGCACCAAAATCCGAGGGGGAATTTCTTTAAGAGGTTTCCAAGAGTGATCCGAAGCACTCCTAGTTAAGTAGACAATTCTATGAACTGGGGGACACGAACCTTCGAAAAGTGCCTTATTCCTGTCAACCCATATAAACCAACAAACAAATGTTGCAAGGGTAATTAGAGTGTAGTTCTGAACAGACCAATTTTTAAAAGAGTGAACCACTGTAATTCCATTCCAACCATTATCCAAATGCGTGGTCTTTTTAAGCTCATCCAATACTAACCAAGTAAAGGGACAGTTTAAAAAAAGATGATTGGTAGATTCTCTATGTGCTTTGCACAAAATGCACATACCTAGTCCATTCCAGCTGCACTTTTGAAGATTTTTCCAAGTTAAAATCTTATTTTCTGCTATCAGCCAACAGAATAACTTTATCTTCACTGGACACTCCCATTTCCATAACTTTGTCCGCCATCCTCCTTGTTTGGTAAAACATAGGAGGTTCGACAGAGCTGCATAGATGTTCTTAACAGAGATGATTTCGGACTTGTCGCCTCCGATCCAGATCAACTCATCTGGCTTAGTGTTTAAAAAGATGCTCGAGTCCACCAAGTGTGTCTTATAACAATCCCACTCTTTAGCAAGTGGAGTCGGCAATTCCAAATCATCACTACAGATCCAACGTATACCTATTGTTGCCCCATTGCCCTTCTTGACGCTTGATATAAAAAGTATATACCTTTTTTATTCATCCTTGCCGACTATGATCGAATGACCGGAGCCAGGCTTCCAAGCCATCCAACGCAAGATAATTGGTATGACTTCAACCCTCTAAATTGATTTGAATCATCTCTAGCAATCAATTTTCAAAATCTATTTCCACACATATTCTAGCATATATGAAGATATTATTCTTAGTTGATCTCAATCATCTCTAGCAATCAATTTTCAAAGTCCATTTCCACATATATTATTCTAACACATGTGAAGATATTATTCTTTAACTAAAAGTGGGTTATGTAACTGCCCACTTTATGAACAATGACTTTAAAGGACCCAGTTCCCCATAAAATGAAGGGAAGATGTGTGGTAGACGAATCCATGCAAGGACGGACGAAGGAGATTTCCATTTCGAAATTGAAGTCGAGAGTACTTTGGAAAATGAATAATCCCATGAACCCATGAAATAAGACCCAGATCTGAAGATTGAATCTCTATCTTCTATATTTCCAAATAAAAACATATAAAAGTCATTTCACAACAGCGCAAAGAAATAGGATTTGAAACAACCCAATTGTTAAAGACCCATTACTTAATGGTTTTAGGGCTAGGCCAAAGCCCAGTGAATTTACCTATTAATTTGTTCTCCTTCATATGAATGGCGTTATGTTTTGCCACAGTAAACCCTTAATCCAGATGGGGATCGAGTCTGATCTTTTGACAAAGCGGCTCTTCACGCAGTATTTCTCTCCAACTCCACGGGAAGCTTCGACTATGTCTGCGAAATCACCTTCGAATACAACAGATTCGGCGGCAGTCCCATGCTTGACGGTACGCATAGCTTCAGGCCACCAAACGGCGCGTGCGGATAGACCCCTATAACAGCAAAGGGAAGCTTCTATTTCGGCTTCGGAAACTGGCAGAAAGAGCAGCAAGACGCCTGGCTTTGGAAGCTTCTGGTTCAGGGCGGCGGCTGCAGCTAGGGAGAACCCTAGACGCAGAGGGGAGCGAAGCTCTGCGGCCTCATTTCTCCGTTCATTTACTGTTACTCACAAATTTCAAATTTTAGAATATCCATTCTTAATGATAAAATGAAAATCGTATAGTTCTCCTACATTAAATGTATATAATTACTAATTGAAAAAATAAACACAACTATAAAATTATATATAAGCATCTAAATTTGTCCCTTCTCTCTAATTTGTAACTATTAGGCTCTTCTCCATATGTTGATAATTTTACGTAAGTGTAAGACGCCATTTTATGGTTGATAATATCATGGAGAGGAGAGGAGGCATAGGCTTGTTTTAATCAAATGTATCATTGTAACATAGCATATCTAA
The DNA here is from genome assembly GCA_000966675.3 of Picea glauca. Taxonomy (NCBI): domain Eukaryota; kingdom Viridiplantae; phylum Streptophyta; class Pinopsida; order Pinales; family Pinaceae; genus Picea; species Picea glauca. Next base: position 339,258 of record JZKD02S2136764.1, on the reverse strand, counting down.
TTCCCTTAGCCATATGTTATGCAACTCCATTTAAATTATATATTATATGTGTGTTAATGTGTGGGTTGTGAAGTTGAATATACCCATGAGATATGCAATGGAGTCACATTTGTAAAACCCTTATTTTTTCTAGTTTGTAATTAATTATAAAATAGGATTATCATGATAAGGCATGTGGACAGTGTAAATATATTATTGTTTGAGTTACCAATAACTGACTATGGGGATGAAGTCTTGAAAGTATTGGCCATGATATTATTAGAGGAAAGAATGTGAAAACTATAAGAGAGGGTTCATTATATCAAATAACCCCAAATTTCCCTTGATGGGGATAATAAATCTCCTTCGGATCCCAAGGAGAGAAACCAGTTAATGAAACAAGGACCAGTGGTTCAATTATCAACCACTCCCATGAATGGGAGCATGGTCTAACTATAGAATGTCAGATCGAAGTACCACTAGGTATGACAGACCAATCTGACTCGAGTTCCCTTCTGACAGAAGGAACAAGATGGGTCGAGAACCATCCTGGGGAAAAGATATGATAAAAATCGTTAAGGAGAATGTGTGGAACTCTCCAGCGGATGATAAAAAGAAGGTCGCGAGCTTGATGCCAAGTGAGCATATGATAAACCTCATCGAGGGCCATGACAGAGAAAGAAATCTCTGAAAGTTGCAAAGAACAGAACTCGAGCAGAAGCTGAAAAAGAGAAAGAATCCTTGAGAACCGCGAGAGTTCCCTGCTGATATCATGGCTTGGCACAGGGGTGGATAGGGTGCTAACAATGAGTGCCTTTGAGCCTATGGTCAGGTGGAAGGACGAACACCCATGGTCAGTTAGTTGGCTACCACTTGTAAAAGATAAGTAATCACATATCTTGTGTATTTACGTGGTATTGTGAATTAAAGTTGGATATCCTATGAATGTTGCACGGATGGATATGTTTGCTTAATGATTTATATTGTACCTTTTTTGTGTCTTCTTGATTGTGTAATTAGGCAAGTAGGAAATTGTATGAATTGGACGTGTTTTTTTTCTCGTAAATGCTTGCATCTTGTGGTGGTTTAAGTCAGAGCCACGAACTGTGAGTTCATCGACCATGGGCATAGTTTCATGTATGCAGATCGACCCTCCTAGTCGTTCTAAGCCTCTTAGAGGACGGAGTCTGTTAAGCTTAGGAGAGGTAGTGCAGATATGCACAGGCTCTCTGCAAGGCAAGCAGAGACCGAGAACCACTTAAGTTATAGACTTGATGAAGGAGCACAAGAGTAGTGCAAAAGACCCTTCCAAGTATTAAGCCCAGGAGAAAGAGCGCAACGCTCTTAAATCCTTCATAACTAACAAAGCTCAGGAAGCATAGCAAGACTCAAGTATCGAAAGGGGATATCCTTTTGTTTGGAAGATGGACAGATGAGATCCGTTCGGGAGGATCCAAGGTTTGTCACGACCGTTAGATTTGAAGAAGGAGCGCATGTGTTAACACCTCGACTCCTTCAGTCTTCGCAAAATCGATGAATGTTGGTAATTATCATGAAGGGGATGGATCCTCCGAAACCCAAAGTCGCGATGTGATCTAAACCGAAGATCCAAGGATCTATCGAGACCCACTGATCCGGATTATTTTCGGCACGAAATGAGAGCGGAAATATAACACATGAATATTTAGAGATATTGCAAGAGAGACAACAATATAACAGAGATATAGCAGAAATAACAAGAGTCACAGATATATAGTAATACACGATTTCTATTAACGAAATAAATGTACAAAGACTGTAAAATACAGAGTGAAAGACTCGCTAGAATGGTGGTAGCTTATCTCTAAGAAGAGATGTGATGACTACTCGCATCCGTGAGAAGATGATTACAATGAGGCTCTGAAGGCCTTTTTTACAATAAGAAATAATGCCAAAAACCCTAGACATCCAAAAACCTAACCCTGGGAGATGAAGCGCCAAAAGTCATGTGGACCCCGTTTGAGTAAATTGGTGCATCAACTTCCCGGGGTCGTAACTTTTGCATACGATCTTCGTTTTAGGTGTATGATAGCTCGTTGGAAAGATCTATCCGAGAAATACAACTTTTGGGTGAGAAACTTTGATTTATGATCCATGTTTCTCCCCGTTTTCTCAAAAAACATCGTTTAGGGCCTCAAAATGGCCCCGGAAGTTAAAAACTGCTAAAAATAGTAAATTACCAAAATTGTCAGAAACATGTTTTGGGCCAGTTGGAGAAAGTGGGCGGCCACCAATATCCACCTAGATCACCCACCTTGATCGTCGGATCTGTGAGTGCAGAGTTCACGCGACGGGAGAATCGTACGTTGGTGCGATTAAACTTCTGAAACCCGAAGTTGCGATGTGATTTGGACCTTTGGATCAAGGAAGGTCGTGGACCATCGATCCAACGTGAGCAGATTAAAGCAAAGAGTACGTGGGAATTTGAAATTCCCTAAGGACCAATATTAGAAGAGACTAGCACTTTTTAGATGCACAGATGAGGTCTAAGAGGCGACCTTGTTTCAAGTTCGTAAGCTCAGGAGGGAAAACGGAAGTCGAGACCCATACATCAGAGCTTGCAGGAAGTAAATTGAAGGTCGAGACCTTTGAAACATCTAAAATTTTCCAAGTCAGAAAAAAAAAGTGAAAGCTCAGGAGGAAGAAAAACAGTGACTGTTAGATCGAGCACTGTGAAAGATCTGGACCATTGGGATCCATGTCCATATAATTAGAAGAGCACGCGGGAGGAGATCAGATCTGGGTCGTCAGATCTGAGCACGAGGACCAACAGTCGTTGGATCCCAAGGAAAGTGCACGAGGCCTAACCCTTTGAAAGTGCATAGGAGAGTGGACTTGTGAAGTCTCGAAGTTCTGAAGTCAATCAGAACCGTCCATCGTCAGGGTTGATACGTAGCGTAAGATCTACAACTTTGGAGGGTTGTGGACAAGGAGGAGGATGAACAGCTGAAGCAAATCCTGGACATTGATCGCCAGGGGGATACGTGTCATGAGATCGTATATTTTGGGTAAATGCACTTCGGAAGGAAACGAGTGCGTAGAAGCTTGAAACTCTCAAAAGCCGAAGAGTCGAAGCATCGAAGTGTCGAAGAGCCAAAGCACCAAAGAACCGAAGCGTCGAAGAGCCGAAGATCTTTGGACTACTGTATCTAGAGAGACACGTGGCGATAGATCGCAAGCTTCGGGTAAATTACATTGGAGTTTCAGTTGAGAATTGAGATTCTTGAACCTCGAAGACCCAAAGTGAATATGGACTGCCATATCCAGAGGGATGTGTGGCGACGGATCGTGGACTCCGTAGAAATCTGTTCGAGAGTTTTTAGTTGAGATTTGAGACTCTCAAAGTTCGTAGAGCCGAAGAGCCAAAGTAAATCTCAACCGTCCGACCATTAGAAGTATATCTCAGTCGTCATATCATACGAAGTAAATCTCAAGCGTCCTATCATCCGAGGTGAATCTGGACCGTCTGATCAAGAAGAGACGTGGCGTAGATCAGTGGATTCCGGGTAAAGTCTCGAAGTAATTCATAGCCATCAAATCAAGAGAACAAGTGGCATAAATCTGTAGATTTCGGGTAAAGACCTGAAGCAAGACTCAACCATCCGATTCAAGTGGACATGCAGCAGGAATCCACTTACTTCGAGGGGAAGTGAAGTTTGAGATTTGATATCTCAGAAGTCCAAAGACCGGAAGGGAATCTCAACTGTTGATCGAGAAATGGGGCCTAAGGACCATTGATCTAGTTGAAAGGTCAAACCCCCGAAGTAGAGGCACAGTCATTGATTGAGAAGGACAAGTGTCTGCAAATTGTCGACTCCGGAAGATTGACGTATAGAAGAAAGGAAAGTTTGAGACTTGAGAATTCTGAAGCAAATCACAGTCGTTAATTTGAAAGAGGTCATATCTGATCCTCAACTTTGAAAGGGATGGATCTGAGTCGTTAGTTCAAAAGTATCGTCAAGGTCAATGAGATCGACGGTCTTGTCACATTGCGGTGACCAACTGATGCAGACCCCCGACCCTTGGGCCAAGATCTGCACAGGATCGATCTTCTTCGAATCCGCAGAACTGAAATAGTTCTTTCAGACCCTCACTGGAACCCCACGAATTCGATCCACAAGTCCTTCACGAAAACCCCACCTGCACAATGTGCACCAGGCATGAGTCTTCACCTCCACACGACCACCAGATATGACCTCTGGCCAAGCCAAGAGACATTTTTTTCATTTTGCGACTCAATGATGCAAGAGAGTTGAGTCTTTTGACTCTTCAAACCCTGAAACCCGAAATTGCTCCCTTAGACGAAATCAACAGCTATGAGCCTCCCTTGATCCAATGGTCCTGGTTGTATCAGGATTTCAGTAACCGGGAGTTTGAAATGCAACGACCCCAACCACTGGTCACTCCATTCCCTGAACTCTGAAATTTCTCCTTTGGCGAGATCGACGCTTGTGCGCCTACCTCGATCCAACGGCTTACGTTCTTTTGGGATTTTCTCCAAACCTTGACCACTCCTTTGACTTTCGTCGTACGTACCCTCTAACTGATACTTGGGACCCACCTTTCGACGTTTCTCTCTTCATGATTTCGATAGTTATGTTGACCATACAACTCTACCTCTTGAGTCTCGAAACCCCAAAACCCAATTGGGGGCCAATGGCTATTGTCCCTCAACCTTTCGGGAATTTTTCCTTTCACTCTTCGGGATTTCGCGACTCGTGAAAATCCACAGCAGAGAGTTTCCTTACCTTTCGAAACTCTAATTCCCGAATTCCCGAAGCCCCACCACCCACGTGATCTACGGCTGAGATCTTCCTCGATCCGACGGCTCTGTATCTTTCGGGATTTCGCAAACCGGGAGTTTGAAACTCTCGATTCCAAAATCATAGCTTCCTCTACTTCCCGAAGCCCGAAATGTCGAAATGCCGAAATGGGCTCAATGATGATTAGCCTCTGACCAAATCTCATTCCATGTGACTGCTTCCTCCGTGATCACGGCCCTTCTCCAAAGACACGTCGTGTTTCGTGACTTCGGGGTTTTCAACACTAAGTGCCCCAACTCCTTGTCATTGGAATTGTTGAAATGTCGAAATTCCACTCCAAAAGGGAATCAACGGCTCATGTTTCTTCTCATCCAACGGTCGCTACTCCTCTTGAGCTCCTGAACGCTACAAGACACTCAGCTTTAACCTTCTCACAAATCTGCGAGATCCAATGGTCCACGGGATTTCGGCATTTCTTGCACGAGGAAATTTCACCATTCGTTCACTCTTCTTCAAGGATCTCTGGCCAAAATGACTTGGCATCCTTCCACCTAAACTTGACTTCTACGAGATGATTTCAATCTCCGCCTCCCTTTGAACACTTCAAAGGTGCTATCCCTTATGAGCTCTCACTTGCAAACTCAAGCCCAAAAGGAATCATGCTCGCACTCCTTGCGGAAACTTTCAAATAACCTCTGGTTATTTGAGTCTTCAACCCTGTGCACTCTTTGCAACAGTAGTCCTTCAACCTTCACCTTAGTTGATAAGTTCTAAGGCTTCAACCAGCCTGCGCACACCTTGCACGACTCTGTGCCTCACCTGCACTTTTGTTGGTTATGAGAACAACGATATCTCTCCTGAGCTTTCTCAGATAAAACTCAGATCCTCATCAACACACACCTTGCGGACGTTCACTGCACTCTTTGCAGGAATTCTCAGGAAGAGAAACAATTGAAACTCATTATTTTCCTCTCTCAGACTTCATACACTCAGCATGAAATCATACACTCGACACAGCATTGAAGCAAATGCATAACAGAGAAAATAAAACAACTGCAAACATACCATTTAACAAATGTAAACAGTAAGCATCATAACACCCTGAAGATTGAGTCAAAGCTTTATATATTAACTCAAGTGCTCCTGTACATGGGTTCTCCTCTATAGTTCTCTGCTACAGCTCTACAGCGTATGAAAAATCTGAATCATCATAATGTTCCTGGTTTTTTTTATACAAGGGTGAGGGTGTCTATATTCGTTTTCCCTCCTACGCTTCTAAACTGTCTAATAAATTAAATCAAATCTACCTATTTTCATTAAACAGACTTAAATGCCTATTACATTCGACAGATGAGAGCAATCGCTCAAGATCTATCCACAACTCCAAGATATAAATGTAAGTACACTTCCCCTAGCTATTACATTAATATCCGCTCATTAAATAAATTTTTTCAAAACATTTCAAAATGTGTGTTGGTGCTTTTCCAGTTGTCTTTCGCCTTTATGCTTGCTTGGGTGATTGCATACGATGCTCTTGCATCATACTCCCTTTCTTGAAAATTTTCATGTACTCATGTTCATTAGCTCTTGCACGGTCTGTCCATGCCTATGAATTGTTGCTTCATCTTCCCAATTGGCATCTTCAACTGGATGTCCTTTCCACTTGACCAAGTATTCAAAATATTCTTTCCTCCTGGTCTTTTTGCTAATCCTTTTGTCAATTATGCCTTCCATCTGTGGCTTTTTAGCTACAGGCATTTGTTTTGTCCATTGAACCTCTTTCTGTTCCTCCTCTACTCCTGCTTCTTCATCTCTGTAAGGGTACAAATCCGCAACATTGAATATCGGTGAGATTCCGACCCCATCAGGTAATTCAATCTCATATGCGTTTGCCCCAAATTTCCTTATGACCTTGCACGGTCCAATCTTTTTCATCTTCAGCTTATTATACGTTCCCCTTGGGAACCTCTCCTTCCTCAGATGCGCAAGAATCAGATCACCAACTTCAAATTGAAGTTCTTGCCTGTGTTGATCTGCTCTTCGCTTGTATTCTTGACTTGAACTCTGCAATCGCTCCTTAACTCGACTGTGAAGCTCCATTCCTTCTGCAAAATCCTCTGCAGTAGCACTCCTGAATTCATTTTGTTCCGAATATTTAAATTCAGAAACTCCCCTTGGTTGCATTCCATATACAATTTGGAATGGACTCTGCCCTGTGCTTCTATTGAGTGAATCATTGTAAGCGAATTCTGCTTGTGGTAGAATGTGATCCCATTGACTGTGGTGTTCAGTCACTAAGCTTCTTAACAAATCTCCCAAGCTCCTGTTCATGACTTATGTCTGTCCATCCGTCTGAGGATGATATGCTGAGCTAAAAGACAAACTTGTCCCCAAATTCTTCCATAAGGTCCTCCAGAAATTCCCTACGAAGTTGATATCTCAATCAGACACAATACTCTTTGGAAAACCGTGAAGTCTGATGACTTCCTTGAAAAACAGGTTTGCAATATGAGTTGCGTCACTGGTTTTCTGGCATGGTATGAAATGTGTCATTTTTGAAAATCTGTCGACTACCACAAAGATTGAATCATATCCTCTCTGTGTCCTTGGCAGTCCCAATACAAAATCCATGCTCAATGCATCCCATGGCCTTTCAAGTATGGGTAATGGTTGGTATAACCCTGTGTTCTGCCTTTTTCCTTTCATGTGATGACAAATTCTGCACCTGTCCACAAATTTCTTGACATCTGTCCTCATCCCTGGCCAAAAATATGAGCCATTCAACTTTGAGAACGTCTTGTCATGACCAAAATGTCCGGCCAATCCTCCACTGTGTTTTTCTTTTAGAAAATTCTCCCTCATGGAGCATTTTGGAATACATAGTTGATTTCTCCTGAACAATAATCCATCATGGATCATGTATTAAGTCCTTTGGCTTCTATCCCTAAGAGTTGGATTCTCATATGCCTCATATGCCTCCTTGAAGTCTAGATCATCCCTATACATTTCTTTAAGGTTATCAAAACCCAAAGTCTTGACTCTGAATTCCTGCATAAGCAAACATTTCATGCTCAGAGCATCAGCAACTTTATTAGCAGTTCCAGAAATATGCTTAATCACAAAAGTAAAATTCTGCATGAATTCAACCCATTTAGCATGTTTTTGGTTCAACTTCTCCTGTCGAGTCACGAATTGTAAAGCGTGATTATCGTTGTACAAAACAAACTCCTTGGGAACCAAATAGTGTATTCATTTCTTCAGTGCTTGTATGAATGCATAAAATTCCTTGTCATATGTGGAGTACTTAATCTTTGCTTCATTCAGTTTTTCACTGAAATATGCGATCGACCTGTCGTCTTGGCTCAAGACCGCTCCAATTGCAAATCCACTCGCGTCACACCTGACCTGGAATGTCTTGCTAAAATCTGGAAAAACCATAATTGGTTGCTTAGTGATCTTCTTCTTCATAAGATTGAAGCTCTTCTCTGCTTCCTCCGTCCAATGAAAAGATTTATGTCTTTTCTTCACCGTATCCATCATCGGTGCGCTAATTTCGCTGAAGTTTCGGATGAATTTCCTATAGAAGCTAGCCGAACCATGGAAGCTTCAAACTTCAAACACACTCTTCGACGATGGCCAATTCTCAATCGCCTTTATCTTTTTCGGATCCATTTTTAATTCATTTGTAGAGATAACAAAACCCAAATAAATGAGTTATGTCCTCATAAATGACGATTTCTTCATATTAATCAGCAATTTCTCCTGCTGTAATCTCCGCATTACTGCAACTAGATGATTTAAGTGTTCTGCTTCTGTCTTGCTGAAAATTAATATATCGTCAAGATATACAATGACAAATTTCCCTATGAAATCCTTCAGGACTTCGTTCATCAATCTCATGAAAGTATTGGGCGCATTCGTTAAGCCAAATGGAATGACAAGCCATTCATACAGCCCCTCATTTGTCTTGAATGTTGTCTTCCATTCATCACCTTCTCTCATTCGAATTTGATGATACCCGCTTTTCAAATCAATCTTTGAAAAAAACTTTGCTCCACTCAAGCAATCCATCAAGTCGTCCATCCTTGGAAATGGAAATCTGTATCTAATGGTAATATTATTGATTTCCATTGAGTCTGTACACATTCTCCATCTTCCGTCTTTCTTTGGGTTGAGCACTGTCGGAACAGCGCATGGACTCAAGCTTTCTCGAATCAATCCTTTGTCCATTAAGTCATGGACCTGTCTCTTAACTTCTTCATTTTCCTGCGGCGTCAACCTGTACGTTTCTTTGTTCGGTAAACTGGCTCCAGGTATAAGATCGATATGATGGCTTATACTCCTGATAGGTGGCAACGAACAAGGTAGTTCGTCCACCACTATATCAACAAACTCTCCCAACAAATCTTGGATTTCTTCTGATAAATCATCTATTCTTATACTGGTCAAAACAATTTTGGGCTTCCTGACCACAATAAATTGTGTGTCTTCCTTCTTCTTAACCTCATTAAGAAGTTCCTTCCCACTCATGAGAAGTACAGTGTTGTTCATCTCTGTTTTCACTTCTTTATCCTTAATCGACAGCAACATGTGAGTAATTCCATTTTTTTCCAGAGTGTACGTGTTCTTTCTCCCATCATGAACTACGTTTCTGTCATATTGCCATGGTCTACCCAGCAATAGATGACAAACATCCATGGGAATGACATCACATAATATTTCTTCTTTATATCCTCCTATTTTAAATTCAACTAAACATTGTTTAGTGACATTTACCTGATGTCCTTTTTGTAGCCACGAAACTCTGTATGGGCTTGGATGTACAACAGTCTCCAGCTCCAACTTTTCTACCATCTCTGTAGATATGAGATTATCTGTGCTACCGCTGTCCACTATGACCTTCCATACCCTATCCTTAGTTTTGCAAGCAGTCTGAAACAAATTGTTTCTTTGGGTTGGGTTCTCTGCCTCCTTCTCCGGCCTCAAGAGAACTTTCCTCATCATCAAAGATCTTCCACCCTCAGCGTCTTCTGCCTCAACATTCTGTCCTTGAGCTTCGGCAATGTGAGTTTCACCACCATCTTTCTTCTTATCTAGACATCCATAGGATTTGTGTCTGATTTTTCCACAAACGAAGCATTTCACTTCACCTCCTCTACCTCTTCCTCTTCCTCTGGCTCGAGGAAAAGTATTTCTATCAGCATATTGCCTTCCTTGTGAGCTTCCTCCTCTCTTTGGTTGAGGTTTCTTCCCCTCTTCTTTAGGTTTCTAAGTTCTGTCTTGGGCAATTGTTTTACCTCTGGCTTGACTTCTACCTCGGCCTCTTTGACCTTGCTTCCGGCTCAGCTTCTCTTCAGCTTTCAGAGATATCTGATAAGCATCTTCCAAATTTCGAATGGTCATCGTGCCCATCTCATCTTGAATGTCATATCGCAGACCATTCATGTACCTGGCAACTTTTTCATCATCGCTTTCTCGATGACCTGCTCTGATGTTTATCCTGAATAATTCTTCAGTGTATTCCTTCACTGACATCAACTTCTGTCTCAAATTATGCATCCTCCGAAACAGAGTGATTTGATAATCCCTGAGTATAAATTTGGCTTTCGTCTTTGTAACCATTCTATCCTAGCTTTTGATTTTCTGCTTACCCTTATAGCATCTGTCAGCCTACAGTTCATCCCACCACAGTGTTGCATGCCCTTTAAGTCTAGTAACGGCATGTTTGACTTTCTTATATTCCTCGACATCCTCATAGTCGAAGTATTTGTCTATAGCTCTAATCCAATCTAGAACTTCTTCAACATCTAAGTTTCCCTCATACATGGGAATGTCCATTTTTGCTCTGGCACCTATCCTTGCAACAACCTTGAATAGGCGTTCATCTGCAGCATCTTCGACTGCAACTTCTTCTCCTTCATTTCCAGCTTCATTTTCACTTTCAGCTTCGCTGATATCCCCGGCGTCAACTGTGCGCTTTTGTGTTGTCTCCATAGCATCAAGTTTGGCATGTAACTCACGCATTTCTCTTTCCACTGCTGGATCAGGCATTTGCCTATCTCTTCTTCTCGACGGCATGGATGAAAAATTTTCCTCTTTTCTCTTTGCTATAGAAAGCAAAGAATTTATTCTTGGCTCTGATACCACAACTGACGCAGACCCCTGACCCTCAGGCCAAGATCCGCACATGATCGATCTTCTTCGAATCTGCAGAACTGAATTAGTTCTTTCGGGCCCTCACTGAAACCCCACGAATCCTATCCACAGGTCCTTCACGAAAACCCCACCTGCACAATGTGCACCAAACATGAGTCTTCACCTCCACACGACCACCAGATATGACCTCCGGCCAAGCCAAGAGACGCTTTTCACATTTCGCGACTCAACGATGCAAAAGAGTCGAGTATTTTGACTCTTCAAACCCCGAAACCCGAAATCGCTCCCTTAGACGAAATCGACAGCTATGAGCCTCCCTCGATCCAATGGTCCTAGTTGTATTAAGATTTTGGTAACTGGGAGTTTGAAATGCAGCGACCCCAACCACTGGTCACTCCATTCCATGAACTCCGAAATTTCTCCTTTGGTGAGATCGACAGTTGTGGGCCTACCTCGATCCAACGGCTTACGTTCTTTCAGGATTTTCTCCAAACCTTGACCACTCCTTTAACTTCCATCGTACGTACCCTCTGACTAATACTCGAGACCCACCTTTCGACGTTTCTCTCTTCGTAATTTCGGGAGTTGTGTTGACCATACAACTCTACCTCTTGAGTCCCAAAACCCCGAAACCCAATTGGGGGCCAACGGCTATTGTCCCTCAACCTTTTGGGAATTTTTCCTTTCACTCTTCAAGATTTCGTGACTCGCGAAAATCCACAGCAGAGAGTTTCCTTACCTTTCGAAACTCCGATTCCTGGATTCTCAAAGCCTCACCTCCCACGTGATCTACGACTGATATCTTCCTCGATTCGACGGCTCTAGATCTTTCGAGATTTCGCGAACCAGGAGTTTGAAACTCTCGATTCCAAAATCACAGCCTCCTCTACTTCCCGCACCCTGAAATGTCGAAATTTCGAAATGGGCTCAACGACGATTAGCCTCTGACCAAATCTCGGTCCATGTGACTGCTTCCTCCGTGATCACAGCCCTTCTCCAAAGACACGTCGCGTTTCGCGACTTCGGGGTTTTCAACGCTAAGTGCCCCGACTCCTTGTCATTGGAATTGCCGAAATGTCGAACCTCGAAATGCCGAAATTCCACTCCAAAGGGGAATCAACGACTCATGTTGCTTCTCATCCAAGGTTCACTAGTCCTCTTGAGTTCCTGAACGTTAAAAGACACTCAGCCTTAACCTTCTCACGGATCTACGAGATCCAACGGCCCATGAGATTTCGGCACTTCTTCCACGAGGAAATTTCACCGTCCATTCACTCTTCTTCAAGGATCTCTGGCCAAAATGACTTGTCGTCCTTCCACCTGAACTTGAATTCTGCGAGATGATTTCGATCTCTGCCTCCCTTTGAACACTTCAAAGGTGTTATCCCTCATGAGCTCTCACTTGCAAACTCAAGCCCAAAATGAATCCTGGTCGCACTCCTTGCGGAAACTTTCAAATAACCTCTGGTTATTTGAGTCTTCGACCCTGTGCACTCTTTGCAACAGTAGTCCTTCAACCTTCACCTTAGTTGATAAGTTCTAAGGCTTCAACCAACCTGTGCACACCTTGCACAACTCTGTGCCTCACCTACACTTCTGCTAGTTATGAGAACAATGATATCTCTCCTGAGCTTTCTGAGATAAAACTTAGATCATCGTCAACGCACACCTTGCGGATGTTCACTACACTCTTTGCAGGAATTCTCAGGAAGAGAAACAATTGAAACTCATTATTTTCCTCTCTCAGACTTCATACACTCAACATGAAATCATACACTCGACACAGCATTGAAGCAAATGCATAACAGAGAAAATAAAACAATTGTAAACATACCATTTAACAAATGTAAACAGTAAGCATCATAACACCCTGAAGATTGATTCAAAGCTTTATATATTAACTCAAGTGCTCCTGTACATGGGTTCTCCTCTACAGTTCTCTGCTACAGATCTATAGCTTATGAAAAATCTGAATGATCATAATGTTCCTGGTTTTTTTTTATACAAGGGTGAGGGTGTCTATATTTGTTTTCCCTCCTACGCTTCTAAACTGTCTAATCTATTAAATCAAATCTACCTACTTTCATTAAACAGACTTAAATTCCTATTACATTCGACAAATGAGAGCAATCGCTCAAAATCTATTCACAACTCCAAGATACAAATGTAAGTATGCTTCCCCTAGCTATTACATTAATATCGACTCGTTAATTAATTTTTTTCAAAACATTTCAAAATGTGCGTTGGTGCTTTTCCAGCTATCTTTCGCCTTTATGCTTGCTTGGCTGGCTGCGTACGATGCTCCTGCATCACCGAAGGTGTGCAAAATTTAAAAATTTGAGGGCGGGCCACAATCCAAACCACGGTTTCGAAGAAAGGACACGTGGAGACTCGAGGAGAATTGTGGGCCAAAAGTTAGTTTGGTTTCAAACCGCCTTTGGACGTGCCCTCAATTGTGTGTTTGTGTGAGGTTATCACCCAAGGTCACCTCAAGGAGGGGCTTATAAGAAAATGGGCTAGTGCCCAAACTCATAGATTTCCCAAGCATGAAGGGAAGGTCGTGGGTACCATTAGACCTGCACCCGGAAGTCGAAAGGGTCTGCATTTAATTACAGAGCGAGACCATGAGGGTCTCAGAGAGTCGTTCGCTTCAGAATCGGAGATCCTTGACCGGGAGGTTGGACTGGTTACCCGACTTCCCAAATAAGAAACCATGGATGGAGAATATGTCCTTTAAGAAAAGCAAAAAAAATGTATGCCACATCGTGGGTGTGTTGCAGCATCTAATCATGTATGTAGAGGGTTTGTAGTAAAATGGTGTGCAAATTTTTTTTGGTAGATTTTCCACCAACTATTCCTAATTTGGGTGATGCAATGTCTAATTTTTTTGTTTTAGATCTGAATTATTTAATTAATTTTAGAGGGTTAAGTAGTAATGTATTTAAAATTGTGTAGTCCATAGTATGGGTTGAGTAATAATTATTAGATTAGAGTTCATCAATGTGTACCTTGGATTTGAGCTATGTCATTGTCATGTATTGATGAATTGTTTCTACTTGAAGAGAGATTTGACATGAATTGTTTTCACTTAAGGAGAGATTTGACATAATAGAATCCTTGTCAAGTATGGAAAATTGCAAGTAGGAAAGGATACTGAAATTTAGAATGTTTTGTGTTTTGGCTTCACTTTATTTTGTCAATGAAATGTTTTTAATTTTCCAAGTTACAACAAACATGTGCTAGTTATGACAAACTCATCTAGTTATATTGTAGAGGGTTAAGTAGTAATGAATTAAAATTGTGTAGTCCATAGTATGGGTTGAGTAATAATTATTAGATTAGAGTTCATCAATGTGTACCTTGCATTTGAGCTATGTCATTGTCATGTATCGATGAATTGTTTCTACTTGAGGAGAGATTTGGCATGAATTGTTTTCACTTAAGGAGAGATTTGACATAATAGAATCATTGTAGAGTATGGAAAATTGCAAGTAGGAAAGGATACTGAAATTTAGAATGTTTTGTGTTTTGGCTTCACTTTATTTTGTCAATGAAATGTTTTTAATTTTCCAAGTTACAACAAACATTTGCTAGTTATGACAAACTCATCTTCAATGACCACACCTTGTTGAGATAGTGTCATTGATATACCATATCAATTCCTCTCACCCTACTTGAAACTTTTCAAGTCAATGCCTCTCACCATACTTGAAACTCCCCAAGTATTATTGGGGAATAAATTGTCAAGTACTCCATTATTTATAGTTACAATGCCAAATTTTGTAATATTTCTTAACATTTGTTCATCGATATTTATAGGCCATGTAGGATGCTCTAAGGAAATCCTAGTTTGGAAGAGGTGTGATACCATGAAGTCCAAATTAAAATTAGTTTCCTTTGATTATGATTCTACAAATACTTTAAATCATAAACTCTAGTTTAGAAATCTAATTTGTATACCATACTATGGTTCTACAATCTAGTCTTTTGTCATATGTTCCCACCCTCTAGATACATTAATAGCTCCCAATAGATTACACTATGGATAGAAGAAATTGGTGAATGTTAGGTTCGGTTCTAGACACCTAAAACATATGTTATAATAGAGAAAGAGTTTAATTATATAATGCAAACATATTCAATTAACTACCAACATATTATTATCAAATTGATGCATTTCCTATGCAACATCATTTTTCCTACTTTGTTAGGAAAAGTTATCGAGGCTTTATTTGAATGTTCATTTCCATTCCTTAAAAACTGCCCCACCAAACATGTTAGATGAGTCCACACCCCACCATATAACCACTACTAGAAAAAACATGTACTCGTAAGGAAGGCATTGATTATGAAAAACCTTTGCACATATGGAATAAATAAACACTTGGCCGTTATAGCTTAATTCAAGTGAACCATTTTTATATGATTTTCAAATGTGCATTTATAAATAGATCTTTAGTGTACATGCCACAACTCTAAGGATTTATGAAAAGGGGGAAATGCACGTGATGAAAGTTGTAAAATGTATTATTATACAAATTCAAGTAGACACCTAGTTCTTCAAATGCAAATCCTAATTAAAGGAAAATGGGGACAATAGAAGTTTGTTATATCCAAATTAGTACATAAAAATTGAAGGTGGTGATAGTGTAAATGATATGTTATATGTTGATCATCTAATTGTTATGGGAACAACACATAGATGATAGAATTGAAAAGTTTTCAAATGTTAATGTACTTCATTATTGTTCACTATTTAAGAGCGGGAGTATGGAAAATTGATTAAAACATTAATGTCCTAAACCAATTACGTGTAAGGAATATTGAAAAAGTTCAATATAGTAGATTACAAGTCACTAGGAACTCTTACAAAACAAGGTTACAACGATTGACAATGTCCCATCTATCAAGGCTACTTGATTGTGGAAAATGATGCATTGTGACACACTACCGTAGACCAAAATCAAAATCATGGAATTCTCATTGTTGATATAAAAATGATAACTCTTCTAAGACATTTAAAACATTTTTTCATTT
>JZKD02S2136764.1:287178-309678 GCA_000966675.3 Picea glauca | reverse complement strand
ATGGTAGGAAACAGTTTCAGGCAGTTTCAGTTTTTGGTAGCAGATTGTTTCAACAAATCAAAGGACAACATCTTCAAGAGATATTTTACTAGTTTTATGTGTTGTTGTTAATCAAGTTATAAATGTTGAGATTATGTTGGAAAAAAAAAATTGTTGAAAATTGTTGTCAATTTAATTTACTATTAAGATTTACATATGGTATCAGGTTACAATTTTTTTTTTACTTTTAGATATCAAGCCCAAGGTTGGGCCTTACAACCTTTCTTACATTTACTAGTTTATTTTTGCACTAAAATCTAACCTATTTAGCTTATTAGGATTAGGCCTGCATTCTAATTGAATATTAAAAGGATATTAATCATTCACATAAGGCACATACTAAAATTTACATTCACATGTAATTGAAGGATTAATACCTTTAAGAGGAAAGACTCTGTGGACTTGTGTAACTAATTTATCTAACTACATAATTAACAAGTGTAGGGATTTAAACCTAACCTAGCATTGCAACCTTATTTTTTCCCTTGAGAACCCTACAATGGAATTTTCAAGTGTTGTGCGTGATTCCCACTTTGAGCATCAATAAGTTCAAGACTGTATAAGGAAATATAGGTTTTATTGTTTACCATTTTGGAGAATATGAACGCTATATGGTGCAGACCTGAAGATGAGTTCTTCTAGAGAATAATATTATCATCAAAATTGTTGGAGATAAGCTACTGAAAAGTGCATGCTTGTTATTTAATAATAATATATTACTTTTTTGAAAGGAAGAAAAAAGAAAATGAAAAAATGAAGCAGTCCAGGTTGGATTCTAGAATACTCTTATCCATTTGCGTAGTTCATAAGTGTTGAGAACAAAACTATCAATTTCAAGCCCATTCATAGAATGCACTAGAAAGTGACAAAGGAATCTCTATTACACCTCATATTGGCACTACTTCATTTAAAAAAGTTTGAAACATATCTCATTCATCGAATATTCATATAGTCTTAGTTCTATGTTTTCACTACTTAGACAAGCTACTTAGAATAGATAGAATACACTAATTATGGACCCTGAAAATTGATTGACAACAAAATAACTCAAGCAAGTAAGTAAGAACTAAACACAAAGTTTCTCACTGAGCTTTATCTAAAGATTACAGTGCTCCATAAGCTTAAGAGGTTGTCACATCTAAAATCATCAATCCAAAATAATGTGATTGCAATTGATGAGCTACCAAATTTTTACATCTCCACCCTTTGAATCATAAGATAATTAAAAGAGGATTATGAATGAATAATTTTTTGTATTCATCGTGTGATAAAGGGTTCAATTTAAATGAAGGGTAAAATCAAATTCAACATAGCATTGATCCATTACTAAGGTTTCTTTCCATCGGGGTTCTTTAAAAAAAAAAAGAGAACCCTCGTGAGCAATCCTAGTAATCCCCATGTCAATCCTAAAAACCCTCGTGAGCATATTCTATTAGTATGGAAGTTAAATAAATTGCATTCAACTTTGAAGTGATTAAAAACTAGAAGAATATCAAGCATGTTGCATGACAATAGAGTCATTCTCATGCAAATACCAACAGGAATGTATTGAATGGCATCAAACTAGTGCTAACTTACTAGCATGAATTTCATCTTTTAGCCTATAATGATAACAATGGTTAATATTACAAATTTCAGAACCTACACCTTTCACTAACTCACTAAAGTGAAGTTACTGATGAATTCTAGAATGAGCTCTAAAAAGGTGTTAAATAAAAAGGTGCATAGAGGTTCATGGGAATAATTAATTATGTTATGATCATTAACCCTTAAACTTGAATAACTATAAGTATATCAGAAAAATCCACACTTTATTCATCAAAATACCATTAAGGTAAAGAAACATTGTACAATAATTCTTTTATGGAAGGAATCCACTCATGTTCACTTTTCTCTTAAAGTTGGATGACTCCTCAATGAGATAAGCTCTGATACAAAATACTCCAATAGATGCTCCATAAGAAGTAACCCATTTTTTTTATAACTAATTGGAGACCCTTAATCATAACCACCTCCTAACTGCCTATTGGACCTTATTTAACGAGGCCATGTTACATTTATTCCAATCTAACTAACTAGTGGGCCTTATTTAATAATAACAACCACAGTGGACCCAATCCACTTTACATCAAATGGACAACATAATTATGTTATTACTACTCTAGTCGGTCCTTTGGCCAACAAAACCTTAGAATATCATAAGAAAACAAAAGTACACACCATGTACACCAATGTAAGGGTTGGGCGCAACTCCACTATAGATAAGAGAGATGAGTTACACAATAACTCCTTAAAGAATAAGAGAACCTCCTCCAAATACCTTAATGCATCCAAATCACACCCCCTCAATAATGACCACATGATCTCTATATATACCTATTCACACATTGCACATGTGGCCCCTTTATTATTAGGCTGACCCTATTAAATATACATTTACACATTACATGTACATTTAACCCCATATATGCCCTCCTTGGGGTTATACCATCTGCATAATCTTTTTTACATTTTTTGTATACTTTCAATGCATCTATTATGATGTCTTCCCTCACTCCTCCTTGTTGTCCATACACAATATCCAAGGAAAAAGATGGAAAACACCCAAAGCAAATTTCAAAAGAGGACTTACCAGTAAAAGTGTGGACCACTATATTATAAAAGTGTTGAATATAAATCAAATTTTAATTCCTGTTCTTTGGATTCTTTTGATTGTAACCCCTCAAAAACTAAAACAATGTCATGTTGATTTCTTTTGTTTGCCTCTATCTGTGGATGGAAAGATGTATATCTCTTCAACTTGGTGTCCATCTTCTCCCATAGTGTAGTCCAAATGGCAATGAAAAATATAGTATCCCTATTTGAGATGATGCTCCTTGATATCCCAAATTGCCACTAGACCATTTCAAAGAACATGTTTGTTGTTTCTTGTCGTTTTATGGTATTTTTAATGAATAGATATCGTGTTGAACCTATCAACTACCACAAACAAATATTCATGTCTCTTCTTGGTTGTTGGAAACCCACCCACAAAATCCATGGAGATGTTATCCCAGGGTCTAATGGGTATAGGTAAGAGATGGTATAAACCTTGCTTTTGGTTGCTAGGTTCATTGGTATGACAAGTATGCATCCTCTAATAAACCAAGATACAACTTCTTGCATTCTATGCCAATACACATACCTCTATAAGTTAGCAACTCTCTTCCCAACACCAAAATGTCTTGTAACCTTGGTGGTGTGATCCTCTCTTATAAGCTACAATATTTCACCTTTAGGAAATTAGAGTTTGTCTAGCTTGTAGAGCAACCCATTTTAGAGATGAAAAACATCCTTACAATCACCTTATTCTACATGAATTTGGCCATGAATTATTGAAACATTTCTATAAAGTCCTCATCTTTTGTGTATGCTTCTTTGTATGCATCATGGTTAAAAATCTCCATGTGCATAAGAATTCCCAAATTTGTAATCTTGGATGTGGGTGGCCTTGAAATCATGTCTACCAACTTATTAGTGTTGTCCTTCTTTTATTTCATGACTAGATGAAATTGTTGCAAAAATTTCATCCACTTTTCATGTTTGGTTTATTGAAGCTTACTCTTTGCTTGCAAATACTGTAGTGGTTGGTGATCAGTGTGGATAATTATTTCCTTACCCATTGGATAGTGCTTCCACTTCTTAACAGCTTGAATCAAGGTGTAGAGTTCCTCATTGTACATAGGGTAGTTCATGACTCCATGAAAATTTTCAAAATGATAGCATATCGGCTTACCTCCCTACATCAAGACCGCTTCCATAGCATATCCACTTATATCTGTCTCCACTTCAGAAGATTTTGAAAATTAGGAAATGTAAGAATTAGTGTTTGATTGATCTGTTTCAGCTCATCGAAATATTTCTATTGATTCTTACCCCACTATAAACTCTTAACATTGGTCGCTATGGCATGAAGTTTGCAGCTACAACTTAAAAGGATGCTCTAAACTTCCATGGTTACTATGATGCCCCAAAAAAGATCCTAACTTCAGTGACATTAGTATGAATTGGCCACTTCAGGATGGCCTCCATCTTTGTGGGATCTATCTTGGGTTCCCCTCCACCAATCACATACCCCAAATACACTAATGACTACTGAGAAAACTCACATTTCTCAAGGTTATCCAATAGCTTATGCTTTTTAAGAGTCTAACACCTACATGAGATGTGAGATATCATCTTCCTAAGTAGAGCTATAAACCAATATATCATCTAAGTACACTATCACAAATGAATCTAGAAAGGGATGTAATGCATTATTCATCAAGCGCATGAATTTAGTTGGTGTATTACATAAACCAAAATGAATTACCAACCATTCATATAGACCTTGACTTATCTTAAAAGTGGTTTTCCAAGTGTCTTCTTATTTAACTCATACCTAGTGGTATCCCTATTTGAGATCCAACTTGGTGAAATACTTGGCACAATACAATTGATCTAACAAATCATTGATCTTGGGCATAGGGTAATGATTATCTAGGGTGATCTTGTTCAAATATATGTATTTGATACATATTCACCAATTCACATCCTTCTTGGGTATTGTGATAATAGGTGACCCATAAGGTGAGATGATTTATCAAATTATTCCCTACTCCATCAACTACTAGAATTATTTATTCACTTCATCTACTTCTAGGATGGACTTTTGCACAACCCAATATTTGGAAATGGGGATTCAAGTGACAATTGTATCTCATGCTCCAATTCCCTTTTAGGTGGTAACCATTTAAGTTCATGAAACACTTATTTATATGATATTACCCTAAGGGGGGGCATATATGGTATTAAATGTATGTGATATGAACCCAAGGGGGGTATATATGGGACTAATTATAGATGTAATGAGTTAAATGTATATGTAATAGTGGTCGGCCTAATAAAGGGGACACATGTGCAATGTGTGAATAGGCATATATAGAGATCATGTAGTCATTATTGGAGTAACATGTGATTTTGATATGTGAATGTATTGGGATATTTGGAGGAGGTTCTTCTATTCTTTAAGGAGTTATTGTGTAAATCATCTCTCTTATCTATCTTGGAGTTGTGCTCCATGCTCACATTTTGTTTCCATGGTATGTACTATGGTTTCTTATGATATTTTAAGGTTTTGGCACATAACATTTGGTTTTGGAGCATACGATCCTTGAGTTTGGCTTCTTCAAACGAGTCATCTTATCATATTTTCTATAAATTGTTTTATAGGCAATTTCAAATAGTGAAATATTTTGGAGCCTGAGATGACATATTGAAGTATTTGTGATATATATATATATATATATATTATGGTTCACTATACTTTGCAAGTTACATTCTGTGTAAGTTAGGGTTTTAGACTAGTCCTAAAACTAGTCTCAAACAGGTGTTTTGGGTAAAACAGTGATATATGATTCCATAAAGATCCAAATTGAGTGCCACCTGTAATATTGAACATAGTATTGAGATAAAAGTTTTTTGAAAGAGAATATATGGGGGGAATAATCATAACTAATTGAGATAAATATTGAATGCTTTGAAGTATAATATAAGGGTTTTAGGGTTGAACCCAAATCAAAACTAATGGAAATGCTTACATTTACATGAGATGAAGATAAAGATGAAATCATCATGATGGTAAAAGAAAAATGTGTAAGTTCTTTTGGGGAAAGTTTCTATTTTGATGGTGGAGGTTCTAAGAGGTGGAAAAGTCTTGATGAAGATACTAGATGAAATGTCGCATGGGAAGTATTTGAAAAATGTTTCTAAAATAAATGGATCAAGGACTCAAAAATGGAAGCAATGCATAAAATTCAAGATGAATTCTATGAAGCTAAAGAATAACTTTTCAAATTATAGAAAAATGATGAAGAATTAAAAGAAGAGCCTAAGAAGAAACTTGATCAGTTGTCTAAGATGCAATCCCTTAACGAATCACTCTTAAAGGAGGTTAAGAACCTAAAGCAAGAAAAGAGTAGAAAAGGAAAGTTGGAAAAGGATGAGTCAAGGGAAGAATTGAAAAAGAAAGATGAAGAAATCAAAAGGTTGCGTAAACATAATCAATAACTTCTTAATGATGTTAAGAATGTGAAAAGACATTTACAAGAGGCATAATTAAAGATTGTTAGTGAAGAAATGAGTAAAATTATTGAAGAATCCTTGGATGTTGATGATATCAAATAAGAAATGCAAGCAATAATTGAAATAGGAAGAAGAATATTGATGGAAAATATCACCATTTAGCTTCAGAAGGAAGAATACAAGATTCTAGAAGGTCACCAAAAAATAATTGAAGTTGAGCTCTAGCTCGAAAATGTTAAAATCAAATATGATGGAATTATCTAAAAAGCATGTAGTATTCAATATCAAGCACAAAGGATAGAGGATGCCATTGTCCCTAAAAAGAAGATGGATGGCATGGGTGTGCAAAATGAATGAAAACCATCACATGTGAAACCATATTAGCACCCTCATTACTAAGAAAGTTTTCAAGAAAGACAAGAAGAGCGACATCGACATTACCAAGTAAGAATATGGGATAATCAACAATTTTCATGGAAAATGGCATCACAAAACCATTATTTGACATGATATTATCATAGACTAGCAACTACAACAAATTGGAGAAGTCGCAACAACAACACATGGAATATTCATACTTGACATCATTTATTTTCTTCATACAATATTCATCTGCAATGACCATGTTCTTCTCTATCTCTTCTATGGTAATCTTATTTACACTTATCATCCCCAATGATTATTTTGTATACATTATTTATTTTGTGTTCAAGACATTGGCTTATGGGTTCTTCTACTCTTCAAGATTGATCATGAAATTAGATCTGCAACATACTTTTTTAGTCTTCCATCACAGCATTATATCACCTCATTAACAAACATTCTATAACACTCTCTCCTTGAGTGTCCCTACTTACTGACAATACTACCATATTGGTAAGTACTCGCCATTTTTCTTTGTCTTGATTTTGCACCTCCAATTGTGCCTCCACATCATTGCACAGGTACAATCATGAAATGTGTGTAGCCTTACCTGCTCAATATCCATTTATGGTATACACCTCTATCATCTAGAAATCTTTTTTCCAAAAATAAAATTGTTTTGGAGATCCTCCAGGTTGACAATCGCAATGTTCACTGAATCCAGATGTCATGTTCCTACAACTTTCTAAATCAACCAAAAGGAATCTTTTCAAAACTTAGACATTCTGTCATTTTATCCTATGGATTACCTTTCCAATGGCTATACTCATGACTTGATCTAAGTTCTGGACTGAAAGTTGTGGCTCTCTAAAATAGACCATTTTACCCATTTTATGCACATCTTACTATTACAATTAATCTTAGAGGTCAACTTCTTCTACTTGTAGAAGAAAATATGTTAGAAACTAGAAAACAATTATATTAGGCATTTATAATACTAATGATGTTGAGTACATAGCAACTCTCATATTGTTAATTTGATGCTCCAATCAAATTATACAACAATTTGGAATTGTCGACTTTATCATTTTTGCACTTTTTCCATACTTTTTAGCCAAACTAGCCATGTCCCAAACAGAACAAAACTGATAAATATTTAGTAAGGAAAACTTATATGGCTTGATAAGGAGCTAAAATATTGAGTAATATAATATTTAATTTTTTTTAAGTATGAGTTCTCTTTCCCTCCTCCGGAGATCCCAAAAATCCCAAAAAAGTGTCCCATAATAGTGGATTTTTGTCCACTTCTGCATCCCCATTCCAAATCCCTTGGAATTTGGCCAGATGATCCACTAGTTATTTTTGTGTCTACTTCTTGGACTTCGTATCAAAATATCAATAACAACAGGGCTATTGTCATAGAGTACCACCCAATTCTTCAAAAACTATTAATTTACAATTTCTCTAAATCTGGAAATGAATTGGCCCATAGCTCTCATTGGAACTTTTGTAGCCCTCAACATTGTGGACCAAACCCCAAGATTTCACATGAATCCAATCTTTTCCACTCATATTATGGCCAAAACAAGTTTTTTGCTCCAAAAAAATTGTTTATAAAACCTTATCTTTGTTGGCATGGTTGTCATTTCAATTTCTAAGGAACATTGATGCATTAATCCAACTCTTGAACTCCTCAAACATATTCTCCTCTGAACCAACATTCCAGTAACTTTACTTGTTAGAGGGTCTAGTTGATTAGTTGACAGGGCAAGGAAGCCAACTAAGCAAAGTAGTTGACCAATATAATATCTAAGTGGACTCCAAAGACAAGTCAACTAAGCAATCGAGTCGATCAACCAATGGAATATATCAGTCAACTTCAAAGACAATTCCACTAGGCAATCAAGTGTGTTGGTCGTCGGGTTGAGTCAACTAATGGAATATGTCAGTCGACTAGGTAGTTGAGTCTGTCAACCATAGAATGGGTCGACCAATAGAATATGTCAGTTCACTGCAAACACAAGTCGACGACCGATAATCAGGTCAAGTCGAGCAATGTCATATGTCAGTCGACCTTCCTGATCCTTCAGTTGGAATCAATTCTAGAAGCATTTATTGAGTCTATTCCAGAGACCCTGGTAAATTCAATTACCACAACACTAGTACCATCAACGAATGGTTCAAAAATATATTATTGAGTACTTCACTGGAGATTTACACAAGGATGATTACAACCCTCGATCATGTTATCTAACTCCCCAACCTATATAACATATATACATATACAATTACAACCTGGAGGTCAAACTGGGGGTATTACAATCATGGTTGTGTCTGCCACTTTGATATTGAGATTATATATACACCTTGTGTAACGTCCCCGGCCACCCATGTCGGTCCATGCTACTCCAGAGAACGATTTTGTTCTCTATGTGGAACATATTGTAACATACCCAACATCCAACTGAGTTATGCCACATAAATTGTTCGAACTACATGCAATTAAAACATATACACACAGAACTACTGCGGAAACTTATATATATAACGTAAACAGACAAATGCATTATGTAATTGCATGGATTCATACTGAAATAACAGTAAACACATACATGCAGCATATACATGGAATACCCATAACTATAAAGACAGTTATAACCACACATAGGATAAACCCACAAAAATAAACATGTAAATAGTAATGCAGCATGTAAATTTATCACACAGTTGACACTTATATTGGTAAGAATATCACCAAATGCATGTAGACCTTTCATGAACCTCCCAGTCTTAGACCACACTGCTCATCACTCTCAGCAGTGGGTCACCCTCGAGCTGGGACTAAACTCCACCCGGGTAAAGGGATTCCTAACCAGGATAATGGCTCATAGATAACATGAAAGACTCCGTCGAAGTGCCCACTCAAACTAACAGCCTACAATCCCTCATTCCCCACATGTCTGTCCCACCCCAGGAAGTGTGCCCCTTCTCTATTCAACATTCCTTCGGTTGCCCCACTTCCTTTCCAGGCTTCAGCAACAAACCAAACAGGAAGTCTCAAAGACATGCAGATGCAGTTTAGCACCTTCAGGAAATCAATTCCCAGCAATTCTCTCACCCAGAGAGGATTTTCTCATGGGCCTGACAACCCACCTCTTCAATATCCCACAGGCCTGACAACCCGCTTCTTCAGTCCATCTCCCAAGCTAACTAGTTGCACAAACACGTATGGATATGGATACAGATTCAGGTATAGTGACATGAAGGTACGGAAGATAGCTCAATGAGTGTGTGAATGCTCATGGATGATTGACTGGATGATTGAATGATGGGAGGAATCCTCGAAAGAATGATGGAAAATGAACTAAGTCCAAACAATATGTATGCAGGTTCCCAACTTGACACTTGTCATGTTGGGAGCTACTTTGGCCCACTTGTCCCCATCTTTAGAACTTAGGATAAAATAATTATCCATACTTTATACTTTAAGAAATATTAATATAATATTCCTTTTTGGCTTAAGCTCCCTGGATTAGCCCCTTTTCCTTAAATTTTATCCCCCACCCTTTCCTAACTAGTGGAGTTTAGTCCCCCATACTCTTTTATTGTGGTCGGTCTATGCGCAATGATGTATTTTATATTAATGTTGAGACATATACAAAAGTAGACGCATTGGCCTTTAACATCTAGGCTCTCCGGCCTAATAATCACAAAACTAGCTCACCAACCTATAAAACACAGCATATACACAAAGGCTCCCTGGCCTCAAAATCACGTGCACTTAAGTTGTTGTGCGGTATCTTGGAATGTGCACACTTCCTCATTTTACTGCGCAGTACATGCTCACACTATGCCATAAAAGGTGCATACAAAAATGATATCAAACAGCTCACCAGCTTAAGTACAATTTCATTTACATTACAATTGGGTTCGGCCTAGGGATATTGCAATCCCCTCCCCTTATTTATGCACTGTCCTCAATGCATTATGTACTCATACACAACAAAATTTCAAAAATCCTCAAAAAGATGCGGGTATTATGCCCGCATTGCATCCTCCTGCTCCCAAGTAGCGTCCTCGGGATCGTACTAGGTCCATTGTACCTTTACAAGCCCTATGGCTCAATTCTGGAGCTGTTTGATTTTACGGTCCAAAATGCATACCGGATGCACTTGGAAAGCGCCTTCTTGCTCCACCTGGATCACATTCCAATCAATAACATGATTAACATCGGGTATATATTTCTTGAGCAATGATACATGGAATACATTATGAACACACATAGATGCACGTAATGAAATCATATAAGCCACTGGACCAATCCTCTCTAGGATTTCAAATGGTCCACAATAGCGAGCTATCAACTTTGAACAATTTCCCAACTTCAGGTAATTTCTGTTGGCTTTCACTTTCAAAAATATATGGTATCCCACTTTAAATTCCCTGTGAGTTCTTCCCTTATCAGCATAGATTTTTTGTCTCTCTTGGGCAGCCTTTAAATTTTGTTTTATTTTTATCATTTGCTCCTCCATTTCCCTGAGTAGATCTGGTCCAACAACTGCTCTATCTGCTAGGTTATCCCAGCTTACTAGTGCGTTGCACTTTCTGCCATAAAGTATCTCAAATGGGCTCATCTTTAGTGATGCCTGGTACCCATTGTTATAAGCAAACTCTACCAAGTGTATGTCGTCTTCCCATTTTGATGGTTTATCCATCACATACATCCTCAACATATCCTCAATCACTTGATTCACCCTCTTTGTTTGTCCATCTGATTCTGGATGATAAGTTGTACTAAAATTCAAATTTGTTCCAAATCCATTAAATAATCATTTCCAAAATTTTGAGGTAAATTTTGAATCTTTATCAGACATAATTGTCTTGGGTATGCCATGTAATCTAGAAATTTCTCTCATATAAACATCAACAATGTTGGTTGCCTTGTGAGTGAGCTTAACTGGAATAAAATGGGCAGCTTTAGTAAGTTTATCCACCACTACCATGATAGAATCATGTTGCTTGTTTGTTCTTGGAAATTTGGTGATGAAATCCATTGTTACAACTTCTCATTTCCACTCAAGAATAGGTAATGGTTGTAGCAAATCAGCTGGGTGTCTATGCTCAGCCTTTACCTTTTGACATTCCAAACATTTGGTAATAAAATCAACAACCTCTTTCTTCATGTCTGGCCAATAATATTGGCTCTCGATAGCTGCAATAATTTTATGATAACCTGGGTGCCCAGCATAAGGTACATTATGCATTTATCTCAATATCAGATTTTTCAATTCCTGAGAATTTAGTACATAAATCATGCCCCTGTATATGAGAATTTCATCATTATCTAGCTTGTATTCTTCAATTTTCTGCTACAAATTACCTTATTGTAATTTTGCCATTGATTCCTTGTATTGCAAATCTAAATTTGCAGCCTCCAAAATTTTGTGTTTCAAATATGATTGGTACATGTTAATGGTTGTATCATGTAATTCATCCACTCTTATGTTGAGTGCATCATCCACTTTGTTCTATTTCCCCTTGATATGTTTTATATCAAAGTCATATTCACTTAGAAATTCTAACCATCTACTTTGCCTAGCATTTAGAATTGGTTGATCAAATAAATATTTCAAACCATTAGGGTCTGTTCTTAGCTCAAACATTTTCCCCATGAGATAGTGTCTCTATTTCCTTAAGGCATGCACTATGGCTACCAACTCCAAATCATGAGTGGCATAGTGTATTTCATGCTCTTTCAACTTCCTTGATTCATAACATATAACAAATCCATTTTGACTAAGGACTCCACCAAGTCCTTCTTTACATGCATCTGTGCATACAATGAAGTCTTCATTTGGGTCTACAATCCTTAGTATTGGAGCAYTTGTTAATAATTGTTTCAAGTGTTGGAAACTCTTTTCACAATCCAATGTYCATTGAAACTTCACACCTTTTMTTTGCAAKGAAGTGATTGGGTGTGCAATCTTTGAGAATCCTTCAATAAAYCTCCTATAGTAGCCTGCAAGGYCCATGAATGATCTGACCTCTGTCACATTCTTTRGCACTGACCRTTCTCTAATGGCTTCTATCTTMTCAKGATCCACTGYTATCCCATCCTTTGAAATGATATGTCCCAAATAATGAATTTGYTTCTGATAAAATGAGCACTTTCTCAATTTGGAATACAAYTGATGCTCCCTTAATACTTGCAACACCATCCTCAAGTGTTGTTCATGCTATTCCTATGATTTAGAATATATAAGAATGTCATYCAAAAATACAATGACAAACTTGTCTAAATATTCTCAGAAAACACCATTCATTAAGCACATGAAAACAGTTGGTGCATTTGACAACCCAAATGGCACCATTGTGAACTCATAATGTCCATACCTTGTTCTGAAGGTGGTCTTGTTGATATCTTCCTCTTTAATCCTTACCTAGAGGTATCATGACCTGAGATCTATCTTTGAAAATATCTTTGCATCCTTCAATTGATCAAAGAGATCATCAATCCTTGGCAGATGATATTTGTTCTTTACAATCACTTTATTCAACTATTTGAAATCAATGCACAATCTTAATGTCCCATCTTTCCTCTTCACGAACAAGACTGGGGCACCCCAAGGTGACACACTTGGGCGTATATATCCCTTCTTCAGAAATTATTCAAGCTACATTTGCAACTCCTTCAGCTCTGGGGTACTCATTTTGCAAGGAGTCTTTGACACTTGAGTTGTTTTAGGAATTAAATTTATAGAGAAATCAATATCTCTCTTTGGGGGTAGTCCTGGTACCACCTTGAACACATCTTCAAAATTTTCCAAGACTGCATGATCTTCAAATTTTGGCACCTTATCTTTAGGTTTCTCTTCCATATGGACTGCAAATATTTGACACCTTTTTCTGTAACATTTCTTCAGCTGTAATGCTGAAATTTCTCTGATGGTTACTGCCCTGGGAATTCTCTGCACTCTCCTTAGGCTCCCTTCCTCATCCAAGCAAGAAAATGTCTTGTTATGAAAGTATAGGATAGCATGATGTTGGTCCAACCAATCCATCCCAATTAGAAAGTCATAGGAACCTAAAGGTAAGATGTTCAAATCTGCCCTGGTGTCCAATCCATTCATGTTCATAAGACATGACTTAACCATCTCATTAACTTTTCTTTTGGCTCTGGTAGCCAGCTGCACCAACTAAGATTTTTCATGCTTGTTTCTTGGCAAATGAAAACTTTCCACCATCTTAGGATTTATATAACTATGACTAACTCCTGAATCAATTAAAATAGAAATGGTTTGGTTGTTGATCATACCTTCCACTTCAATCATATGCGACCGATACTCTGTTTTCTTGTTATCCAGGGCTGCATAGATCCTTGGTACATTTATGCCCATGTCCTCCACTATTTCAGCTTGTTGTACATTGTGAACAGTCCTCACGTTTTCACCTATGTGAGGATAATCTCTGAACATATGATATTCTTTACAACCACAACATTGTATAGGTGATTGCCTTGGCCTTTGACCTCCTGCCTCAATCGTTCTGGGTTCTCTAAAAGTTGGTTGTCCATGAGTATTATTTCTGAAGAATGGTGGCTTAGATCCTTTCTTCCTCTGATCCACCTTGAATTTATTTTTGTCTTCTCAAGATTTTTGGAAAGTTGGTCTTGATTTTTGTTGATCATATAAGCATTTAGTTTGCCTTATGGTCTCCTCCAATGTCTTGGGATCATCATATTTTATTTTGCCACTGATGAATAATGGCAATCCACTCAAATACCTTTGAATCTTAACTGCCTCATCATTGATGAAAGAGACATACTTCAGCAGTTCTAAAAACCTTTTGTCATATTCATCTATGGTCATACTGTCAAGCTTGAGTTCAAAGAACTCTTTCATTTTCTTGCCATAGTATCTCTTAGTCATGTATTTATTCTCAAAATACTTCTTGAATTCCCTCAAAGTAACATTTTTCTCTTTAATGTGTTTCACCTGCACAAACTGATCCCACCACATGGATGTCTTTCCCTTGAGTTGATAGATGGCAATTATTCCTTCTACATGAGAAGAATAATTATGCAATTAAAAATATTTTCGCATGCCGAACAACCATGTTTCTGCATCTTCATTCTTCTTGTGCTCATCATCAAATGTAGGAGGTTTGATTTTCTTCATTTCTCCTCGGAGTTCATCCACCCCAGAACTCTTATGCTTCCTGACAGGGGATGGACTTGAGTTGTTTTGTGCTCTCTTATTGGAATGCCTCGGGGAGTGTTGGTGATGTCTACTAACACTTCTTGTTCTTCTTTTCTCATCAAGAGACTTGTGACTTCCTGATTTTCTTGAGCCACTCTCCTTATCCAATTTCTTTTCTATTTTGTTCAATCTTTGCATTAACTTCATGTTGAATTCATCCTGTTATCAGCTTTATGGATTTGGACATCCTTCTGCAAATTTTTAATGGTCTCTACCATATTCATGTTTTCATCCCTTCCTTCTCCATGTCCATTGGATTTTGTTCCTTCAAAGCCCAAATGGACATCCATCCCTCTGATCTCATCTTCCTGGTTGTATGTCCCATGTGCCTCTTCCATTCCTCGAGACTATGTGTTGATCCTGATCTGATCTAGTTGGTGTTAACTCTGCAAAATGTTCAACCAACAAAACTTTGTCAGACTAATTGTTTCAACAATCTCATGAAAATATGAACCATTTTGGTTCAATAATATATCAGAACTCTTTCTTCTGATTTTCTGAAAAATTGAATGCTCAGATCAATTTTCTGGGTGGTTATTTAGATTCCACTGTCCAAGATATTTCCAACTCCAACTCCCATGCTCAATTCCGTGTCTTGAGAAGAAAGTTATGGTTATTTGAAAATTGTCCATTAATTTTTTTGTTCACATTTCAACTTGGCGCAACTTTGCGTTGTAATTATGAATTTTTGCACCTACCCCTTTGGATTTTTCGTAGAAGTTCAATTAGCTTTCTTCATATACATATTTTGGACACTTTGTCCAAGTTTCACCTCTTTCTGGGTTCTGGGCTGCTAGTTACAACCTGCTGAAGTTCTAAACCAATTCATGTTTTTGGTATGGAATTCTACAGGTACCTTATTTTTCATCTTAAACATTTTTCACGTGCTAAAAATTTAATTGAGCTCTAGGACTGTCTTCTATGTTTCAATATATTTCCATTGACTTCTTTTGCACCTCAATCTGATTCTGGAGCAGAAAGTTATGGCTCTTGGAAGTTAGATGGGTCTTAAATTTTACTCTCCATTGCTTACGTTGTAACTTTCTCATAAAAGCTCTATTTGACGAGCAGGTTACACCATTAGAAAGATCTCTCCGAGCTCTTTTATTTGAGCTGCAGAGATAGAGAGTACCTTGGTACATTCTATTCTTATGGTTTTTGCGTTGTTAAAAACACTCTTAAGGGCCTAAAAAACGCACTGCAAAAAGATGGCGTTCAAATAGTATAAAATGTCGCGGAATTTCGTTGGTTTTTCGTTGTTTTTCACCATCCAAACAACTTCTCGCGCACAAATTTCAACCTGTACACCCATATTTACCATGCGCAGCAACTCCACAAGGTAAATCATGCTCCACGCACCTATAACCACTGTGCATCACTTCTTTGTCGCGCCAATAACTTGCGCGCACTGCTTTTGTGTCACGCGCTAATATCCACCGCGTACAGTTTTGGTTCTTGCACTATTACCTACTTCATGCAATTTTTGTATCGTGCACTAGTATTCCGCACACATTTCACTCTACGCGCTGCACCATGCCAAAGTTTAGTACACCCCCACCGCGCACCAATACTCTGCGTGCACCATTAATTAAACTATCGCGTGACAACATATACCCATATTGTGCGCGCACCAACTAAACTCCTCTGCGCTCTGCCAATATTGTGCATACCACGCGCGTCATTATTATGTGTGTGCACACCGTGCGCACCTTATCATGTGTATGCACACCGTGCGCTAGTATTACGCATTCATCACTCTATCCACACTGCGCAATGCTAAATTTAGTGCGCGCACCCGCATACCAACATGTTTCCGCGTGGTGCCAAAATTTAGCATACGCACCCACACACCAACATTTTTCCGCATGGCGCCAAAATTTAGTATGCGCAATCGCACACCAACATTTTTTTGCTTGGCGTCAAATTTTAGCGCGCGCACCCGCACGCAAACATCTTTTCACACAATGCCCAATTTTTACATATCCCAAGCTTTTCACTGTGCATCATGCATTTTTAGTGCGCCCACCTGCGCACACTCATTTTTATGCACA
This sequence comes from Picea glauca, assembly GCA_000966675.3. Classification (NCBI taxonomy): domain Eukaryota; kingdom Viridiplantae; phylum Streptophyta; class Pinopsida; order Pinales; family Pinaceae; genus Picea; species Picea glauca. Next base: position 292,865 of record JZKD02S2136764.1, on the reverse strand, counting down.
TCAATTTCCTCGTGAATTCCGCTGCAAAAATTGGGGTTTTTTTCTAACTTTTTCCCAATTTCTACCATAGATATTCTGTAACTATGAAATTCGTTCAATTTCACCCCGATAACACTAGTGCAACCTCTGCAACAACAAATCGATGTGGGTTGACATTTCTGGAACGAATTTACCCAAAATCAATTCACGAATTGAGAATTTTATTTACTAATCTCGCTCCATCTGTCATGGCTTCACTATACCATCAAATTCAACCAATTACAGGTCTGAATTTGGTAGAACATATATTAAACCAATAATATCTCACCACTTGGCCGAATCTCTCCATTTTCTCATGAATTTAACAACAGGAATTGGGGGTTTTCCCAATTCTGCGTCATTGCTCCTAAAATTTACCATGGACGCTTTGTGACTTGAAATTTGGCCACTTCAAAATCAATCCTCTATGAAATTTCGCTTCAACTCAACTTGTTTGACCCATCCAGGCTCAGTGTTGAAAACTGAAACTCTGATACCATATTGTAACGTCCCCGACCACCCATGTCGAGCCATGCTACTCCAGAGAATGCTTTTGTTCTCTCTGGGGAACATACTGTAACATACCCAACATTCAACTGAGCTATGCCACATAAATTTTTCGAACTACATGCAATTAAAACATATACACACAGAATTATTGCGAAAATTTATATGTAAAACGTAAACAGACAAATGCATTGTATAATTGCACGGATTCATACTGAAATAACAGTAAACACATACATGCAACATATACAGGCAATACTTATAATTATAAAGACAGTTATAACCACACATAGGATAAACCCACAAAAATAAACATGTAAATAGTAATGCAGCATGTAAATTTATTACACAATTGACACTTATCTTGGTAAGAATATCACCAACTGTGTGCAGACCTTCCACGAACCTCCCAGCCTTAGACCACACTGCTCATCACTCTCAACAGTGGGTCACCCCCAAGCTGGAATTAAACTCCACCCAGGTAAAGGGATTCCTAACCATGATAATGGCTCATAGACAACAGGAAAGACTCTGTCACAGGTGCCCACTCAAACTAACAGCCTACAGTCCCTCATTCCTCACATGTTTGTCCCACCCGAGGAAGTGTGCCCCTTCTCTATTCAACAGTCCTTCGGCTGCCCCACTTCCTTTCTGAGCTTCAGCAACAGGTCGGACAAGAAGTCTCAGAGCCCTGTAGTTGCAGTTTAGCACCTTCAGGGAATCAATTCCCAACAATTCTCTCACCCAGAGAAGAATTGCTCATGGGCCTGACAACCCACCTCTTCAATATCCCACAGGCCTGACAACCCGCTTCTTCAGTCCAGCTCCCAAGCTAACCAGCTCCACAAACACGTATGGCTATGGATACAGATTTAGGTACAATGACATGAAAGTACGGAAGATAGCTCAATGAGTGTGTGAATGCTCATGGATGATTGACTGGATCATTGAATGATGGGAGGAATCCTCGAAAGAATGATGAAAAATGAACTAAGTCCAAACAATATGTATGCATGTCCCCAACTTGACACTTGTCATGTTGGGAGCTACTTTGGCCCACTTGTCCCCATCTTTAGAACTTAGGATAAAATAATTATCCATACTTTATACTTTAAGAAATATTAATATAATATTCATTTTTGGCTTACGCTCCTTGAATTAGCCCATTTTCCTTAACTTTCAGCCCCCACCCTTTCCTAACTAGTGGAGTTTAGTCCCCCATACTCTTTTATCGTGGTCGATCTGCACGCAACGATGTCTTTTATATTAATGCTGAGACATATACAAAAGTAGATGCGACCTTTAACATCTAGACTCTCCGGCCTAATAATCACAAAACTGGTTCACCAACCTATAAAACACAACATATACACAAAGGCTCCCTGGCCTCAAAATCGCGCACACTTAAGTTGTTGTGCACGGTATCTTGGAATGTGCACACTTCTTCATTTTACTGCGCAGTACATGCGCGCACTATGCCATGAAAGGTGCATACAAAAATAATATCAAACAGCTCACCAGCTTAAATACATTTTCATTTACATTACAATTGGGTTCGACCTAAAGATATTACACATTTACTCAATAATTATTTGTTTACAAATTCTCCAAGTTCATCTACATATCCTTCTTTTATTATACATAATTTTGATAATTTTGTTAATATTCTATCATCAAATATTATATTAAATAAACCAATTACTTACAAGTTTTTATTTCTTCTTTTATTTTTAAATTGTTTAATTTTCACAAACCTTTTTAGTAAACTCATGTTAAAACTCTTAATTGATTTTTGTGTAAACTCAACAACAAACCAATGAAATGAAAACCAATGAAATGAGTAAAATAAAATAAAACAATAACCAACAACCATTGTATTGGTAAGATACACTTTATCCAAGATACACTTTAATAACCAACAACCATTCTATTGGTAAGACACACTTTATCCGAGATACACTTTGATGAAGAAATGGCATTGAAACCATGCATGATAAAAGCCAACCCAAGTGCAAGTGGGGAAATGAAAAAGTAATTTTATTAATAAATGGAAGGCATTAACTTACACCAACATCAATAGAGTGATTTGATATAAGAAAATAAACTCCAAAACCATTTTCTTTGGACAGGTCCTTTGTCTTAATAAATCACTCTCTTTGTGGAGGTCCTGTGTCTTTGTTCCAATTTTATACTTTATATTTAGTAGAAAAGAACAAAAATTCTTAGTAAAGGGAAAAACAAAAAAAATCTTAGTAAAGATAAAAATTAAGATGTCAAATTCTTTGAAATTAAATCCAAAACTTTATTTTGAATTAATTAATTTTATATTTAATAGAAAAGAATAAAATTTTTAGTAAAGAAAAAAACAAAAAATATTAATAAAAATAAATCAAAACCAATACCTTATTTTGAATTATTGATAAATAATATTACTTATAAATAATAACCTTATTTGATTTGAATTGTTGATAAAATAGTATAACCTTATTTATTTAAATTGTTAAATATTATTTATTTCAACAGGCTTTTCCATGACTACACTAATAACCTTATTTGAATTGTTGATAAAGAATATAGGCTTTACAATTTAAACTTATTTAAATTGTTGATGATAAAATAATATAACCTCATTTGTTTAAATTGTTAAATATTATTTATTTCAATAAACTTTACCATGACTACACTAATAACCTTATTTGAATTGTTGATAAATAATATAGACTTTACAATGAGTAAAGTCTTAAACTTATTTAAATGATTGATAAATAGTATTAATTTCAATAGGATTTACCATCAGTACAATGGTAACTAACTAATTGTAAAATAAGATCCACACTTGTTCACTATAATGTTTTGAAAGGTATACAAACATTAATGCATCAACAAAATAATAACTTTTTATTTAAATCACACAGTTCTAAGATAAAACGGTTTTTAATGGATATATGGATTTCCTATACACTAAAGGCACACAAAAAATGACAAAAATTATATGAAGACAGGATGAAAATGATTAAGGTGAAAACGTTTTCATTAATTTACCTACGCACCTTCCATTTATCTATCCCAACCTCTAAAACCAGAACAAGAATATAATCTTATCTTTAGTAATCAATGTCTAAAAGCACCATCTAAAACCAAATCCGACAAACATCCTCCAACGACCGCAACAGAGGTAAAACAGAGGTATTGATATATTACTATTAAATTACAAAATGAGGTCCATGTTTCGCACAAGTTATATAGAAGAATTTTACCTTTTATCATAAATATTTATAGTGGGAGTATTACTCAAAAAAAATATTTATAGTGGGAGTATTACTCGAAAAAAATTAACATGAATATTGAATGTGAATTAGTGGTTTTGGATTTTTGCGGTTTTGAATGAGAATAATATTTCTCTGCCATGAATATTGAATGTGAATTAGTTATTTCTGCCGTTTTGAATGGGAATAATATTTCTCTGCAGTTTTTGAATGGGAATAATACTTCTCTACGGTTTAAAATTATATGTTTATAGTTCTTAGCGGAAATAATACTTCTATGTTGTTTTGAAGGAGATATTTTATTTTTCACATTGTATATCTGTGGTTTTGAATGGTAATAGTACTTCTCTTTGGTTTTTACCTTTTTTGTAGTTTATCTGGATTTGTAGTTTAGGGGAGCAATTGGAGATAATAATTAATATCATTACTATCAATTAAAAATAATAATTTCCATTTTTAAAGTCAATCTAAAATAATAATTGTTACATTTTTTCAATTCTTTTCAATATGAGCACTCCACCACCTATTGCAAAAACTCGGCCTAATGGAATCAGTAGAAAAAATAAAAATAGAAAAATGTCAAAAGTCAAATAGAGTTAGAATCATTAGAAAAAATGAGTGAAGAAAGAGAGGTAAAACTCCAAATAAAGCTAGAGGCATTGATTGATAAAAAAAAATACTCTTCAAATATACCATTCAAACTCAAATAGAAAATAGATTCTTAGGGTTCAAGAGTAAATTACAGAAAATGAAGGATAAGATTCAAGATATTGAAAGACATAAACAATCAACCCAAGAAGGAGAGGTTGAAAAAAATCACAACTTGGGAGATAGGATTAAAGAGCTAGAAGTAAAACTAACCAACAATTTGACCCTCAGTAATTTGACCCTCGGTAATATGGAAAACAATTTGGATATCAAACTCATCAAAGAGGAAATGAATAAGCTAATCGAACACCATGACTAGCAATAGTAAAACAAGAGTTAAATAATAAATCACAAATTGATACAACTTACCTCATAGAAACAAACAGGGTAGGAAAAATAATTGATCACAAAGATAGGTTGATATGTGTTAAAATAAGTTGTAATGACCATAAATATAACATACTTAGTAAATCTCTGAGCTTAAAAGGGTCAAGAATATTTATAACGCATTCCCAAAGACCAAAGCTAAATTAAGGAAGGAAGAAGTTCAAAAGGTAAACGAAGCTAGGAAAGAAGGAAGACCAAAAGGATAATAATAAATAGAAATTTGGAACACTGAGATCATTTTTTGGAACTATCGTGGCTTTCTATGGCGCGGAGATCCTATGATAAGTTGGATCTCGAGTGACATTGATATTATTTGTCTAATTGAAACTTGGGAGCATGAGATGTCTAAAGTCCTTAACATAGAAGGATTTGTCTTGTGGTCGACATGGAACAAAAAATTACACTGTAGTAGAATAGGAGGCATGGCTTGTTATATTAAATAGAGCATTTATCCTCACATTCAACTAAATAATATTGACCAAATTTTAAACACCAATGCTAAGAAGTTGTATATAACAATTTGTTATTTTGCACCTAATAATTCTACTTTCTATAAGAAAAACAATCTAGATAACAATTGTCCCTGTAATAATTTAGAACAGGATATTTATAGTTTGAAAACTGAAGGTAATATCCTCCTGCTAGGAGACTTTAATGTTAGGACTACAACTAAACAAGCTACTATTTTAAGTATTGATTCCAACCATAATCTTTTATGGCTAGATGAGAACATTATTTTATTTAATCGCTACAAAAGAAGCTCTGAAGACCTAATTGAGTGTTGGATTTTAATGTTATTCAATTACATTCAGTTACTTTATAATTTTACTTGAACTGAAGCATAAACCATGAACAATAGCA